>OX393577.1:59681776-59850776 GCA_947652605.1 Elmis aenea
ACTAATTTTTTAATTTGTATCTCTTAAAATAGGGCACTTTACTCTTGCGAATATATCAAAAATCGCTAAAATCTAGTGCCCTATGACGTTTTATTAAACTTTTTTTCATCTTAAAATTAGTTTTAGACCATGCACCAACTTTTTTATCAGGAATCAAATTTTCTGAGCAATCGATAATAAAATACTTTTCCATTTGTTGCAAACTTTTAGAATAATAATAGTATTCTAAATTCTAAATAACTTTTTCCTATAAAGTTTTTTTGTACCTCTTAAAATAGGGCACTTGCGATTTCAAAAATCGCTAAAATGTTTATTTTTTATTAAATTTATTTATCCTATTAAAATTAGTTTTATTACATCATGCACCAACTTTTATAAAGAATATAATTTTCTGAGAAATCGATAATAAAAAACTTTTCCATTTGTTGCAGACTTTCTGAATGACGCTGTATATTGCATAACGAGTAACTTTTAAGCCATGGTTTATAAAGGTAATAATTTTTTTAAGTCCACCTTCAGATTTTTTTAAAACTAAAATTCTTTTATGGTGTTGGGGTTTTTAGGAACGGTGTTTAACGATAAATTTTGATTTCAACATGCTAAGAGTTTTTGAACATAAGGGGATGAAGTTTTAATTACGCTTTCATGCGTTTAAAATGTTATATTTCCCTAAGATTTATTTAAATAAGCGCCGTGCCAAAAATAAACGGACGTGTTTATTTTTAATCGCTTGTAAAATATTTTAGGACGAACCGGAACATTTTGTCTCTAAATTAACGTGCTAATTACATCCGAAAGTTTGTTCCACTGGTTGGGAATAAGATAAAAAAATTACAAATTAATGTCGAAATGAACATTTAAAATCACAATTTTAATATTTTAAAAGTACTTATTGTTACAATCAAACGTAAAAACAAACAAAATTAAATAAAGGGACTATCTGGGTGCTGACCTGGTTTGATCGTAGCCAGCTTTTTTGTTCGTCTATGATCTCTGAAGGACTTTAAGACTTTAAGACTTTAAATTTAAAAGTAGAAGATTTAAAAATGTTGCTTTTATTTAATTTGTTTAAGTATTACACATTGCGTTAATTTAACTAAACTATACTAAGGTTGTACATATTTAAAAAAAAACTCAGAGTGGTCTAAAAATGAAGTATTTATCATTTATATTAAAAAATACATCGCGCTATAAGTATTTTAGTTAGTGACCGCGTGGAATTTTGAAGTGCACAGACATAGCTATAAAAATTAATTATCTACTCAATATTTTAAAACGATCGGTTCTTCACAGCTGATTTTAAAAACAGTTGAATGCATTTTTTTTTAAATGTCAATAAAAAACATTTTTTATATTTAAAAAAAGTTTCCTGGCGGCAAATGTTCTTTGTCTATTTTCTGCAACGTTAAATATTTAACTAAGGCGAAATTATGTACTGGGTGGTCCAAATTCGATGGGATTACATGGGTGTCTTGCTTAATAGTCAAGATAGAGAAACGGTTAAATTACCAAAAATGTGCAGTTTTTGAGACAAACTCAGAACAGTTCCGGTTTTTCTTGTTTTTTCTTTGTTTTCACAGCCTACTTTTTGTTTTTCATCTTCAAAAAAAGTTAAAAACCTTTATAACTGGTGTATTCTTGAAAATATAAAGATTAACCCTTACATACTTGGAATGGGCAAATAATAAGGAATTTAAATAAGTCATAGCCAACTATAGCTTCCATTTAAAAAAAGGTAATTTTGTGTCATCTTATTAACGGCGAGCGTAAATTTTTTTAAAAGTGTAATCGAGTTTTACATAAAAATATCTAAATATAATCTTCACATTTTTTTTCGATATTTACAACAATAACGGAGATATGACACATTATAAATACACTTTTTTTCCAATAACTTATATACCGAAAATGATAGAATATTTTTAAAAACGGTTCTGACTTTGCCCCAAAAAATTGCACATTTTTGGTAATTTAACCGTTTCTCTATCTTGACTATTAAGCGAGATACACATGTAATCGCATCGAATTTGGACCACCCTGCACAGTAAAAAAGGTTTGGTAATTTATAATTATCAGCCTACATTTTTCTTCCTTTTGAATTCCAGTTTTACAAACTTTTGCAATTTCAAATTAAATACGGTGTCGTTCTGTATTAAAATATATCATTTTAAGTAAAGACAATGCCAATAAATATCAAATGTGCCAGAGAATTGTTCATTTTATCTTTTTGTACATTTCTCTTGAAGCTTTTTACCGATACAGATAAATTCTTTTATATTTATCTCATTCTAAGATTTTATAGGATCAAATAAAAAAGTTTTCAATACTAGAGTAATCAACATTGAATCAAATTTAATTATAATGCTTTTTTAATTTAAAGTATATAAACGAACATATGAAACATTAATATAAAAAAAAAAATGTATTACTTGTTTGTATCCGAAATTTTTAAAAGAATTTTTAAAAGAATTAGTCGTGAATTGCCAATATTAACAAATGCAATCGTGGGTTTTTAAATATTAGTGTTAACAAACAATTTTATAATACAAAAAATAATATTGACTTCGCACTTCTTGTAAAAAAAAGCGTTAAGATTTGTTTGAATTTATTGAGTAATTTTGCTTTTCTGTATAATTATCTTAAACGTTAATAAAAATATTCAGCAAAAACATTTTTTTCACATTTTCTAATGTTTAAATAATCTGATTAAACAAATTTGATGACCGCAATTAAAATAGCCCTGGAAAAGCCTTAAACAAAAAATTTTTGCAAGTAGAATCAATTACTATAACATCAATGTTCATGAAGTTAGTTTTAAACGAAAAAAAATATTGTAGAAATAGTTTTTTTGTGCATATTCTGGGAATATCGCGAATATTGATTTAAACAACTTTCAGTTTTATTTTATTTATATACGAGCACTGGCATACGTTGTCGTTACACATCGATTTTGTGAATTTAAGTAAGAAAACTATAGTGTACAATTTACAAACACATCTTTACCTAAATTAAAGTCGATTAGAGTTGCAAAAAACACTGTTTTACACAGTCGTCCTTTTTCCAAACAGCCTTTGCGGTTTTCTTTAATATTCATGTTTAATACACAAAGTAAACTTCCGCGTATTAATCATACAAAACCATAAATTTTATTAATAGCACGTGCAAGACATTATGTAAATGTTTAACAATGTGTTTAGCTTCAAATTGTCTTCAATATGCATCAAATTAATCGTGGTTACCAGTTCTAAATATACATTCATATGCATGTTGGATGATAACTAGATTTTTGTCGATAATTAGACGCAGAAAATTTGCCTAGAATCAAGTCGAAATTTGTTACAGCTATATCTAAAACGTCGAAACTTTGATGTATTAAATTCTAGCTTCGGAAAAATATGGAAAATTGTATAATATTATTTCATTTAAATCACTAACAGTTCTATTTTAGATACAAATTCTAGCTTCGGAAAAATATGGAAAAATGTATAATATTATTTCATTTAAATCACTTACAGTTCTATTTTAATCTTTAAAACAAACCAAATATTATTTTTTAAAAATTCGTTTAGCAAAAATTGCTGCTTTGTCATCAACATTTTTGCTAACTGCAAGGTCAACATTTAAATGCTAAATTAAACGCTTTATACAACCGGGCCCTAAAGTGTCACCATCCAGTCTTGTTATGGTAAAAAAAAATTAAGGATTTGTAGCAATCTTGTTTTTTATTGTTTTTTGTTCCATTTTGTAATTTGGTCTACGTCTGTAAAGTAGTATTGGTTTAAATCTAATTTCAAGATGAAAAAAAGTTTAATAAAAAGTCATGGGACAATAGATTTTCGCAATTTTTAAAATATTCGCACGAGTAAAGTGCTCTTATTTTAAGAGATACAAAATTTTTAATGAAAAATCTTTAAGAATCTAAAAGTAAAGCTAGATTTAAATTTTGACGGTCAATTTTCAATTTATATTTTAGGAAAGGTTTTTTATTATCGATTTCTCAGAAAATTATATTCTTGACAAAAGTTGGTGCATGGTCTAAACTTTTTAATTGTTAAAATTTCTTAAAAATTCAAAATTGGAATTTGACTGTGAAAATATAAATCTAGCAATATTTTAGGATTCTAAATAACTTTTTCCTATACAATTTTTTGGGATCTCTTAAAATAACGGCACTTTACTAAAGCAAATATTTCAAAAATTTGTTTTAAAATAAATCGTACGCTGACTCTTTTGTTAATATAACTGGAATCATTAAGAAACAGGACAATTTTCTTGCTAAAATTTTACAATTAACAATGTCTTTAAAATGAATAATTAATTGTTAATTCTATTTCAAAACCAAAACTCAATTAACAAAATTCAGCCAAAATATTAAACTAGGCAACGTTTCTCTTTAATAAAGTTATTTTATTCTGAATAGTAAAGTTACCCAAACATACAGTATTATACCGAGTGTTACTGAAATCAGGCTCACCTTCTTTTTTTAAAATTAGTTTTGATTTTAGACAAACAAATGATTAAACATGTGATATATTCAAAAAACCGGATTTTCTGAACATATGTACACACACTTTTGTTTCACTTTCAGTTTTGCCGGAAATGACCCTAACTTTGTTATTTTAAATGGAAAACCCTGTATATTTTTACATTTTTGGAAAGAGAATGCAATTTTGAATACAACTGCACCATTTTAGTTAATTTTTATAACCTCAAATAATTTTTGAACAAAAATTAAATTTTTCATTAAGTATGCCGTGATCTGTATAAATTGAATTTTATTGTGTCTTAAAGTGTCCGAAAAACGTTTCTGTTAATTTTAATTGGCTTTTGGGTTACTTTAATCGGATTATAAGGTTGCAAAATCGTTTTTTTGACAGTCAATTTTTTTAAATGGAACGTTAGTGGCTCATGCGGTTATTTAAATAGAGTATTTTCTGACGAATTCAACAATACCAATAAATTGACTTTATGTCAAAAAAACAATTTTGCAATCTTTAAAGTCTATTAAAGTAGATTAGGTAAATGCCAATTAAAATCAACATAAAGTTTTTCGGACACTTTTAGACACAATAAAATTCAATTCATGCAGGTCATGGCTTACTTAATGAAAAACTAAATTTTCGTGCTAAAATTATTTGAGGTTATAAAAATTAACTAAAATAATGCAGTTGGACTCAAAATCGCTTCCTCTTTCCAAAAATGTAAAAATATTTAGGGTGTTCCATTTAAAATAACAAAGTTAGGGTCATTTCCTGCGAAACCGGAAGTAAAACAAAAGTGTACATGTGTTCAAAAAATCCGTTTTTTTGCACCTCTATCACATGTTTAAAATTTCGTTTGTCTAAAATTAAAACTAAAGAAGAAGAAAAAGAGGTGAGCCTGATTTCACTTACACCCGGTATAATACTTACGTTTGGGTAATTTAACTATTCAGAAAAAATTACTCTTTTAAAGAGAAAAGTTGCATATTAATATTTTGCTGAATTTTGTTAGGTTGAGCTTTGGTTTTGAAGTAGAATTAACATTTATTTCTTTTAAAGACATTGTTAATTGCACAATTTCAGCAAGAATATTGTTCTTTGTTACTTATGTTTGTTTGGTTTGTGTGGTGTAACACAAATTACAATTGCATGTAGTTTTTTAAGCTCCTCAATAATTATAATTTTGTCCTAATGGGTTGGTTTTAATCGTTATGGTTTGTCGTAAATTTAGCACGAAGGAAATGATTATTGTAAGAAGATAGATGCAAAAACCTTAGTGATTTAAATTAAAAATTATACAAATAGACATTAAAACGAACAAAGAAGCATGACGTTATTAGACTAGCTTGTTGTTTTTTTTTTTTTATCGATGGTCAAATAATTTTAGTCTGCATGAGTTGGATTAGTTTGTGTATTAATAAACGCAAAAATGTTTTTTAAACTGCATATTTACGGTAATTGCTTAATTTACCTACAGTTGGTGTATTATAAATATCTTGGCAGATTAACGCTGTATGTAAATAAGTTCTGAACACTTACAAAACATTAATAGCACATACACAAATTAAGTTTAGTTATAAAAATATCACAGATCGTAAAAGCGCACTGTACGGAAAACACAACATAAAGTTGACAAAAATGCGAAATAATATTGTCAGCGCACGTAATAGTGAACAGGATAATGGGATTTAAATGATGATAATAAAATAAAAAACAATGCAATAATGGGATGTATTGGAAACAATGGGGTGCACTTTAAAGGGGTGTGCGATACAGGCACGTGAGTGTGTGCGTTGTGCGATCGCACGCGTGCAGCAGTGTCGGTTTCGCGACTGTCCCGTGTGGCTATGCGCGCGCGCTCGGGATAACCTAACCCAGTCCCGGACGTCGTTCCCAGGTCATAGCGCTGCAAACACAATCATCAATCTGTTCCATCTATCTCCGATATTACATTATAAAATCTTTTATTGTGCATAAACCACTCAGAACTGTTCCTTGAACTACCCCAAAGATGTATCCATTCGGAATCATTACTGGTTTTATCCCGCGGCGCTAATAAAACACAGTAATAAATTGTTGTAGCGGTTTTATAATAAACAAACCGGATTGCATTATGTTAAGAATATTTTTTTATGACAGTTTTTAATTGCCAATGTGGAAGAGCGACGTCTGCTTGCAAAAATATGTCGTTGTTGCGGTACCTGTTTATGGGGTCCTTCAAAATAATTTATTACTTACAAAAAATTAAAAGAACACAAGTTATAGGCATTTTATCTAAGAGTCTTTTTAAAATAGCGTTTAAACTGATATAATTTACAGCATGGGGATCTCGCTTATTTAAAGAGATACAGGTTTGCTCAATTGAGATGAATTATTCTTACGTATGAGAAGAGCCACAATCAATTTTTAAAAGTACAAAATTCCTCGTACTTTAGATGTTATAGCAAAAAATATGAAAATGTCGAATTTCTTTTTTCTCTTATAACTTTTTTGTCTTAATCGTTAAAACAATTTTATTTGTACTTTTTTAAGATACTTTTTAATGTAGAATGTAACTGTTATTTTAGATTCTTTTAATCACTCACCATTTTCGAAATATTATCCCTAATTTCATTTTTTTTTATGGGTCGCAAAGTTGGCTATGGAGCTGTTTAATGTGCTTTTGTTTTCTCTTTTTAATGAGATATTACTTGCTATATCAATTTTTATGAATAAGTCACAAAATCAAGAAAAACCGTATTTTACCAGTCACATATCGAGCTATTTATGAAAAAAGAAACAAAAAACAACTAATTAAATGTCAAATGACAGTTACCATTTGTGTGCGGTACCATTTATTGAAATTTTGTAGTATTGTTGTGTAATTCGATAGTCTTTGTAGCAAATTTGTTATTTATTTATTTATTTATTAAATCATACCCAACAGGGGTAAACCCCAATCATAGGGCGATATACAATACTCTAACATACGTAATAATATATGTAACATTATAGGTACTATAAATGTGTGCATTAAGAAAAATCAATTAATTTTATCATACAAATCTATCCTCAGACATATACATAATACATAATATACCTACGCTTTTATTAATCAGCCAAAACATTAAAAAAATATTACAAATAAATATATAAATATAAATAAATATATGTGCATTAATTAATACAAAAATAAATCATATTGAACCGGTGCACGTAAAATCAGTAAAGCTTTGTTTTTGAAAGTTGAAACACTACAATTATAAAAAATATCAACGTCTGAAAAAATATTTGCCACCTTACACATTCTGAAGCAAATTAGTACGAGGTTGGTTCAAATAAAATGTACTAGCCTACTAGCCCAACGGCTGTTTGATCAAGGCACTAAAAAGGAAATTTTATTTAATAGATCTATAGTGACATAGACTTTGTGATTAACGATTTTGAAAATATACACGTGATCCAGCAAACACCGTCTTCGCTCAAGGGATATAAGCTGCAATTCACTCAACATAGTTTTATAAGATGTTAAATATGGATAAAGACCAGTCTGCTTAAAAATTATATAACGTACGAACCGTTTTTAAACGGCTTCTATTTGTTTTATATAGATTTCATAAAAAGGATTCCATATGACAGAAGCATATTCCAATTTGCTTCTCACAAAACAATTGTACAGAAAATAAAAAGAATTAACATGTTTAAAGTGAATGGTGTTCCGCAATACGAACCCCAATGATCTAAGTGCTGCCTCTGTACTTTTACGTATTATGTTCAGCAAAATTTAATTTTGGGTCAAACATAACTCGTAAATCGTTAATTTTCGTTTTCCTTCCCATCAAAATGTCTTTCATTGTATACTGAAACATTATTGGACTATGCTTCCTGTGATATGATACCACCGAGCATTTAGCAATGTTAAAGTGCAACTTATTTTCCATGCTCCATTGATATATATTGTTAATGTCATTTTGTAGGGACTCACAATCACTGACTGATCTCACATTTAACCATAATTTTAGGTCATCTGCAAAAACTAAATTACTAGAGTATTTTATAGATAGTGGCAAGTCGTTAATAAAAAGTAAAAATAATAGTGGACCGAGATTAGAACCTTGGGGTACCCCTGAACTAACTTTATATTTGAAAGAATAGCAGCTATTATATACAACATACTGAACTCTGTTTGTTAAATAAGAACGAACAAGATCAAGTAATTTTAAAGAGAATCCAAACGAATGAAGTTTATTTAACAAGATATCAAAATTTACTTTATCGAAGGCTTTTGCAAAATCAGTATATACTACATCAACTTGTATATTTGCATCTAATGCTTCTGAAATATCTTGAGAAAAAACAGATAGGTTAGTAACTGTCGATCGCTGTGGCATAAATCCATGCTGATTTATTGAGATAAACGGTTTCACATGTTCAAATATTTTTTTGTATAGCACTGATTCGAATATTTTTGAGATAGTTTGAACGAGCGCTATGGGTCTATAATTCGTAACATCTGAACGATCTCCACTTTTAAAAATCGGACATACTTTAGTGATTTTCCATATTTCAGGATATGCAGACGTCAAAATAATTTTATTGAATATAAATTTTAATGGTAACAGTAACAATTCTTTGCATGCCTTATAAATGTAAATTGGAATCTTGTCTTCTCCGACACTAGTTTTTGTTTTAATATTTTCAATAGCATGAAGTATATCGATATCAGTAATATCAGTGATTTGAAGATTATCCGGTTCTATATTATGATTATTGAAATTATGATGCATTGCATTAGTTTTAGTTTGACTATAGGTATACCGAATTAAAGTAAGTAGCAAAAACATCTACTATTGCTTGTGCAGAATTAAGTTCTGATCCTTCGTGTTTCATCTTATTCTGAAAGGTATTGCAATTTCGTTTAGATTTAATAAAGGACCAAAAATTTTTGCTGTTAATTTTTAGGTTCAGTTCTGTATCGTGAATGAAGTTAGTGTATGAGGTTTCTATATTAGATTTAATTTCTCGCCTTATCATATAATTATGGCCACATTTACAACTAATGAAAAACTTGGCATGTTGAGATGCTACATTCTTTGCCATAGAAATTGTGTAAAAACAGATGATTCTAATTCTTCATTGATTTGTTTTGAATTTTTGGTTTGTTTTTTTTTCGAAAAAACCATATTCTTTTAAATTTATTTCCTAATTTCTGTAATTACGCACCCTTCATTGCCTTCTCTCGGGTTACAGCTCTAAGTATATTCGCTCAGCTTCTCCACAGTTTTTGTAGCAAAGAATGTAGCATTTCAACATGTCAAATTTTCGTTGTTTTTATATGTAGCGATAATTATAACAATTACTATAAAAACTATCGAATTACACAACGATACTATAAATGATTTCTAATAAATGATACCGCAGACAAATGGTTACTGTCATTTGTCATTTTGATAGTTGTGTTTTGTTTTTATTTTTATAGATAGCTTGATAAGTGACTGGTAAACCTCTAACGCTTATAATAAGCAAGATCCCCATGCTGGAAATGTTATCTGGAATACCCTGTATACTGGCTAATCAAACTCAAAAGCAACCTTTAGATCTCAATTATTGTTAGAGATAGATCGAAGGTTTAAATTTGGCGAAATTGCTGAATTTTGTGCTGATTAACAATATTAAAACAAATTTCAAATGTTTTTAACTTTTACAATGAAAACAAACCAAAAAATTTACTTTTCGTGTTTTAGCTGTAACTTTTTCATTTGCATTTTTTTCACTCTGTACAAACTTCTTCGTCGTATGTTTTTGTTCTGGATTGATTGTTCTGATCAACTTTTTGGCTAAGTTGTTTCTATTGTGTTTATTGGACCCTAGGTTTTACATTCTTGAGAGAACCATCTTTGATTTTCAATAATTACCCGGGACTTTTCACTAATTTTTATATTACATTACCATTTTATTTATATGATTAAAGATATTGCAAAAAACACTGTCTTGGCACAATTAAGGTACACTTGCACCGAACAAAAAATCCCAACTTCTGTAAAAAAAAAAAAATACACTTACAAGGGAAGGTCACGATACGTTGTCGCTAGAATTTGATTTCGGCTCTGTTTATTACATCAAGGGCATCAAAACTAAATGTTTTCCAGAGTTATACGTGCCACTGGCCATTAACTTCGGAAAAATGGGGGAAAAACTGAAAAATTGGTACAAAAAGGTCATTTTTGCGATCGCGTTGGCCATGAAACCGTGAGAGATGAAATCGAAATTCTTCTATTTACCAATAGGCGCATCCTTTGCAAGTAAAATAGTGCAAAGTTTTTGAAAAAATCTTGAACGGTTCCGGAGATAAACGTCAAAAACGAAACCCCTGCATAAGCGCTATGTATTGAGTAGTTGTCGCATATCTGTATAACTATATCTATGCGACTTGCATAGGCGTTTAACATAGGGAAAACCGTTTTTACAAAGGCCTCGTTTTTTGCGTTTTTTTCGGAACCGTTTAAGATTTTTTCAAAAACTTTGCACCATTTTACTTGGAAAGGATGCGCGCATTGGTAAATAAAAGAATTTCGATTTTGTCTTTGACGGTTTCATGGCCAACGCGATCGCAAATATTACTTTTATTATTCATCTTTTCAGTTTTTCCCCTATTTTTAGGTAATGGCCAGTGGCACGTATAACTCTGGAAAACATTTAGTTTTGATGCCCTTGATGTAATAAACAGAGCCGAAATCAAATTCTAGCGACAACGTATCGTGACCTTCCCTTGTTAGTATAATTTCCTAAACCTTGGGTTATTAAGAGCCTTTTCTTTAGAAAAAAGAACGAAGTGTGATAAAGATATATTAAATTTGTAACGAAAGCGTTGTCTAAAAACTTGTCCCTAAATAACACATATATATGTTTTTTTAGATTACATTAAATGTAAATGTAGGTCTAAAATACAAAAAAAAAAACAATAAAATATTTACAGTGATAACTAGCACAAACTGGTTTAGTTGCTCTTTGGAGTAAATTATAGTATAGAATTCATTTAATCGATCAAACGTCTATTATAAATTATTAAAATATATATTATTTACTTTCAATGAAAGGTTTAGCGTGTCCAACTTTACAAATTAGGCAAAAGAGTTTTTAGTACTTAACTTTATTGAATCAACTTCATTTTGGAATATGGAAAATACAGTTCTAGTATCTTTTTATTCCTCTTTGTTTGCATACAGCCTTTCACATGAACTTTAAGTTTATCAACGGAACCTCAATGCAGAAACTCAAGGTTAACTTGTACATGCAATGTTAAGCGTTTTATGCAATCAGGCCAAAAACATTCATGTTATTTTGTTTTCAATTTCGCATTAGTAATGGCCAGTGAACAATTTACATGTATTGATTTCACGTATGAAATGGTTATACTTAATACGAGGGCGTATTGAAAAGTAAGGTCTCCAACGATGCCATTTCCGAACGCGAGTTGCTAGGCAAAATTTGACAACAGCGCTGTATTCCTTGGTTTCCCCACCCGTGTAACACCATCCGCGAGACCTTGAGACGCTCAGCCGCTGCGTAGCACTCGTTTAGGAGGGAGCTCCCGCTTAACTCGCCCGCCAGGTGCGAACTGCGCTCAGTGCTCAGTCATTCGATTTTTGAATGCAAAAAATATCTTTCCGATAGAAATTCATCGCCAGTTAGTGGAAGTGTACAGTGCGAATTGAATGGACATAAAAAACGTGCGGAAGTGGTGCGGGAGTTTTCCGAGGGCTGGGAAAACGTCCACGATGAGCAGCGGTCGAGGCGGCCGAGTTTGCCGGAATCAACGGCGGCTCGAATCGACGAGATGGTGCGCAATAACCGGAGAATAACCCTTCATGAGATAAGGGAAGGTCGTAGCCACACTCTTCATTAAGACCTTCCCTTATCTCATGAAGGGTTATTCTCTATTCTCCGGTTATTGCGCACCATCTCGTCGGTTCGAGCCGCAGTTGATTCCGGCAAACAGGGCCGCCTCGACCGCTGCTCATCGTGGACGTTTTTCCGGCCCTCAGAAAACTCCCGGCACCACTTCCGCACGTTTTTTATGTCCATACGGTTCGCACCGTACACTTCCACTAACTGGCGATGAATGTCTATCGGAGAGACCTTTTTTGCATTCAAAAATCGAATGACTGAGCGCAGTTTGCACCTGGCGGGCGAGCTAAGCGGCAGCTCCCTCCTAAACGAGTGCTACGCAGCGGCTGAGCGTCCCAAGGTCTCGCGGATGGTTTTACACTGTGGTGGGGGAACCAAGGAATGCAGCGCTGTTGTCAAATTTTGCCTAGCAACTCGCGTTCGGAAATGGCATCGTTGGAGACCTTACTTTTCAATACGCCCTCGTATACTATAAACGCCTTTTCATTGCTAAAAGTATATCATCTTTGAGAACTCTCTTCATCTGTTCGTGATTGACGAAATCAAGTACTCCTTTTGCTAGTTAAATCAACTCCGCTCTTCTAAAAATAAATAAGTTTGGATGGCTGAGAGAGCATAGCGTGATTTAAAAAATCCATTACGTGAATGTCTAGAAAACGCCATTATCATTTTCTGGCAAGAGATTCGTACTAAGAGGTTGAAAATGTATGCAGTGATTTTACCCATATATTGCCTTTGAACATACTCAAAAGTCTTTTTTGTGTTAATTTTTTTTGCAAAAATTAATTTGACGATACATTGTTATTCTACTAATTTCTAATCATATTTTGGTCTCTGAAAATTATTGAAATAAAATTCGCCTTGCATGAGATACATTTTTGAGTTTTTCATTATTCTGGCATTTCTTTATTGTGTAACAATTTTTTGTGGAATACAGGTATTGTAGAGAAGAAGAAATTCATAAGTATCCTTTTGATTTATTTAAATTATTTGATAATTTTAAGGACCTTATTAACGTGAACACGCACCAATTCTTTTACAATAATTGTATATGATTTTTTGGTACGCGTCCCGAAAAAGTTTTGCCACATCTGTTGGATATTTCAGACAAGTAGGTATTTATTTGTTAGAACCAGAGACTAAAAACCGACATTTTTATAAGAACGAAAACGGAATTATTATTTTTCGTTCAAGAACGAAAACGGAATTATTATTTTTCGTTCAAGAACGAAAACGAAATAAATAATTTTCAAAACCGGTTTTAAACGGTTTTATCACCTTTATTCTTTTAATCAATTTGATCTATTTAATTAATGTAAGCGTACCAATTTTCATTATTCTAAGTTCTTATAGGGGTACGAATACTTAATTGGAACACCCCGTATAAAATCGTAAAATATTTTTTCACATTTTTATTTTATTTAAATCTTAAACACGATCTGATCAAACCATTCCCAGACACGCTTTATATCACATATAAACATTTATCGGTTCCCGAAAATAATTTAACTTTTGTAAAAATACATTTGTATAGACGTATTGTTTTCAGGCCGACCACATGAAAACATTTTGAGTAAGTAAATATAGCATGTTTATATAGTTTTCACTTTCAATGGCCTATTTAAAAGCGTCCAAAAAAAAACCGGTCATAAATGATTTTATCGCGTTTCGGTCTTTGTGTTGGATTTATGATCGACGGACGTTAAACAAAACATGTGCAAACATTTGACAGCGAAAGGGTACTAAATTGTTCATACTTGAACAGCTGGACCATTGATCGATGACTTTTATACCGCATCCATTGTTTATTCATCGACGATTATTAAAAAATGCATCGGATTAGAATATAACATTTAGCAGACCATTAACCCTTATGTCAATAACCGAAATTCACAACTTTGTTCAATGATCGGGTACCTCGGCACCCAGCTACAGAATTTTTATAATAAATTTATCGATAAAATCAGTAACGAAGGAATTCGAAGAAACTTAAGAGCAACAGATATTAAGAAAAAGGTGAAGACGAATCAATTAAGATGCTTGGACATCTACTACGCTTGCTAGAAAGTAGATACGCGAAAATAGGATGGAAAATGAACATGGAGGGAAAATAAATAGAGGAAGACCAAGAATAAAATGGTAAAAAGAAGTGAGGCAAAGACTCAAAGAAAAAGGAGTCGGCTGGAAAGATGTGCCACAATTAGCTAACGATAGGCAGGAGTGGAGAAACTTAATACAGAAATAGAAAAGCATAACTCGACACCGAAAGGTACAAGAGGAAGTGATTTAGAAGATTAGTTTATTATATATTTTTGTAAATTTATTGATATACTAAATGAAAATGAAATTCTCACAATTATTTAAATATGACGAAAATGATCTCCATTTCGTCTAACTCACTTTGTCAGTCTTGTGCGCAGGTCAAAGGTCACTTACTCATTACATTGTGTAGCATGGTCACAGGATTCGAGCCACCTCTTCTGGGATTCGTTCTTTAAGGTCTTGAAGCTTACTTGGTGGAGGTGGTAAAACCTGTGATTTTAAGTACCCCCAAAGGAACCAATCACACGCGGACAGATAGTATTACGAACCATATCTCAAGAGTTTCCATGAATTTTGGGAGGAATTTCTTTCTTGATCATGTCATCTCGAAGAAAGGGGATATTCCGTGACCCATCAGATCTCTCGATCTCTCTGCATGTGATAACATCCTTTGGGGATACTTAGTCTATCTGTATGTGATAACATCGTTTGGGGATACTTAAAATCACACTTCGTCCAACCACCATCTCCATACAAACTCCAGGACCTTAAAGAACGGATCCGAGAAGAGGTGGCTCGAATTACTGTGATCATGCTGCTTAATGTAATAATGAACCTTGTATTCTCTTTCTATCATTATCCATAACTTTTAACCTCATTTTTTGCCCATGATAAGAAATATATTTTGACTAAAATAATTCTTTGATCTTGTTTAACACATTCAAAGTATACAAAGTTTTTTCTTTGATTTTAATGTTTTACTATTTGAAAAACCTCTGGGGAATTAAGTGTATATGACAATAGTTTCAAAGCAAGATTTTGAGTTCCTTTTGCATCATGTGGTCCATCCGACCCAATATTACTAGAACGCGCAGAAGACTAAGGAAGATAGGTTTTCTCTACAAGCTCACCAGGCTTGGTGACACTTATAAAGACACAGAGTATATTTTTTTGCATTTTTTAATGCATCAGTTATTTTGTGGTTATTTTTTGTATAACATTTTGTCAACCTAACTTTTTGGGACATGTCTTGTAATAAATAACCACCTTAAAGGTAGCTAGCTGTACACGTGCAGGAAATCCTCAAGGAAAAGGCCTGAAGGATATCTTCAACTGAATCCTCGCACACACACACGGCGTGGAAAATCCTCAAGTTTTTACGTCAGATCTTCACTACAAGTCGTGGCATCGACAGATGCTAATATTTGGCGGCCGTCGGTTGCCTAATCGCGGCAAATTGCATGTTAACTCGCAAGAAAAAGCGCACAGTAAGAAGTGTTTGGTGCAAGGAATGGCTGCTAAAGAGAAGAAAGTATTCCCACACAAAGCTCTTTTAGAATTGGATATTTTCCCGAAAGACTTTTATAATTACTTGAGGATGGACCAATATACTACATCTGCTTTCATTGGTCACCCCTTATATAGCAAAAAAGATACAGTGATGAGGCAAGCCATTCCTTCCCAAGATAGACTCACTGCGACATTGAGGTATTTGGCTACTGGAAGAAACTACGAAGACCTCAAGTATTCAACGATAATTTCTTCGCAGGTCCTTGATCACTTCATACCGGAACCGATTACCTCAACTTTGGCTTTTATATAGGTCATCAGATGCTCCTGACTTCTTAGACTCCTTAATTTTTTTTCATTTCTCTTCGAAAAGCTTTTCTCACATTGTTAATTTTCTTATTTACACTATCTCTCGTAGCGTAAGACCTCATTTGAGGTTTGTGGATTAAAATTAGTAATAAAGGTTGACTCAACAAGAACTTGAATTTTAAATTTAAAAAAAATCACAGTATTTAAACGAAATTCTTCGAAATTTTTATATTGTTGTAAAGCGTAAACATTGACATTAAACATAAAATATAATATCAGTCAAATGACCGCCACGGTTCTGTTGGCAGGTGTGAACTCGATCCACGAAATTTTGGAAGACGTTTTGTAGCAAGGGCGGCTGGATTTCGCGAATTTTACGTGTGATTTCTTTTTTTAGTTGTTGAATCGTCTCAGGGTGGTTCACATAGACCTAACTTTTCAAAAAAACCCAGAGAACGAAGTCTAAGGAAGTTAAATCGCAACTCCTTGGTTGCCAGTTTTGGTCTCCAAAACGAGAGATGACACGACCCTGGAACTTCGTTTGCAATAACGTCATTGTTTCACGGACGGTGTGGCAGGTCGCGCCATCCTGTTGAAACCACATTCCATTTAAGTCCACTCCATCCAATTGACGCCAAAAAAAGTTTGCCAACATGCCACGGTAGCGATCACCATTGACAGTCAAAGAAGCACTTTTATCATTTTCAAAAAAGTACGGTCTGATGATCTTTCCTGCCCACATGGCACACCACACTGTCACTTTTTCAGGATGCATCGGTAATTCTTGAATGGCATGTGCATTTTCTGCTCCCCAGATTCGACAATTATGTGTATTGACGTAGCCGTTAAGGTGAAAGTGCGCCTTATCACTAAAAATGATTTTGTTAGGAAATGCATCGTCAACTTGCTGTTGTTCCAAGATTCAGTTAGCAAAGTTTCTGCGCTGTCCATGGTCGGCTGGCTTTAATTCTTGTGTCAACTGGATTTTGTAAGCATGAAAGTGCAAATCCATCTTCAGAATTCGTTGGAGAGTACTGCGGTGGATTTTAATTCCTGGGCGCGATGACGGATGGAGGTGTTTGGGTGTTCTGTAACACTGACACTCACGGCAGCGATGTTTTTGGCCGACTTTTCAGGGCGATCACGGCCAAGGCTTTTCTCATCTGTCAGTGAAAACGTCCGCTCAAATTTCTTAATTAAATTGACGGACGATTATGCACACCAAAATGATCTCTCAACTTGCGAATTGTTATTGTAAAATTTTCTCCATGTTGGTAAGGGGTCTTTACAATTAGCAAACGTTCTTCCAAAGTGTAACGCGGCATTGTCGTAAATGTCAATGTTTCCTCATGACAGTTACCAAGTATGGTTGACCACAGAACATACACAAGCTGGTTGACTAAACAGTTGACACACGGAAATAGCACACTTTTCAAATTTCAAGTTCTTGTTGAGTCACCCTTTATATCTTCACTATGATAAAATTGACGCCAATAGTTTTCTCGTATTTTCACGTTATTTATAACATAAAAATCATATTTCAGTAAATCTATGTGTACGAAATGCCTCACTCTATCAAAATCTTTAAACTTGTTTCTTTTCGCGGAATCTAAAAAATTGCTTGCAATCTTTTATGTGCCAAAAAAGACCAAAATCCATAAAGCTCATATTCGTAATATTTACAGTTGTCAAGGTTTTCAACAACATTTCCTATACAAAACTGGTATTATCTTCCACAGAACATAATGGAGAATCTGGCTAAAAGCCAGAAATATATTTCTTTCACTTCAGCTCCTTGGTAGATCGAAACACAATCTGCAGTATCATGCTAAAGTGGGGTGTTCTATATATTTTATTGTTCAGTTTTACCCATCTTAAACTCGCTACTATAAAAAGAGTGAAATGGGGTGGATTTATTGGTCAAACGTTAAATCTAAAATAATGTAAATCTAGATTGTTCGTTTCATCTTTATCGTCGGTTCATCTAAGAAAAGGTAAATCTCGGCGCGTGAAATATATATGTGGATAATAGGTGTGAACTAGGTGCCAGGCGATAAAGAGCAAAATATATTTAGCAAGAAACTAAATAAAGAGAATAACACACAGAAAGTTAATAGCTTTGGCGAAGTCAATATGCTATTTTTATACAATAATCCTTTGGCAAAAAACAAGCTTATATAGGAAACAGTATTCCTAAATAACTGAGTTTAGTATTTTTAGAAAAATTCCCGTTTTACAAAAAAAGAAAAACTATGCTTTTAAACGGATTAAGACACATCTGAAGTAAAAATGGTGAAACCAATGAGTTGTTACATTAAATGGTTATTATAGAAATTAAGACCAAAATATAGAAGACGGTATAAGATCAAGTTAAGAAACCTGCATTGAACTCTCTTATTCGTAAAATGCTCATAAATTTTTACACCGCTTTGCCAAAAATCATTCTGTTTGTTATCACCACATGGAAATATATTTAATAGCTGATGATACCTTGCAACCTGGATATTTCCTCTTCATTGTGCTTTAACTCTCAAAAATATAATGTATAGAATTACTAAAATATCGTTGTTAATGATTAAAACTTCAAAAGTATCTCTAATAAATTACTGCAAGAATTAGTTTGTTAAATGAATTTGAAGTACGTTCTTAGTTCTTTTTTTTTAATTACTTATCTCCTAACAAGTCAATTCCTTTAGAAGCGATAACGATTTTAGTTAGGTTGTCAGTGTCTATTCCCTATTAACGTAATGAAAGTTTTTGTTATTCTTCCTGTTATCTATCACTTTGTAATTATTTGCTGTAGCTTGTCAGCAGAACAATTTAGCGGCGATTCGACCATTTGTTAATTGCAAAATTGTACGACAATAGTAATGCATCTGTTGCATCTAGTGTTGCTCGCCAGATGAGATAATTCTCGATCTCGTCTCGTCTCGTCTCGTCTCTAATGTTCGAAATCGAGATTGGAATTTTTCTGTTGAATATTCGAGGCGAGATTAATAATATTCTCGAATTTTCGAGACGAGATTTTTAAATTCTCGTTGTCGACAGTATTTTTATATATAGAAAAACTACGATAAGTTTTTAGTTACGAATTCAGACTAAAGTTTTATAATCGGCAAGAACTATCACCACAAAATACTGATAAATTTGCAAACACTTACTAACACACGATATTAGCTGATACAATTGAATTAAGAAATTAATGTAAAATGCGTTCACGTTATTTGCTTTTACATGGAAAACCACCGAACTTGAACCACAGTGTCTTAAGTCTATACAGGACCCGTGTGGAAGTTTTGCGGGGACCTATCGGGAAAAAGTTATTAGTGGGGTTCCAAAGTATTTGCAAAAAATATTTTATTCATCAAAAATACAATCATTTTTCTAATCGTAATAATTTTATTATCAAATTTTCTTTGAGATTTTAAGTGCGGGGATCCTCTAAGCGTAAGGTCTCGGTCTGTGGTCCGTAAAACCGACGTCTGAGCCGGTCCTGTATATCATCAAGGACACTCAGTCGAAGCTTTGCAAGTGTCTCAATTCGGTTCGCACATACTTATAATTCGAGAATCGAGATTTCGAGTCCGAGATCAAAAAAGCGCGTTCGAGAATTTTCGCGATCGAAATCGAGAATGGATAAAATCTTTTCTCGTCTCGTCTCGTCTCGTCTCGTCTCGTGGTAACACTTATTGCATCAAACACACACATTTTTTTTTTAAAGCTAGACTGTACATAGTAGTTTAGTAAATAATATAAACTTTAAAGCTGTTTTGGTATTAACGGCTGTTGTAGCAGTTAAACTTTTTGGAATGTACGATGAAATCGTTTTCTAAATTCTGTTTTCGTTACACCTCTTTAATAACTTAGTTTGTAATATCTATTTCGAGCAAATATTAAGCAATATGAGTTTTTTTTGTTACAGTGTATCTTATATATGGGACAGGTGATGTTTAAATATACAGAAAATGATATTTTCGTCTGTATGTTGCGTTATTAGATTTGCAAGACTTTTTATGACTTGGGTTGTTTCTCTAGTCTTTAAAATTGTTAAAAATGAACACAAAAAAGAAGTGGTTACATTTTTGTATCTTTCAGGATTATTTTATTTAGTTGTGGCATGGTGTTTTAAATAAATACTGGTTTTGGGGATATAAGACCAGCTTTTTTAATGTTGTTTTTATTATAGGTTGGAATTTTCTTTGCAAATAATTTTTTAAGCTAGTTCCAGTGACACTGCATTACAGAGTGTGTTTGTTAAAATTATTTCAGCAGAATAAAATCAAACTAAAGAAAAAAGCTATTAATTACTTGAACAAAAGAAATTGTTTTAATCAAGAAAAACGCAGATTTTTGTCAATAGAATTTAGATTTACTGTATTTTAATTTCGATTAACTTAAATCTTAATATTGTTTCATTTATATTGCTTAAACATTTTAATAAACAATATATTTATTAAGGATTCCTGCACCGGTTTCAATAATTTTGCGTTAATAAATAAACTAGCTTTGTCTACTAAGATTACGAGTAAACACTCTTATTATAACTTTTTTTTGTTTTGATTAATATATTAAATAATGAACATGGACAGCCTAAAATTGAAATTATAATTAAACGCGCTACTCAAAATATGTTTTTTACAATTTTTTCTCACCAGTCTAATATTTAAATTCTTTAAAACTTTCTAGGTTTACAAATAAATGATCATTAAACAGCAATAACTCGAGAAATATTAGTTTTAGACGTAATGCACCCTTATTATTTTTTAAACACAATCAAATTATCTACACGAAAATGTTAAAGAATACAGAGTGTTCCATTTATTAAAATCGACTTATTTGTGTTTATAATTCAGTTACATGGACCGACAAAAACAAACATCCTGTGTATTATTTAAAAAGTTTAATTGTTCAGAAGGCACTATAAGAGTATTTTTAACAAAACTACCAAATTATTTTGCACTGACGTTGTTAAATCGCCAAATAAGAATATTTTGTTAAAGATCGGTCGTCAGTATTTTCAAAAAAATGTAAATAATTTTAAAACTAATGATTTTACTTATACTAAACTAGATTTATTTACCAAAACTCTAGGTCCGTCAAGTTGGAGCTACAACATAACAAAAAACAAAAACTTTTAACGTCATAATTTTTTGCTCATTTTTTGCTAATTTTTGCTATACTTTTTAAATTTTTTGCTGGTCTCTAATAGAAGATAGTTAAAAAAAAGAATTGTAACTCCAACTTTACGCTGAGTTACATTTGCTAAAAAGTCAAAATGTTTTCATGTCACAATTTTTTGCTCATTTTTTGCTAATTTTTGCTATACTTTTTTAATTTTTTGCTGGTCTCTAATGGGAGATAATTTAAAAAAAAAGAATTGTAACTCCAACTTTACGCTGAGTTACATTTGCTAAAAAGTCAAAATGTTTTTATGTCACAATTTTTTGCTCATTTTTTGCTAATTTTTGCTGTACTTTTTAAATTTTTTGCTGGTCTCTAATGGGAGATAATTAAAAAAAAAGAATTGTAACTCCAACTTTACGCTGAGTTACATTTGCTAAAAAGTCAAAATGTTTTCATGTCACAATTTTTTGCTCATTTTTTGCTAATTTTTGCTATACTTTTTAAATTTTTTGCTGGTCTCTAATGGGAGATAATTAAAAAAAAAAGAATTGTAACTCCAACTTTACGCTGAGTTACATTTGCTAAAAAGTCAAAATGTTTTCATGTCACAATTTTTTGCTCATTTTTTGCTAAATTTTGCTGTACTTTTTAAATTTTTTGCTGTTCGCTTTTCCAAGATATGTAGTTTTTTCATAATCATTATGTGCTACAAATAGGTGGTATTCTTGGATATACAACACGAATAACTTCGAATAACCAAAATTTACGTCAATGTTTTGTTCTAATGACTTTATAATAATTTATAAAGTTAACTTATATACACACTTTCAATTTATTGATATTTAAAAGTAGTTTTGTTGCAGTTTTTGTAAAAACCATAAAGTTTCTTTACATGACTATCAGTTAAGGCACTCCAATAAAATTGAACAATAGGTACATAAATTCAGACCTGCAAATAACAATGCTTAAGACCCACCAGAAATAGGACTAGGTTCTTTTTGTAGAAATAAACATTTTTAGTTGACAATGTAACAACAAATAAAAAAATGTTAATACAAAAACCTAATTTTTATTCTTATGTGATGTGGGACATATGTGTCCCTTTAATGGTCTAAAGAGGGTTAAAAAGTCGTAAATAGTTTTTTTTTTTTTTAGTAAACTGAAATTTGACTTTGAGATGCAAAAAATTACTTCCATCAAGATTTGTAGCTTATCGTTGCTGTATTTTTTAAATATTTGGTTGGTCTCTCAGAGAAAATGCAACAAATCGACATAATTATAACATATACCAAGCTACTAAACAATATTTTCTATTTAAAGTGGAAAACAAAGACATTTGCATCATTCCGTGATGTCAAGTCGCTAAAAAATTGGTCGATGTTGCGATATTGCAAGTCTACATTAAAAAGATTATATTAGATTTGGTGAAAAAATTACTTAAGTACATGGAAGAAGAAGGTTTACAGTGTTGCGGGTTCGAAGGATGTTTTTTAAGAAACAATATTTTTTAAACGCTTTTAATTATATATTAAATAAACATATATGTACAGGTACACGTATCAACAATACATGTATGTATTGCTACAAACATCTAATTTTAAAAATCAAATAAAACGTACGTACATATAAACCCTCGTCACCTAAAATAATCATGCCATACAAAAAAACTATTTACGACTTTTTAAGCCTCTTTAGACCATTAAAGGGACACATATGTCCCACATCACATAAGAATAAAAATTAGGTTTTTGTATTAACATTTTTTTATTTGTTGTAACATTGTCAACTAAAAATGTTTATTTCTACAAAAAGAACCTAGTCCTATTTCTGGTGGGTCTTAAGCATTGTTATTTGCAGGTCTGAATTTATGTACCTATTGTTCAATTTTATTGGAGTGCCTTAACTGATAGTCATGTAAAGAAACTTTATGGTTTTTACAAAAACTGCAGCAAAACTACTTTTAAATATCAATAAATTGAAAGTGTGTATATAAGTTAACTTTATAAACTATTATAAAGTTATTAGAACAAAACATTGACGTAAATTTTGGTTATTCGAAGTTATTCGTGTTGTATATCCAAGAATACCACCTATTTGTAGCACATAATGATTATGAAAAAACTACATATCTTGGAAAAGCGAACAGCAAAAAATTTAAAAAGTACAGCAAAAATTAGCAAAAAATGAGCAAAAAATTATGACTTTAAAAGTTTTTGTTTTTTGTTATGTTGTAGCTCCAACTTAACGGACCTCAAAACTCGTCTATACAAAACGGTAAATTTTATTGTGACGTTTAAAATTTAAATTATGAAACTGACGAAGCATAAACGTAGTTAGCAAACTACATTTAGTATTAATTGGTACATTAGTACCAATTCGTGTGAATTGAAACAAAATGAATTATTTCGCAATGTAATTGTACTAAAAATTATTGTCAATGACGTACAAACAAAACGTTCATAATTAAAAACAATTGGTTGTCAAGTATAATTTTCCCGTTGGAAGTATTAATTGTGTGTTATATAATTAAAAGTATTGTACGTAATTTCCCGGAAGTGTTTCTTTCAATTCTGCGACAGGATAATGACAATATATCTCGTATAGAAGGCTTGGACCATTGCATCTGACACATAACACACACGATGTAGTGGACTGTACGTATTAATGGACTGCGTGCAGTCGATTAACGACAGGGATTTATATTATCGTGCATGTATTCATGTACAGATTATGGTCAGCAGAATGCTCCGTAGAGGATGCGGAGATAATTGGACCGTCCGATTAATTACATTGGATCCCTTTTGAATAGTTTTACTTTAAATGTCAATTAGTCTGGTTCCTTAGCATTTGGTCGTGGCGCGCTGGTCCAGGGCATGAATTTTTATCAGGTGGTTGTCCCTGAATTAAGAATCATTTGTAGAAGTGGTGCTCATTTTATAAGTCTAACTTGAGCAATTTTTAGCTTTTGGATTTGGTAATGGTAATGGTGTAAATGACGTTTTTAATCTTGCGTCTTAGTTATCCGATTTTTACATACCGAACGGCATTCGAGAGCTAATAAAACAATTAATAAACGTGAATAATACAAGCAAACTTTAAGATCTGTTAATACAGATATTGGAGAAACAAAAAGAAGAAAAATAACTGGAAGAAAAATGGAAAAACTTCAAAGAAACATTGTTAGAGGCTTCAATAGAGAGCTGCGGAAAATCAAAAATAGCGAACACAACCACAAAAAGAACAGAATGGTGGACTAGACAACTACAATAGATCATTAAGGAAAAAAAGAACAATGGAAAAACTATCTTGATACAAAAAAAAACAGAGGATTATAACAAATACAAAGAAAAAAGAGAAAAAGTCAAGTTGGCAGTAAGGGAAGCAAAGGAAAAATCATGTATAGAGTTTGGGCAGAACATAAAAGAGAATTTCAATGAGAATCAAAAGTTGTTCTATGGAACTAAGAAAGAAAAAAGAGTAGAGAACGAGAAACATAAAAGATAAAAATGGTAACATAATTACTGATGAGGAAAAAATAATGGAAAGATGGAGACAATACTTTAAAGAGCTAGCGGATACAGATGAAATAAACGAAAGATCGAAGTAACAAATGTAAGCTGCGACAAAGGATATAAGTAGATAACGAAGATTACAATGGAAAAATTAGGAAAATCAATAGCAAAATTAAAGATCGCAAAAACCGCAGGTAAAGATGGTATTACACCGGAAATGATTAAATACATAAAAGAATTAGGGAAAGAATCACTATGGGCTCTATTGAGCGAAGTAATAAAATCAAGAAATGTACCAAAGGATTGAAACACTAGAATAATATTACCACTATACAAGAAAGGGGACAAAAAGGATTGTTCTAACTATAGAGAAATAACATTAATGAGTATACCAGGAAAGATACTGGCAAGAGAATACTGGAAGGCAAATTTAAAAAACATAAATAATAAACACACTAGAAGAATCCCAATGCGGTTTCAGGAGAGGAAGGAGTACACAAGACCCAGTCTTTATGTTAAGACAAACAATCGAAAAGAGCTTAACAAAAAACAAGGAAATACATTTATGTTTTTTAGACCTGGAAAAAGCATTCGATAAAATCATAAGAAAAGACGTATGGAGGGGCCTAAACAAGAAGGAAATCGAAATAGAAACAATCGACATAATAAAAGTGATGTACGAAAAAAAAACGGTAAATATTGTAAGAACCCAAAATGAAGAAACGAAAAACTTTGAAACAAAAGAGGGCTTAAAACTAGGACCATTTTTATTCGCAGTTGTTATTAATAAAAATACAAGTTATTGGTATCGATGGATTCGTTAGAAGATGTTTCATTTACATAACCGCTTGTACTACCAAAGTTCTATTTAAAATGACTTTTTGTCAAAAAACCGATTCCGCAACCTTCAAAGTCAATTTAAATTTACAAAAACATGTTTTGGACAATTGACATAACAAAATTCAATTTATGCAGGTCACGGCACTCAATAAAAAATTAAATTTTGGTTCAAAAGTTATTTGAGGTTATAAAAATTAACCAAAATAGTGCAGTTGTATCCAAAAATCTAAAAATATACAGGGTGTTCCATTTAAATTAACAAAGCTGGGGGCATTTCCGGCGAAACCGGAAGTGAAAATTGTGTGCATGTGCTCAAAAAACCCGTTTTTATGCACATCACATGTCTAAAATTTCATTTATCTAAAATCAAAACTAAAGAAAATAAAGGGGGTGTACCACACTTCATTCACACCCGGTATAAATAAAAGACTTAATGGGTAAAATATTTATGTAATTTAGGAATTTTTTTCTTTAATTTATTGCAAAAATTACCGAATTATGTCACAAAATGGTTAAAACATGTTCGTCAAAAATGAAAGCGTTTACTTATGCGTTCCACTGCTTTTAAACTGGCTTAAAATAAAACATCTATGAATTGTTTTAATCTAGTGAACAATAAATTGGTTGGGTTAAAATTATGATAATTTGAAAAGCCTTTAGACAATGTCTGATCTGTTTTTGGCAGTTTTTGGGACATTTTAAAAATTACTTCATTTTTTTATAGTTATCTTCTATTTCATTCTACTGACAACTTTGTTATTATTTATAAAAATCTCTAAACTATTTCCAGATATCTTTAAGCTCATTTTTATTCTTGTACATCCGGGTTCTATATAGCATAACCTGATCGACTCGGAAGAAATATCGAAATGAATTTTATTGTGATTCTTATACGTATTGGTTGTCTGCAAAGGGTCAAGTAGGCGCGAATTATTTCCATTGTTGAAATATAAATCAGTCACGATACCATTCAAGTTCGTTTTCTACTCCAAATTGGTTGATTCTTGTCGTCAAACCACAACAGGGCCAAAAAATATATAAACGAAATCAATCCATACAAAAAAATGCTAGTTAATTTATTGCGTTAATATGTATGTAATTTACCTTAAATAATTTTAAGTTCTAATAAACCAAAGTGTCCGAATAGCTACGACTGATACAGTAAAATGTTCTGTTTCGTTGCCCTGAGTTAATTCTTGACATCTCAGCTAATAAGGGTTTAAACTTAAGATAGAAACACAAAGCACGTTTTATTACTTTACTTGTTGACCTAATATCTTGCAAGATACAGACAATGTTAATCTTATTATTATAAATATAATACATTGTATATTGTATACGTGAAGTCAAACTGTGGCCGTTGGAACGTCATCTTAAGACTTAAACTCATTAAAAGTTTTTAAACCGTTCACAATATTCAGGTTGTAAATTTAATTCTTTCAACCCCAGCTAACTTTTTAGTATTGAATGTAGACGAATTGCTATTTTAAAATTTATAAAATTTAAAAAATTAACTTCTTTGATGTCGTTATTTAAACAGTTGTTCGAGTTTTAAGTGTGCATCTGATAAGTGAGAAAAACATTCAATGCAAAAAACAATGTATTACTGCTTTATTCTTGAGGCTTTCGCGGCCGTTATCCATAATACAATCTTGGTTTCCGGGTTTGGAACCGCGTCTTCTATATTTAGAAGTAGTTGACGTTTCGACCATCTTTTTCAAAACGACTGTCAGTCGTTTTGAAAAAGACCAAGACACAATGGTCGAAACGTCAACTACTTCTAAATATAGAAGACGCGGTTCCAAACCCGGAAACCAAGATTGTATAATGTATTACTGCATTTTGCAAAAAGTAAAAATAACGGCAGCTGTTTTAAATATCAAAAACATAATCTGAGGGTATGGGGTAGATACATGAAGAAGATACAATATGAGCATCAATATAAAAAAAGCAAGAAGAAGATTAAAATGATGAATACTTTCGGTTTCAACAAGACGCAGCTCCACCCCATTGCGCATTAGCTAGTTGTATTTCTTATACGAAATATTTTTTCATCATTTGACAACAATGTCTTGTCTAAAGCTCTTCATTTGATTGACTTTTTGAATCAGCCCTTTAAAAATAGGCTACTGGGTTTGGCAAACTGTGGTTTAAAAAAATTTCCTGCTTCTTATAATTAATCAAACAATTGACAAAAATGTGTGTAAATTAATTAAATCCGCGATTATTTGCAAGCAAAAACGTTATAGATATTTTAATATTTAAAGCTAAAATAATTTCGTATTCAAATTTAATTAATTAACTTGCTACATCGAAACTTTTACGTGCTTATAATAAATTTTTCAATTATTAATATTTTTTTTAATGCAAGTTGTTAGTGAAAGAAAATGATTCCCAATTTGTTCACGATAATGAAGCAAAATAGAAACACGTCATATATTCATTTAGAGCTAGCGAAGTGTTGCGTGTGTTTGTGAAACATTGGCACCAAGTTGTACCAACTTCACGAATGTTGTTATTTACGACGTGCACTCAAAATGTACTGCAGCCGTAAATTCAAAGAAACTGCATACGAGGCTCAAGCGTAATTTATTGAGAATGAAAAGCTGGGTTAGTTTTTTTTTAAAGATTTCATATTAAACATGTTTAAAGAAATTTCCCATACAAGAAATTTTTACCCAACAAATTTCTTTTAAATCCATAAAGTAACCAAAAGTCACACATTTTTAAGTCAGGTGAGTACGGTGGATGCTCTATTACTTTTCTCCTTTTTTGCAAATAAAAACTGGAGAGTAGAATTATCGTATGAGAAGATGCTTTATCTTGATGAAGCATAATTCCCTTTTCTGGAACTCTGCTGAATACCGTAGGCAAATGTTTTCTGTGTACCATTTTGCTGTGACTGACAGGTAGAAAACTAAATAGTATTTTGTTTTTTACGGCCTACTTGCGTTTCTTATTCTCAATAGATTTAGCTTCGCCCTCGTATAACATTCACTGCACGAGTCAAACTTAATCTAGTTTATTGAAAATGTAAATATTTAGCAATATGCATAGTTATATAACTAAAATAGTTCAGTACAGCAAATTTTGTCTACGTTTATATCAGCAGGTGATGTGATTTCCGAAGAAAAACACTTAAATGCGTTAAACATATTTAATTTACCTTGAATTACTCTAGAAATTGGCTGTGAGCACAAATTCCAAGCATTTTCAATCAGTTTACTGCACAGATATCGTCAATTGCAATAACAATTGAGCTAAAACAAATGAGAAATACCAACAAAAACACCTTGATATATAAAAAATTATGGATATGCGATTATGGTGCAACGCGACTTTTCTATTGCCCATCATCGATCTATTGTTTTTAGAGGCTAAACCTTTATTAAAAGAAGAGAAGAACATATTTCTGGTTGTAAGAATTTCTTGATATTACAGTAAAAACCATTTTGTAAAGATATTCTTGGACATAATCAAAAAGTGCTTGTTTTGGTAAAAACTTTACTCAAATTGCAAAAATATGTTATGTCACTTTTACGATAATTACGTGAATAAGCTGTCCCTGCATCTTTTACTTTTGCGTTACAAATCTACTAATTTTTAGTGGCGCTGCAATCGGGGATGCAGCGGTCGCGCATAGGGTGCAAACAACCAGGGGTTTGGAGCAGAGCTCGGAGCTGAAGCACGGAGCAGTGGAGCAAGGGGTTTTTGCTCGGAGCAGGAGCGGAGCCCGGATCAAATAATTTTGATTGCTCCATTGCTCCAGTTTATTAGGTAAAATTTGTAAAAAAACATTTTTTTTAACCTTTGAAGATTAATAATTTGTTCTTACAAACATTTATTTAACTTCACTTGTTTGTTAGGGCCAAATATTGTAATTTTTGACAAACTTCCACATATCCAAAAAAACTAAAACTTTGTTTTGAAAAACCAATTTTTTTATTAAAAAAACTTGCTTTCAAAATGTTAACAATATTTGGAGCATGGAGCGGAGCTGGAGCAGGCATTATGATGTTGGAGCGGATTAATTAAAAAATTGGACTGCTCCTAACCCCTGCAAAGAACAACCTGTTTTTTAATTATTGGCAAAAATAACCAATAGACTAATTAGGTCCCATAAGTCAGAGGGGCCCCGATCAGTGCCGGAGAAAAGAACAAAAGTCGAGATAGTGTTTTTTTGTCATCAGTTTTAACCAGATCAAGAAACCGTTTTTTTTACCGGTTAACTGTTATTTTTTGTCCGTAAAAGTAATTTTTAACCGAAACCGTTATTTTTAATGGCAAAAAAACAGTAACCTATCACCGAAATAATTAAAAAACCGGTTTTTTACCATCTATTTTTGGTAAAAGTTACTTTTAAAAAACACAAAATCTGTATTAAAAGCGACTTACTAATGAGAACACACTGGCTCACAGTTTAAGTTATTTCTTTAGTCCTGTTTTGTTATCGTTGTGGTATTGGTATTACAGTGAGCTCGCGTTATAAGCAACCCACGATATAAGCAACTCGCGTTATAAGCAACACTCGATATAAGCAACTATCGTATCGGAGTATACGATATAAGCAACTGTCAGTGGACAGTTAAAAATACAAATATCTAAAATACTATTGCAGATGTAACAATGAAATTTTGTATCTGAGCGTTTTGGTATTTTTCGGATTCGATGGAAATATTAAGGTTGCAATGCGACTTCCGGTTCAACCGGAAACGGATTCAAACTTTGAAATTTTAAATAGAACATCTGTATATTTTTACATTTTTGGATTCGTCTTAAAATTTTCTTCAAAAAATGTAAAAGGTTATGTGGGTCTAAAGTCAACAGTTTTCGTAAAATTTACATTTTTACAAAAATTTTGAGTGATATAGCACTTTCAGTTTTTTTTAACATTCAGGTTACTTAAAAGGGCAGTAAAATATCGTTTGAAAATTAGATTAACGATAGATTTTTTAAAAATCATTTTATTTTTAGGAGATTATTAATATAGGTTAGGTATAAAATAATAATTTTTTTTTCATTTGTTGCAGACTTTTTGAATGTTAAAATTTCTTAAAAATTAAAAATTTGAATTTGAACGTCAAAATTTAAATCTAGACTTATTTTTGGATTCTACATAACTTTTTTCCTACATTTTTTTTAACTGTTAAAATAAGGGCCCTTTACACTTGCGAATATTTTAAAAATCGGTAAAATTTAGTGTTCTATGTTTTTTTATCAAACTTTTTTTCCCCTTAAATTAGTTTTAAACCATGCACCAACTTTTATCAGGAATAAATTTTTTTGAAATTAATAATAAAAAAAATTTCCATTTGTTGCAGACTTTTTGAATGACGCTGTATATGTATAATAATATAATAAACTGGTAGGTGAAATTACTAAACATTTTTGGCTTCATATAATTTACCAAAGACCATTCAGTTCAATTTATGATTGCCGGTGGAATTAGCACACGCCATAATAGTAACTCGTTGTTTAGATATTTTTCTCCCGGGAATATTTTTCTTACGTGAATGAACTACAGTTTTGTCCGGTAAACACTTGTAAAATAAGGCCGTTTTATCCGCTCTGTATACTTGCCAAGAAATCACATAATATTTTTTTATTTTAGAGATGTAAAAGTACATAGTTCACGACTGAAGGTACGTGGCACGCGCGTATATCGTTTGACATAGGTAGCGCACGGATCACTATAACAACGCGACCGCGATCGCGTTGTTATGGTGAACTTTTATTTTTAGTTTTGTAACTAAAAACAAGATTTATTTATGTTAAAAACCGAATCGTTTCTATTTCTACCATATAAGCAACTTTCACGTTATAAGCAACTTTTAGATTGGAATTGGCCGCCAAAAGTTGCTTATAACGCGAGCTCACTGTATATCCAATAGCAGCGTTTTCATTAGTAATAGTAATAGTAATTTAGATTCCACTGACTTACAGTTAAAAAAGTGTTTTAAAGGTTGCTTGATTATAAGTAATTATTTTTTTAAACAGAAGTTTTGATTAAATGGCCTACTAGCTCAAACTAGTTTTTTGCATTTTTTACAAACATTTCATAATATAAACCTACTAAAAGTCTAGACTGTTGGAAAGTACTGAACATGATCTACAAGAATACACCAAAAAACTATACCAACCAATTAAAAAAAAATGTCGGTGACGTCCAAGAAATAAATGAAGGTGTTTAAAACAGATTTGTTTCGCCAAGTTGTAGCTAAGACTGTCCCATTTAATAATATACATGGTTTGTTGATGGTTAAATCACAATTGAAGTCTCTATAGTCTTGGTCCCATTTTGTAGAACAGACTTTATATGATAAAAATATGCCATATACAAATTCTAACGAAATTTATAAATTTCTATTACTACAATTCTTAAAGCAAAGAAAAAATAATCAGTTAATATAAAAGCGGTTGTAATTTGTAACCATTCATTGATCCAGTCGTCGTTCTTTCAATGCAGAACCGCATAATATTTTGTTTTGACAAACTATTATGATCGCTGAAGGAAAGATGACAGTCAAGTGTTTCCTAATTTTGACACGGGTGGGTAGGCGAGTATTCAAGAATAACTCAAGGTAGACGAGAATAGTATTTACATAATTCCTAGCCGTTGCTGAAATCTTTATTCATTAATACTGTTAAATCTGTCTATCTCGCTGGATGCAACGGATATATTTAAACTGAACAGGGCCGGATTCAGTAGTCATGATTCCGCGAGCTTTGGTGCTTAACATGTAACTAGAGCCGACGAGAGGGGGCAATAATGGGGTAAAAATTCCCGGGCCTGGGATGCACAGGGGCCCGGTCATTAAACCACAATTTGTTTTTTACGCGCTTATTAACCTTAGAAGGTCGGTGCTAAAAACTATCATTTTTTCTCTTGGAATCATTGACGTCTATCGACACCCTTGCATGTGACCTAATAATAAACTTACGATACACAATGGGCGTTTACACAAAAAAATAAAACTTGATAAAATAGTTTTTAAATGATAATCTGAGCTATAAAGTTTATTCTCAACCACAAAAAATTTAAAAAAAATCATCTAGTTCCGAGAAATAAATTTTTAAAATGCCCTTTATATTTCAAATTCTGAAACGCGCTGTGATTGGCCGTGACGTCACTCTCCGCACAGTCCATGTGCAGCGGACTAGTTCCTATGCATCGCATAATGACAAGTTGTTATAATATTTTAATATAATATGTTTTTTCTTTTATTAACTATGTATATAATTGCAATGTACGTAAATTATTGTTGTGACAAGTTCTACACCTTTTTTTTGGAATATTCAGAACAAATAAAGATTATTATTATTATTATGTTAGGCGCGAAGCGCGCGACGAAGACGCCGCAGGGGCGTACTTTGGCCGTCGATTGTAAATAATAAACGTAATCGAACAACAATTACAATTTATTATAATGAATAAAATACAAACAGTACTGCCTTTTAACAGTATTAGCAAAATAATGATCTCAAGCCAACCCTGAGACCCCTCAGGGTGGCTTCACAACAGTGTTTTTAACATAAACAAATATGACATTCCTGGACCAGGCATATTTGTGTTCAAATATTCTTTGCGTATACAGTATTGCGAGAGGTTTTAACTAGTTGTTAGTTTAGTGTATATTTCATTATAAAACAAAGCAAATGTGTAAGTAAATTAATTATTTTGTAGAAATAATTCGATATTATACTAAGGTCATTTAACAGGTGAAAATATGAACAAAAAGTATGTTTCAGTTTATTGTTTAACAATAGGTGATTGTAAACATTAAAAAAATGTACCTACTACTCTTTTAGTCATAGCTATATCTAAAAAACTTACAAAATTATTCTTAAATTCGAGGTAAATAAAATATGGCCTATATATAATAGTAGATAATTGATAAAGTTGGTTTCTCCTGTTGTTTGATTATAGGTTATATAAACGAAAAGTTGCTGGTTTTCAAACAGGTTTATCGTTGCAAATTCTTTTTTTAAAAAAGATCCGACATGTTTCGCCAATGTTATTTTATCGGCATCATCAGGGCTAAGAATTATATTATATATACTTATAACTTATTATAATTTATAACTTTTCGTTTATTTAATAGTAGATAATGTTCAATTCAATGATTCTACTATATTAATTTACACTTATAAGTTTTGAATGTTATCAGTTTTATGCTTAGATCATATAAAAAAAGGTATATGGCTTTTTGTAAAACAAGCACTGTTAGTTCAGTATAAATATAATACAAATTTCATAAACGAAGCAACAGTGCTTTAACACTAATCAGCATTTTTAATCAAACATAAACATGCACCAAATAGCATACTACAAATAAGGATTGTTTAAAACTGCAGATTTTTTTGTTGGAAAGTAATAGGCTGCTTCATATTACATATTATTGACATATGCTTAATGCTAATGATAATGCTTAATGATAATGTTTTTCACTTTAGTGTATTTTTTTTGCATAAATACTATTTAATATATTTTTTAGTTTATTCAAATTTTAAATGGTCTTCGCAACAATATAATTTAGTTTTTTCGCTTACGTCGGAAATACAACGTCTTGCTGCATCAAACCATTTTTTTCTTTTGGTGGAATTTTCCGGAACAGCAAAAAACAATTTTTCTGGGTTTTTTGTAGAAGTGGTCTTACATTCAGGCACAAAACACCACTTTCTGTACGACGATAGTTGCGTTATATTTTCAACAAGCACACGGGTGATTTGCCTAACCGAGTACGTACGGAGTGTGACGTCATTTCTCGTGCGCATCGTCCAAGCCGTTTACGGCGCAACTTACCGCGGGAAAACTTTAATCGTTAATAATAAATAAACGAAGTTGATTTAAACAATTTTAACTTCACATACGATATTCTGAACACCAAATCTATCAAATTCTGAAGAAATTAAAAATTAGTGTAAACGCCCATTAAAAACTAGTAATAAATTCCCTAAACTTAACCATACGAAAGTGATTTTTAAACGAGACAGCTTTGTAGCTTGCAGCTAACTTCTCGTACAATATTAGTGGCTGGTAATATTCATTACTTCCTGCAGTCTGCAGTTGTTTGTTGGCAGCATTAACAATTCTCTTTGACTTGCATATTATGCAACCTTGATACCAAGTTGCATAGAACAGAGGTATTAGTAGTTGGTCGTTATTGGAAAGTTTTCTTTGTATATTTACGATTTTCGGCGTAACAGTATAAATAAAATAAGTATTGCGTCAGTGTAGGCTAAAACGTCAGAATTTTAACATTTAAGGATAGATTACTGCTATTGAAAAACAAAATCGTAAATTGTTTAAAGCTTAAATTAGGACATACGTGCCGAAAATTGGTAAATAAAACGAAACCGATTAATTATGAATGCTAAAGGTGCTGCTATTGACAATATTTTTGACTAATTCTTTAGTAATAAGTGTTAAAGGCCGAATACAAGGGGCGACAGAGTGGTCCAAATACGATGGGATTACATGGGTATCTCGCTTAATATTCAAGATAGAGACGGTTAAATTACCAAAAATGTGCAGTTTTTTGAGACAAACTCAGAACAGTTTTCAAAATATTTCCGGTTTTTGAGATTAGAAAAAAGTGTTTTTTTTTGTCATATTAATATCTCCGTTATTGCAAATATCGATAAAACTCATGAAGATTATTTTTAGATATTTTTATGTTAAATTCGATGACACTAAAAACAAAATATTTTAGGCTCGTTAAAAAGTTATGATACAAAATTACCTTTTTTTAAATGGAAGCTTTAGTTGGCTATGGCCTATTTAAATTCCTTATTTTTTTCTCATTCCAAATAAATAAGGGTTGATGTAGTTATTTACAATAATACGCAAGTCACCAAGAATTTTCAGTTTGTTTTTGTAAAGAAAAACATAGGCTGTGAAATATAGTAAAATAAATCAAATTCAGCGCTAAACTGTGGCAGATACAAAGAAAGCTTAAGAGACACTTTTTGTTTAGAATAACATGCTCTACCCAAAAACAGGTTCGTGGTTGATTTTGAACAGGGCCGTACTTGTTTTTTATAAACTTTATTGAAAGTGAACCCCCACAACTCCGCCACTGGTTGCTTGTGGGACTTTTACCCATTATGGAAACCTGTAAGGTGGTGCTGCATACCAATTTTTGTTTAAATACAGGGTGTGTATAAATTGGCAGAAGCGCTGCACGTGACGATATTTTTCGTAAAATTCTAAGTCGAAAATCTTGATACAAAAATGTTGTACCATGCTTCATATGGCCTCAGGAACCATTTAAAGAAAGAAAATTGGCAACATTGCATACATTGATTTGCGTTTGGACATTTTTTTATCAGCAATTTTTACTTAGGTATTTATAATTTTTGTTCGAACTGAAAGCCTTCAGTTCGTAAACATAGCTGCAAACTTTTGGGTATCGTAAAACACAAACTAGAAATAATTACGAGAAAAACAGAGATGACAGCTAATGACAGTGTTGCAATATGTATTATTTTTATTCAAATCAGTGATTTACATATTTTCAACACCAATTTTTGAAAGGAAGAACACAATATCTAGGAAAAAATACTATTCGAAATTTATTTTTATTCCAAATTACAGCTTTTTCATTTGCAAGTATTAAATAATAACGCTTATTAAAGAACTAAATGTCAAAACTTTGAGGACCTCTTGCAGACACAGCAAGCATGGTACAACATTTTCGTATAAAGATTTTCGACTTACCAGGGAAGGTCACGATACGTTGTCGCTAGAATTTGATTAAGGCTGTGTTTATTGCATCAAGAACATTAAAACTAAATGTTTTCCAGAGTTATACGTGCCACTGGCCATTTCCTTCGGAAAAATAGGGGAAAAACTGAAAAGTTGAATAACAAAAGTAATTTTTGCGATCGCGTTGGCCAAGAAACTGTCAGAGACAAAATCTAATTTTTTTTATTTGCCAATGCGCGCATCCTTTGCAAGTAAAATGGTGCAAAGTTTTTGAAAAAATCCTAAACGGTCCTGGAGAAAAACGCGTTGAACGAGGCCCTTGTAAAAACGGTTTTCCCTATGTTAAACGCCTATGCAAGTCGCATAGATATAGTTATACAGATATACCACAACTTCTCAAATCATAGCGCTTATGGAGGGGTTTCGTTTTTGACGTTTTTCTCCGGAACCGTTCAAGATTTTTTCAAAAATTTTGCACCATTTTACTTGCAGAGGATTCGCGCATTGGCAAATAAAAGAATTTCGATGTTATCCCTGACGATTTCTTGGCCAACGCGATCGCAAAAATGACCTTTTCATACCAATTTTTCATTTTCTCCTATTTTTCCGAAGGAAATGGCCAGTGGCACGTATAACTCTGGAAAACATTTAGTTTTGATGTTCTTGATGCAGTAAACACAGCCTTAATCAAATTCTAGCGACAACGTATCGTGACCCTCCCTTGTTAGAATTTTACGAAGAACATCGCCACGTGTAGCGCTTCCGCCAATTTTTACACACCCTGTATATCTACTGGTTGGGAAACAGTTAAAAATTATCGGTATTTTTTCGAAAATTTCAACATCCTGTACCTTTAAAATGAAGCGTTTATGGGCCCATGTTGATATGAAATATTCGCCTTAAAATAAGTTTTAGTATCGACTGTTAAAGTCCTGCTACAATAAAGTGGACCACCCTGTAAAGTCGGAATCAGTAGTTATGTAGTATTTGTTTTCACAGCCTACTGTTTTTCTTGTGTGTCATTGAATTTTACATAAAGATATCTAAAACTAATCTTTATACATTTTTTCGATATTTGCAACAATAACGGAGAGATGACACATTATTAATATGACAAAAAAAACACGTTTTTTCTAATAACTCAAAAACCGGAAATATAAAATCATTTTGAAAACTGTTCTGAGTTTGTCTCAAAAAACTGCACATTTTTGGTAATTTAACCGTTTCTCTATCTTTTATATTAAGTGAGATACCCATGTAATCCCATCGAATTTGGATCACCCTGTACCTATTTATCCAGGAATTTATTATAGAAAATACAGCATCGCTGAACGAATTTTTTTTTTTAAATAAAGTGTCTGCACCATCGATTAGAAATCTTTCTGATTACTTGCTGAAAGAGCATTTTTGGCAGCATTTCCACCCAGTTCGAAAGAGCTTTGACAACTTTGTCTAAAACTTTTTCCTTATAAAAATTCTTTCAAGCCCAAAGCAATGAAAAATGGAAGCAAGATCTGAACTGTATGCTGGGTGTAGGAAAATATTCCTATCCCTATCAAAAACCCGACTTGTGAAAAGATCATTCCCGTACTGTGCAAACAGTCTACTAAAAAAATCGGTAGAATTTACCTACGCTAGCTTATACTCAAAATTTGTTGATAATACGTCGTTTTACGCTACACAGAACAAAAGATTCAGACGAAGTTATTTCAAGTGAACAAAATAATAAATAACTAATAAATTGTCATGGATAGTAATCAAGAGTCACGGCCAACCTAAACATGTTTGTATGAAATATTTTTTTGTTCTAGCAATATCCATAACGAAGCTATTACCACAAAATCAGATTTTAATGTACATGAATTTAAATAATGAAAAATTAAATGAGTGAAAAACTATCTTTAGCACTTGTAAAAGCTCAGAAAGTTTATTACAAGTTTTGGCATCTCCACACTGTTACTACATTACTACTTAAATTTGAGTTGTAGAACATCCAACTGTTATTTTCAATAAACCAATCCGACACAAGATAAATTAATATGGTTATCCTGTTAGTCACATTTAAAATAATTTGTTTTGCCTGTAGTTGGTGAAAAAACAGTACAAGTTGTAAATTATTTTTAAAGGCTATCCGACTGCCCATATTCGTGTTCTATTTTTCATAATCAAGCTAGAAAAGTGGGGAGTTAATGTCTGTGATATTAAATAAAGTATTCCGCTCTAATAAACATTGTAAAATATGATACTAGTATTTACTACTGTATATTTATTTCGCTTTAGTCATACGCACACATTTTCAAGAAAATAAACAGTTTTACATTGCCTAATACCTTAGTATTTCTAACCTCTGGTCACAGAATCGTTGAATCATCGCGTTAAAACAACGTGATAAAAATTCATCCTTAAGGGAGAGTATTTTTTTATGATTAAAATTCATTTGGCAAACTTTTAACAAAGTGCCCTGGGAGTTGGTTACTGCATCATTAACTCCCCAAGTTTGTTTTATCCGATACATAATTTCACTCATGAAAGAAGCAATACTAAAGAACCATTGCCAACAAAAATAGGCAGAAGATTGATTGCAGAGTCGAGACAAAGAATTATATGCTGAACGCTTATAGCTTATGCAAAGTAGATAACACAGGGTGATTTTGAAACAAGTCTTCGAAATTTAATGATATACAGTTTAAAGTACGCGGATTTAGTTACATAAACGTCTCGCTTAATGAAGTTTCATGACTAAAAACAAGAAACTCGATTCATTTTAGGTTACAATATTTCCATAAATACATACTTTCATGTATTTTTTAAATTGTAAGACATCTCTATCACAGTCTTTAGGATAAAGTTCTAGTGTATTAAAATGTATTTTATTTAATTTTGGAATTTCGCATTAAAATTTTAAATCATTAATTGTGAAGTAAAATTATTCGTCGACCCCATACATAACTTTTTGCAAAACCTCTGGCTCTAACGCTTGGTTTTCCTGACGAATATTTTTCTGTAGTTTAGTAAGACTTATTGACAAATACTCTCTCCCTTAACCCCTTTCCACGGATAGCGTAGTAAAGCGTACTACGAATGTTTTTCCCGCCTTTTTCGAAGTGTAATTGTGGGCTACATGTTTACAATTTTTGCAACTATTTGTTATTTCTGAATACAGGAAGCATTTTTTTAGTAAATAAAGTTGCTTGCGACGCTTAGAAACTACACTTTTAAATTGGAAAATTGTTTTTGCCTGACCACTAACAACATAGTGCGTAGGGGAGATATTGAAGTCTTTGAAGAATTACGAAATAAAGATGAAAATACTGAGAGTGAATTTTAGATTTCTGGTTATGATACCGATAAGGAAAAAGATTTAGAAAATACAGTAATAGTAGTGATGAGAGGAAAGAATCACATGGACCAAGAGAGGATGCACTATTGTGTAGGAAGGCTATCCAAAATTTGGTGGCAGCATGTGGTTTTGTAATAAATGTTTTCATCATAAATAGTTTCACGAAATTCAATGTAACAAATAGAGTAGCAACTACAAAGCAAATACACACAGCTTCACTTCAGAAAGGAACTCTTGCAATAGATGATAGTAAAAACAACAAAAAAACTGATTTTCACATTTAAATGTCCAAATAATATCCGACGACATGGTCTTAGTCGCGGAAACAGAAAAAAAACCTGCAACATAATAATTTAGAAACTCTAAACCTGGAATTGGAAAAAATTAATATGAAAATAAATACCGAAAAAACTAAAACTATGATCGTTACAACAGAAAACAAAGGGCATAGCATCACTTTAAATGGACTTAGGTTAGAACAGGTAGAAAGCTTTAAATATTTAGGAGTGATCATAGAGAATAATGGAGGAATGGACAAAAAAATAAGCGAAAGGACAGGAAATGTGGGAATAATATTTAACAGTTTAAGAACAACATTTTTTGGAAATAGAGAATTCCCAAAAACAACAAAAGTAGAAGTGGTCAAAAAGGTAGTAACTCCGGCACTTTTATACGGAAGTGAAACGTGGGCACTAACAAATAAAAATAGTAGCCGAGTGAATGCAGCAGAAATGAGATTTCTAAGAAAAATCCAAGGAAAAACAAAAAAAGACAGAATCAGAAACGAAACATATAGAGAACAATTAAAGATAAAATCAGTTGAAACAAAAATACAGGAAAGGCAGCTGGGATGGTTGGGTCACATTTATAGGATGAAAGAAGAAAGCATATGAAGCAAGAACACAGGGAAAAAACAAACGAGGTAGACCAAGAAAAACCTGGCACGACGAAGTTAAAAAAGCAGCAGCGGATAGAAACATCAAATGGAAAGACATAAAAAGGCTAGCACAAGACAGAAAAACATGGAAAAAAAATCAGCACAGCACAACTCAACAGTCCTACACCTAACAGTAGAAGGACTCATGACTAAATAAATAATAAATAATAATATCCGCTGGAAAGGGTTAATACTTCCACAAAAAAACTGATGCAGTGAGGTCAGGCGAATGTGCTGACTAGGGAAAATCCGAACCTGTGGAGATTATTCTTCCACCGAAATTTTTTCTCAACAACAGCATCGTCTCCCTGCCTGAATGGGCAGTTGCCTCATGTTGCTGCCACAACATTCGAGATGTGTGCTTCACAACAGAAAGCACAATTTTCTTAAACTTTCCGCGGTATTTCTCGCCTGTAACTGATACTGTGTTCCCATCAGCGTTTTGAAAAAAATTGCCCTAGCATCTTTGGGATATACTCTAGCACCAAATCGACATTGAGAGGATGTAACTCGTGTCGATGGATTACTCTGGGATTTTCCGTCCCCCAGAATCAGATATTTTGCCCGTTCACAAAGCCATTCAAATGAAAATGGGTTTCATTTCCGATAATCAGTTTATTTGACGTCTGGATTTTCTCTCATCATATCTTGAATACGGACGAAATGACTCAGTCATGCCTGGTAATTTACCGGCCTAGATTTCTACACTAATTGGACTTTAAATTAAAACATTGCTACCAGAGCTCACGTTAGTTATGAACAGCGCATGTGCGTAAAAATTTTAGCAAGATTTCGTCCCTTCGTTCATAGACTGTTTTGATCGTTCGCAAACCTGTACATGAATTGATTTGAGATGTGATGGAACGAATGACTGACCGAGCTTGGTGGCTGGTTGGTAAAACAACCTAACTGGTAATCAGGAGATCCTGGGTTCGATTCCCAGGGCCGACTGTCATTGTAGAGGTTTCAGGTGGTTTCCTCTATGGTTAAGGCAAATGCTGTGGTAGTGCTTCCACCTATCCTTTGCCCATCCTTGACTATCCACATCCCTACCCATTATCCTTGTACCTCTAACGACTGAAGAGGGGGTCAACCCCCCCTATAGCAGTCTCCGCTGAAAAACACGTGACCTTTGACCTTTGACGAATGACTGACCGTCCAGTGAACTGTCAGAGACTGTGATGAAACGTGATATTCATACTGCGCAGAATCCTGATAGTCCGTCGCGTGGTCCGTGGAGTTGTTGGAACAAACCTTAAAAATAACCGTGCTGTGTCATTGTTTTCGACAAAACCTAATTTCTTAGCGCTGCGTATAAGCTGTTTTAAGATATATTCTAATTTGATTTACTTGATTTTAATTTTTGCGTTTCCATTTTTATGTTAGTAAAGTGTAAATTACTCACCTCACGATATAGATTAAAATTTACGCTTTGTAACGACTCTATTAATTTTAACATGTTTGATTTTTAAGTGAAATCAAACCAATCTCTTCGATAGCTAAAAATACAATACAGCATCATAATAGAATTTTAAAAATAAGTACTTTGTAAATAACCGAACGTTTGAAATATCGATTGAATCAGTCAGTCCCTTCAAGGGGCTTATTGTATTTTTTAACAACTTGGACATTTCTATTTCACCATCTTAAAAGCTTAAATTGAATATGTCGAAATCTTTTTAGATGTCAGATTTAATAGTCCATCGACTGGCAACAGGCAGCAAAATGCTGAGTCGGTTGAAAATCCCTTTTTACTCGCTTTCAGTACGACAGAAAAAATATAAATGAAATGGCTGAACTGCAACAAAATAACTTCGTTTTGACACAAAAACGTAGTTTCCTTGTCTAATGTTATATTTAACTGATATACATAGGTTTGTTGTTTATGCAATGGTTAAAATAGCAAAGGATCAAAGAAAATGCTAAATTTCCTGTGTAATGCTATGTGATTTGGATACTTGAGGAGTGTCACGGTATGCAGTTGTGCATGCAGCACGTTATCCTAATAGGAAATGATAAAACATTTGTCAAAATTTATCAAACTGTCTAATACTAACGTTAAATTTATCGTTATATGAATGAATAATGTTGTATTCAAACGAAAATAATCTTAAAAAACGTTTGCGCTTTTAAAAATAATATAGGGAAGCGATGAGATTTTTAAAATAATATACAGGGCGTTTCTATATTGCGAAATAATTCGGAAGGTTATTCCTTATTGAAAATTAAGGGGGTGTTTTTATATCATTTTTACCCCTTAGACGTCTCCTTTCGGAGTTACACCCTGATTATATCTTAAGGTAGTTCCTTATTTAGCACCTAAATCATATACAGGGTGTTTCGTATAAAATGAGAAAAAAATCCGGGAGGGGATTCCTTATCGAAAAACCAACAGGGGTCGCACTTTTCAGCCCCCTGTGAAGGTGGGAGATAATTAAAAATATTACTATGGGAAACCTTTCAATAAGTATAAAACCTCTACCAAATGTCATTCTCCTACACATATCCAAATTTGAGAAATAAAATAAAAACCTAATTATACTGCTTAACTTTGAGGGGGGGTGTAACTCCGAAAGGAGACGTCTAAGGGAAAAAATTATATAAAAGTCCCCCCTTAATTTTCGATAAGGAATTTCCTCCCGAATTATTTCGCAGTATTTAAGAAACACCATGTATATTTAGAAAACTTGATTACACTAAAGGTGTTTTTATTTAAAAAAACACACAGATTACGTTTTTTTTTAATGATGCTTTTTTATCTTAACGGTATCTACATAATTTAGGTGTGAATGTATTTTTGTACATGATTTTTTAAAAATCTTAGCGCCTCTTGTGGAAAGGACTTGTGTCCTCCCACCACGTAAACTTAAGCCCGTTCTCATTATTTACAATGCCCTGTGTACTATTTCCGTCTCATAAGCGGCAAAATTAATGACCAGTGCAAGTGACTCGAAACAGGTGGTGTGGGCAATGAAAAAGTAAAATATAGACTCTCAGTTTCCTGCTGGGTGTGATACGAATGAATGTTGTCACTAAACGCATTAATAAATATTGTTTTCTTTAATAACAAACTACAATAGCAACAAAGTTAATTTCAATTGTTGATATTTGCCTTAAATTGTATTGTTGTTTTATACTGTTCTGTTTTTGCTTCATTAAGAATTATGTTTTTATAAATGATGGTTCTTCGGAATGTTTTGAAAACCGCCGTGGTAAATTTAGGATTGGTTAAACGTCCAAACCTTTGTATAGGTGAAGAGTATATATATTTGAAAGTAATATCTGTATTACTAATAGCAGTTATTTTTATTTATTGGCTTTTAAAAGTACAAAATAAAAGGCACGTTGTCAATTTAAACACCAAAATAACATGTAAGTAAGACTATAGGACTATACATATATTTCCACTTTAAAATTGTGCTATTTTGTCTTAAGAAAAGTTAGATATTGTTTGCCTTAGATTGTGTGCAAACTTTAATAATTTTGGACACACATTTTAATTAATATTTAGACCAGGGGTTTCCAAAGTACGGCTCGCGGGACAAATTCGGCCCGCGGACCCTAAAAATACGGCCCGCACGATATCAGACCATCCGACCATCCGCCATCTTGAAATCATACCAGATAGTTTACTTTTTACAAAAAGGGTTCTCGTTTTTCGCGGGCCACTATGGGGATCTCGTAAACGGTAAGAGTTACGACTTCGGTTAGATAGGGGCAAAGTTGTATATTCAGGTGCTTAATAATTTGACGCAATCAGAACTTATCTAGCTCTTTTAGTTTTTGAGATATAGGGAAAAAATTAAAAAAGTGGATTTTTGTTTTTTGCCCGTAACTTTTTCATTTGATGTCGAATTTCATTTTTGTAAAAACATTTTCATGGCCACTTTTTGCAAGGAATCAAATTCCCCAATTATATTTTCCGTGCGACGTTTCGTTTTTTTTAAACCATCATCAGGTCAATTTTTTCTTATGGACGCTATATCTGATTTTAACGCCAATTTGTAGAGCATTTTATTCTGAATTCGACAATTTGTTGAAATAGATGTATGTTTTTAGGTGGCGCAGTATTAGCGCTTTAGACGAGTTTTGGTTTCTGCGTCACAGTTCAGTTTATCTTGAAAGACCTCTAATAGCTTCATTTGCACTACTTTGAGCAGCGCTGTTGTGTTGTAGCTTGACACTTGATCAAAATACAGAAAAATTATGTAAAAACATAAAGCTCCACAAAATTTTTAATCGAGACACCGGCATGTGATCGTTTGGTTCAATAACATAAATGATCCCATTTAAGGCAGTTTCGGTTAGCACCCAATTAGCTAGGAACTTATTCCGTGCATTTGCATTTGTATTGTTAAGGATAACACTTGCAATAAACTCGTAAGATTATTTTTTTCTTTAGCCAATAGTTTAATACGTGTTTAGACAGTAGGAGATTATGAAGTGGTCAAATATCGTTTCCATACTAATAACATTGATGTTGCTTCGTTACCAAAAATTAACGACTCGTTAAATTTTGACCAAGCCTTAAAGAATCAGGCTTAAGTTCTATTGTCTCATTTTAGTATGAAAATTTGTAATCGTGTGGCCTGTTTGTGACGAACATTGTGTACAATAATTCTTTATTCAAAGTTATTTATTTAGGTGCGAAGTAGCAAGTCGATTTTGTTCAATGTACGTGCAACAAGAACCTATTTCAGGCAGTCTATAAAAATTTGTTGTAATTGTACACGTCCCAAGATCCCAATCTTAACGGCAGCTTCCTGCGGTGTACGCGGTCCTATGTTCAGGGCTGTTAGCGCACAAATGACTCTGTTGCGCATAGCGGCAATGCAACGGCACAGTCGCACAATGCTCAAAACTCGAAATCACAGGGTGTAATTGATTAAACGGAAGCGCGATATCGACCGGATGGAGAGGAAGACCGTCGATGCCATCTGGCGGTGCCCGATCAAGGCCCGAGACAGCCGTCGCGGCGCCACTCTTGTACGTGTCGCTTAGCACAATTATCGAATTAAGGACCGTTTTTAAGTAAAAGTCAGACAATAGGAAATTGTGATTTGGAAAAACATCTGCACACAGTTTGTTTTTCACACGAAAAAAGAAAGTTTTTAAGTTAATTTCCAATTTTTAATGTCTTCCTTAAAAGTTTTGTTAACAGTTAATAACACAGGCCGACATTTCAGAACTTTGTGAACGTTGTTTTAATTTTGATAACTGTTCTTATATAAATTACATGCTCTGGATTCAATGGAACGGGCAGTTTTTTTTTTGTAAAGACAATTATTGTTTTTATAGTACATAACCGACGTTTAAATGGTTTTAAGAAAATACCGTTTCAATACGGGCATCGAGAAAATATAAAAGTACAGGACAATCAATTACTGTTTAAGAAATAAGCTAACTTTATTTAAATTGCTTATTGGAAAACGATTTCCACTGATTCTCTCTTGAGCGTTTTAAAAACCGGTTTGAACAAATCAGGACTACTAAAACTAATTTTTTATTTTTACTTGAATCCGTGGTAATACAAATTACATTTTTAAACTAAAAGCCTTTGAAAGAGGAGTTGAAGTTTTAAATAGATCTAGGTACGAGGGATGTTCTTTTTATATTCGCAAAATAACGCAGAAGGTAAAATACGGTCGCGTTAAATTTGTATCGGATAATCATTTCTAGACATGAAAACAAAATTTCGTCCTAATTGTTTAATAAGTTTATTTACAATAGTCAAAAGAATAAATTAATGTGGGGTGTTATGGGATGCTTTTTCAGTTAAAAACATGGTTTATAAGTAGTCACGTTTATTTAAACACGGTAGAGCAGTGGTTCTGAACAAGATATCCGCGTACCTCTAGGCCCTAGGGGTACGAGGAGTTGTGCCAGGGGTAAGCCTGGCTTTTAATACAAAATGTCTAAAGTTATTTGTTTTTTTTCCAAAAATAATTAGTTATTTATTTAATAGCAGTTATTCAGCATCTTGTAAAATTATCAGTAGTAATATAACAAGTGCATTAAATATTATCGATAATTTTTGGTAAATATGCCCGAATGCAAGCTGAGCTGAAAAAACCCACTAATGCACGAAGTGCACGAGTGATTTTTTCTGATTCAACTTGCAGTAGAGAAGATTTGTCAAAAATTTTAGATTATTTGCAATGCAAGAGTTATATTTTGTCCTTCACCTAACCTATCTGTCAAATTAAATGTATGTTATGTCAAATTTTACAAGCACTGTCAGAGTGGTGCGTTAGGGGTGCGGTTTAATCTATATTAAAGTAACGCTACTGGTCGCCGAAATTCGTCAAAAAATTATCAAGACCAAAATATTTAACTCCCTCTCCAAATTTATATTTTCGACCAATCACAAACTCAGATTTCTTAGTAACGACCAATAAACGCATGAAAATCTGTTAATTGCGAAAAGGATATTATCAGTGTATGATTATGTTTATTGGTCGTTTCTAGGAAATCTGAGTTTGTTATTGGTCGAAAACGCAAATTTGACAGGATGATCAACGTCTGACAGGGGAATGTAAAATTATTACCGTGTAATAATGCTCCTGTTGTTAGTCTCTAGAAGATTTAAGATTAGTGATTGGTTGAAAACGCAAATTTGACAGGTGAAGGAAATTTTCAACCTAATTTAAATATATTTTCGTGACGATACAGATTTTAAAAATTATAGGTGGATTCTCAATCCTTTTTTTAAAATACAAAATATTTTTTTCTTAACTACAAAAGAAGAAGAGGAACTAATTGATGTTTCTTGTGATATGACAAAACAAGAAACATTTTCTTGTGTATCTTTATTATCATTTGGAGCTGGTCTACTGCCTTACAAATACAGCTGATAAAGCAGTGAAAAGGCCTTTTGTAAGCACGTACTTGTGCGAGTATGGCTTTGTCAAATATTGCGACACGAAAACCAAAGGACTTGCCGCTTCAAAAGATATTCGTTGCCAATTAACGTCGTGGCAACCAAATTTTGCAAAAATCGGCGAATATTTGCTTTAGTAGATCTTTAAAACATTTAAAACTTCGAAGTCCTTGCAATGAATACTAAATACTTTTTACGTAATTTGTTGCTAGATAGTGTCTTTACAGTTTTGAAAAATTCACTTATTTTGTTTAGTGCAAAAGTTCTCAAATATAATGAAACAAAATAAGGTATTAAATAAATTAGGCTATTAATTAACGTACCTATATTACCTTTAAAAAATTAAAATGAAGTTCGAAAGTTAAACTTTCCACAGTTCACAGTATTTGGGAAAAGATCATCTAACATTTTGTGTAGAACTTCAAAACTCTATCTTGTGATATGAAAAAAATCAGGCCTAGAAAGCTTTTTGTTAAAAATTCTGAACAGGTTGATTCAAATTCGAGGGCGAACATGGGGCTAGATTTTTTTGTGATTTCAAAAATAAATTACATGACTATGTTATTTGCATAAACAACGTATTTATTTGAAAAAAGAAGGTTTTCATTTATTAAACACATCTAATAACTAGATGAAAATCAAGTTTGTCGCCCATAAGAAATTAAAAAGTTAGTACCTGTAAAACAAAACGGAATCGGCGAGCAAAAACTTGATGGCACTATTAAAAATAAAATAAAAAGTGGCCATGTAAAAGTTTTTACAGATAGAAAAAATATATAAATAAAAAAGTTATAGCAAAAAAATGAAGTCATTTTTTCAGGTTTTTAAATTTTTTCAAAAACAGTTGAAGATATTTCAAATATGTTTTGATATTATTGATGAGCATAAAGTTTTGCAACTGCTAAATTTAAACCTATACCCTCTATCTTCAGTAATAAGCGAGATCCCCATGAATGAAATAAGCAATCGTCTTAAATTTTTGGATCAATGGGTTGGTGTTGGTATGTTTAATGGAAAACTGTCTCAAATTTTTTGGAAAAATAGGATGAATTCGTTAAAATAGTTTTTAAATCATATAGTATTTACTATTTCAAAGTTTGGATAGACACATTGGTAAACAAATATTGATATTATACGAGGGGAGTCCGATATTAAAGGTACAGGTGGCTGTGAAACAAACACCGCAAGCGAAACATTGCCGTCATATGAATGTCTAGACAGGTTGAGGTGTGGTAGCAGAGTGTGGAGCGTTGTTGTGTGTTAAGACTCGATTTAGTAGCTTACAGGAAGCAAACAAACATGGTGTGGCGTGTGTAATCACAGATTATTCCAAGTGTGAAGTTTGTGCGGTTATCCGATTTTTGCAGGCCGAAGGAGTTAACCAGAGCGAAATTCATCGCAGATTAGAGGACGTTTATGGCCCGAAGGTCTTAAACCGAAAAAGTCAGCGTTTGGTGCAAAAAATTTAAAGATGGAGTAACGGATCTCATCGATGATCTGAATCATCCTGCAAAAATCGGATAACCGCACGAACTTCACACTTGGAATAATCTGTGATTACACACGCCACACCATGTTTGTTTGCTTCCCGTAAGCTACTAAATTGAGTCTTACACACAACAACGCTCCAGACTCTACTACCACACTTCAACCTGTCCACACATTCATATGACGGCAATGTTTCGCTTGCGGTGTTTGTTTCACAGCCACCTGTACCTTTAATATCGGACTCCCCTCGTATGTCATGCAAGCATAAATAGTTTGATTAGTGAATAGCGTAAACTTTAGTAAGAGTCGATTATTAGTGCCATAATTGTTTGTTGCAAGAATCGAATTTTCCATCCGTAACTCTATGGCTGCTGAAAAATATGTATTTTTAAAATACTGATGCTAATGTTTATATTATTATGGTCAAATGCTTTGTGGAAAACAGTCAACAGTAACATTTATCACTTAATCATTTTACTGTTCGACGTTCTCTGTTTCATTTTGTAAGTGTTTTTTCATGTTATGACTTTCTAAAGATTATACATTTTTTTTTAATGCTCTTATTTTTGTTTCAAGTTAATAATAGCCAACTACATACAGCTCACGTAATGGTTGTCATATTACACCAGTGTTTTGTTTTTTTTATCAAGTTGCAAACAAATGCTTTTCAAAAAAATAAAAAACAATTCAAACACTGAATTTTTTTTATGCATTTTTGTTTTATTTTCAGGTGTTACAATCTGCTAAAGAGCAGTGGAAGTGGTCATTACTAAAGTGAGGCAGTTGTTTTATTGAATTAAAATCATATACAAAATACCTTATGCAACATTAATAGTTTTAATTTAAAATATTTTATTACATCTATCTATTAACATTAAACGAATGTTTGTGTTATTATTGGTTATTACTATAAGAATGTAATTGCAAGTTTAACTCAATAAATTACATTTTTAATTTATAGTTTAAAATGATTATTTAATTAAATACTGGTGCTACATGGTAATGTCTTTAAGGTTTCTGGTAAATATCATGTCTTTCACATCGTTAAATACTAATTTTATATTATTAGTATCAGTTGCGATAGTGAAATGTATGTAAACTTGTTGTTCTTCTTTATCACTGCTTATATTTAGAACAGGAATAAATATTGAACCTTTTGGGGGTGATTTGGATATCTCCTACAAATTATGCATACAGACAGTTTTTAAAAATATCTTCTTGTTAACTTAATAAATAATAAAATCAAGCAATGTATTATTGACTCGGAACAAATGTTTTAGTTAACTACATGAAAATCAGGTGCTACATCCATAAAAAATTAAATAGTTTATTAGAAAAACCAAACCAAATCGACTAGCCAAAATGTTGCTGTGGAAAACCCTCAAGAAATTCTAAAATTTACATAAATAACAAAATTACAGCAAAAAAACTAAAACTGATTTTTTTTTAGTTTTAACGAAAACAGTTGCAGGTGTCTGAAATCTGTATAGATATTATTATTTAGCATACAATTTAGCGACTTTAACAAACTTAAACCTATCCTAGCTTTTATTATAAACATAATTCTGTATACAGGGTGATTGATTGAGACCGGGATTAAAAATATATGAAGAATGAAAAAGGGTATGGATCTGAAATTTTGGTTATGACCATAATGGTATCTGATCTGTTTAATGAAAATATTTTCAAGATGGCGACACTTCCGGAAATACCGGAAGTTGTCGTCTACTTTCTTATTTCAAACACAATGGTCTATTTTTTATTGCGTATTTGGATTTAAAACGTTATTTTAGAGGGACTTTTATAAGCATTCCCTAACCTAAGTGCGGTCGTTTTTTAGATTTTTGGAATTATTTGAAAAATTTTTGATTTTCATCGTGATGCTGAATATTATCTGCTTAAATTTAGACCATGCCTAGAAGAAACCTTGGAGTTAAAACTGGAATTTTTGCAATCGATACATTACTTACAGGGTGTCCAAAATTTAACCCTCGAATTTGAATCACCCAGTGTACTTATTTTTTTAAAAAAATGTACTTTTTATCCGCAATAAGGCAAATGTTTTTTTGAATAGAATTCATGAGTTCAAATCCTGCTTAGAGCAAATTGTTATTAAGTTTTACTGTAAGAAGCAAGATAAATGCTGTTGTACAAGAAGTATTTGCTTGGCTTAATGTTTTCCATCTCTTTCATTTTACTTCCGTGAAAAAGTTTAGGTAGTACAAGTAAATTTTAATCTTCGATTAATTTTGTAGATACATTTTATGCACAAAGTCATAGATGTCTATACGATTACCAAATTACGGAACTTGAAAGGGGATAGCTAAGTGAATACTTAGAAAATGCGTTCTGTGCCAAATATTTGTATTAGCAGTGTAGATGCATTTTAAATTTAAACACGATGATCAAACACGAAAGTAAAGTTACAAAGTTAATCCGACAAACTCGAATACTTCACTAAGTACGAATTATCATAAGAATTTAATATTGTACAAGAAACAGCGTTATGAAAGAATAATTTTATTGACAAGAATGCGGAGAAAATTGGTTTCGGAAACTCGATAAAGAATTTTATGCTGAAGAATTACAGATACTGTTGAAAAGAAGAAATAACTGCCTTGATGTTTACGGTGAAAATCTTGAAATATGAAACAAATTGTAGCGAAACATAATGAGCCTTGGGTTATTTATAGCTTTTTTTTTATAAACTCAACGGCCCTTGAAAACAAACATTTTTTTCAAAGGAGTTTATGCTTTATATCTACAAATTATCCAAAGCAGATTGGAGTTACCGTAAAGCTAAACAAATATATGTAGTTAATAAACTTACGGGTGTGGTTAAAATGATGCAGGCTTACTCAAACAGACAAACGTCTTTTTGAACAAACATCTAAATACATATACTTACGCATGTTATGTACAAAAAGGTTAGTCTTGAAGGTTATGTATAATTCCCGACTTACCTAAAACAAAGAAAAAAATTAACATACAATATAGTTTAAAAACTCGAATTTAAACGCATGTTTTAAAATCAATAATTATTATAAAGTCGTTTAGCTAAAGGACTGTCATATTAAACAAACATTTCCTTTTGATCTTTAACTAACCGCTTGTTTGCAATATTTTTTACGCCTCAATAAGATCAAGAGAGCCGTGAGATATGTTTGCACATTTTTTACGTCAACATCTACATTTATAACGGATTTGACTACTGATATATTTGTAGCTCGTTACTTTGAAATTGTTTAGCCAAGTATTTATTTGGTGGATTACTAAAACGCTTTTGGTAGTGCATTTTTTAAGCTGTTGTAGAATATACAAAAATTTAAGACTTTTCGGCCTTTTGCTACTGCTATTAGAATTCCTGCTATTTCAAGGCACTAGAAAAAAAGATGTTGCACTTTTAAGGTATAGTGGCTTGTTTTTGGTTATTATTGTACGTTGTTTTTTTGTTACTTGATATCATTAACAAAAAAAATAACTAGGTTTTTTTAATGTGATATTTTTCTCGTATATTCCAGCAGAATCATTGTTCATATTATTTTGAACCCTCGATTTTTCTCATTTTTTTTGGCGTGTTCTGTCAGAGTTCAACAATAATTATTAAACATGTTACAACTTCGTTTATACATTTAAATATTTAGCAAGATCAGGAACGGAATAATTCATGTTTCTTATTGTTTGGGAATGTCCCCATAGTTACTAATAATAGCTAACACTTAAGGATCTTTATTCCTGATTTATTTTGCAACACAAATATTTGCAAGATAACTCTACTAATAAAAATATTAGATATAATCTAATATAATACTATTATTAATACTTGAATAAACATATTATACAAATTACTTATGTTATGTAATTTACTCATAAATTTTCTTAAATTACTGACTTATCAAACATCACTTCAGTAAAACACATCAGAAAAAATGAACATAAGTCCGTAATTTTTATAAAATAATTATTATTTGGAAAGCAGCTTAAGTCATTTTACAGTAATAATCTTGCAATTCGTTAAAGTCTGTGCGAAATTATGTATACATACTGGCAAAAATATTAATAAACGAGATAACAAATATAAGTACATTTTTTTTATAGTAGTTAGCATAAATGTTTGTATGCACATTAAAATGCGAAGCGTTTAGTATCTCAAAATAAATAAAAATTACTTATGCCACTTTCAAAATAAACTGTTCAAATCATACAAGTAAATATCATTTTTTCAATATAAAACACCTTTCAAAAACAAACAGATGTACTTTATTTGTAAATTTGATACAAACCGAGTTAATGATTTCCAAAATGGCATGATTATTGCAAAAAGACCAGTTTATATTGTGAATAAAGGCGATCTTATCGCAAAGTGTAGGCATTTTAACTTCGGTAATGCTAATTGATAAACTTAAGCTATTTATTGGTGCCTACTTTAGTTTTAACTCACTTTGATATCTTGAGAGTTCATTTGGATCAGATTTCATTGGATGAAAATTTTTTATACCTTCTTCTTCTTCTTCTTTTACTAAGCCTTATGCCTCACGGCGTCGGCTTTTGGTGGTTCTCCACCCAGCTTTTCCAGATCTTTTTGTCTGTCGTCATCGCTCTCAACTCCCCAACTGTTTTCCCTCTTTCACGGGCTATTTGTTCTATCCTGTTTTCCATGTTAGATGTTGGCCTTCCTACCCGCCTTTTCCCATACCTCCTACTTTCTGTTATTTTTTTTGTCATGGATTCTGACGGCATCCTCTGCACGTGTCCGTACCATTTTAATTGTTTTTCTTCGATATTTTGGGTTATTTTTTTTTGTTGTAGGTTATTCTGGATGTCTTTATTTTTGCACTTATCTCTTTTTGTTTTTCCCGCTATTTTTCTTAAGAATCTCATTTCTGCTGCCGTTATTCTTTTCTCATGTTTAGATGTTAGTGGCCATGTTTCACTACCATACAGCATAGTCGGAATTACGACCGTGTTGTATATTCTGGTTTTTGTTTGTGCACTAATTTCTTTTTTCCCAAGGATAGTTTTGTTTAGTTGGTAGTAAATTCTCGTGCTTTTTCTGGTTCTGTTTAGGATTTCTGCGTCAATTTTCTCATCTTCGCTAATTTTCGTTCCTAAGTACTCTATTGTCGAGACTTGCTCCAGTACGTCGTCTCCGCATTTGATGTTTTGCTGGTCATCATCGTTTATTTTCATTATTTTTGTTTTCCCTTTGTTTATTTCCATTCCCATTTGTTGTATCGTTTCGTTCCACTGGTTCAAGGATTTTTGTATGTCTTCTCTGTTTTCCCCCACTATTATTATATCGTCTGCATATAATAGACACTGTATCTGGATGGGCCAAAGATCTTTGAATCTGACTGTTACTTTGGGCGTATTTTTTTTACAGGTCTTCAGTATTTTGTCCATATAAATATTGAATAATCGGGGGCTTAGGCTGTCACCCTGTTTGATTCCTCTTTGTAGTGTAAATTTTCTGGAGCTTTTGCCTTTTATTCGTACTTCCGCTATAACTTTTCTGTATACACTTTTTATTGCCTTGGTGAGTTTTTCCGTGACCTTCAGTTCTTCTAAGCAGTTCCACAATCTTCCTCTTGGTACTGTGTCGAATGCTGCTTTCAGGTCCACGAATGCTAAATATAGTTTTTTCCGTTGTTCGTTTGCTCTTTCAGTTAGTTTTCTAATTACACTTATGTGATCTTGCGTTTGTTTTCCTTTCATAAAGGCTGCCTGCTCTACTTCCATTTTCTTTTCCACTTCATTTCTTAGTTTCCTCTCAAGTATTTTAGTGTACATTTTATATAAGGTTGAGGCTAGGCATATCGCTCTATAGTTTTCGCATTTACTTTTGTTTCCTTTTTTGTATAGCGGTATAATTACATTTTTCTCCCAGTCTTCGGGTATCTTATTTTCTGTCCATGCTTTACGGAACAGCCTTGTTAGCCATTTTTCCATTGCTTCCCCTCCCCATTTTATTAATAATTTTTTTATACCATTTTTATTAATTAATTACGCTTAAGACTATTTTTTTAGGCATACACAAGTATTTTTTTTTATAAAACCATTTGATTTTTACGAAAAATTAAATGAAAAATCAACAGGAAAATGTGTTTGTAGTAACAATACACTGTAAACTGTTTAGACAAGTACGACAAGGGAAGATTTCAAGTGTGGTTTCTTCTCACTCCTCTTGGGTTCAGATCAAATGTTCCTTTTACGATTTCCTTATGATCTTTGTAACTTTATATACCAACAAACTAACATTGTTGTGGACCTTCGGGCACTTCGTGTAACTACCGATAGAACATTACAAATATGCTAGAGGCGTTAACTTGGTGTACTTTGTTGCAAAACATCAGGCTTACACCAAGAGATAATCTGTGTAAAGTACGTTAAAGTAATGAAATTACATAACGTACAATAGTATTTTAAAATAGTTTAGATAATGTACGCACGTGTATATACCATACTAAGTATTAATTCTTTTTTATTGACATGTTTTCAAAAATATTTTCCATAATAATACAAAGTTTAATGCATAAAAATTGAACTAAATTATAATAGCATTGTCAGCTATATTTAATAAACACAAAATTACAAGATAACTCGAAAAATTCTTTTTACACCATTGTATTGTCCATTCAAAATAGCACTTTATGTAATATGTAAACAAAAACGGTATCATACTAGCGCTAATTTACAAAAAAAACAGTAATTTAAAAATTTTATCGCAGTTTTAGAAAAAAATATTGTTAGCAGGAAAAATATTTGCAGGAAAATTATTTGCAAGAATACAAAAAACAACTTAATGCTTGCTGTAGACGTATTTAAATACGCTTTCTTGAATGTTTTTTAAAAATCTTTGGGCTTGTTATAATGTCTTAAAAAGATACTGAAAGTATGTGCAACACATTAGGATATTAGGAAACAAACATTTTGCGTATAATTAGTGTTGTAATTTAGACATACAAAGAGCGTCTGATACGCCACTGATGCAAAAAGGCAGCTCGTCACAATGGTTAAAAGAAGAAGGTTATCGATAAAACTTTCACTAAATATAATGAACCCTGATAAAGAAACAGATAATGGATACTTCCTGGAACTATTTATAATGCAGTAAAACTTCCGCAAAAATAAAATCTGACGCAACTCTGCATTTCATAAAAAAGGCTTAAAATTAATGCGACAATAAGTATTTAATTCTAGTTGGATGTAAGAGAAGGGCAGGGCAGATGTCGCAAAGTTCCGATTTAAAGTTAGTCGGTTTCTCTCTGAGAGAGTGATGAGGGTGGGGTTGTACACAGGGAGAATACACCACCACTTCGCCAACGGTTCCGCAATGCAGCATCACGTGCCGTTTGCTATATTTTCAATCATCCGCTTTTAGATTATTGCATCAAAATGCGACGAAATGAGAACTGACAAGTATATAGTTACTCAAAACGCTTACTCTATACATTAAAGAATAATTTGCGATTAATTAAAAAGCAAGAATGAAGATGATCGATCGATACGTATACTCTGTTATTACAAAGTCGAACAACTAAGTAAATTTAAAAAAAATGTGAAAGTGAGGCATTATATTAAATATTTTATTGATGCTGATCTAAGCCTGCTACTATTTTAATTCTATCCAATATCGCATTTTCCTCTATTAATTTTTATTATTAAAGTAAAGTCATGAAATGTTCTTGCTTCTTGGTGATGTACGTAAAATTTAAAAACATTGAAACAACATATTTGGAATGCATTAATATACAACAACGATATCATTTAATTTTCATTTTTTTAATAAACAACCCCACGCCTCCACCAATTTTTTCAAGAAAATTTTCTAAAATTGCAATAACTCAAAAATTATTTATTTTTGACATAGGACTTGCTCAATGTTTTTTAAGGACAATTAACATACAGGGATGCGCAAAAGTATGGAAACAGACAACCTAAAATATCATTAAACATACAGGGTGAGGCATCACTTATGACACCCCCACTTATTTTGTTATTGGAAAGAATTATCAAAAAAAGTTCCAAATAAAAGTTGTTTGAAACAATATTTCCCAAAATATTGTCATGTCAAATTTCGTTTTCTTTGTTTTTTTTAGGAGTTACGGCACCATATTTGTTTCTTTTTAAATGGCACCATACATATTTTTTTATACGGGTTGAAAGACATTTTCTTTCTCTTTTCAACGCACTAAAACTTTTATACCCTTACATAACAAATTTTTTAAGAAAATTGCATTAGAACAATTTTGTTTTAAAAGCTTACGGTATTAATTAATTTACATTAGTATGCTCTGAAAATGATACAAAACGGTAAAAAATGTATTACAGTAGTTTTGTGTTCAACATTGCAACCTAATTAACTTTTTTTTTAAACTTACCATTTCACGAGTTTGACCAAGCGTAAAAACACCCTGTATAATATAGCGCAAAGTGTTAACTAATCTATTTTCAATCTAATTTGTAAAAAGAAATTCTACTGCCTTTTTAAAGAATTTAAACGTAAAAAAATATGAAAGGACTGTATCGCTCAAAGTTTTTATAAAAATGGTTGCCTTTAGACCCATATAACCTCATACATTTTCAAAAGTAAATTTTAAAAGGGATCCAAAAATATAAAAATATACAGGGTGTTATATTTAAAATTAAAAAGTTTGAGTCCGTTTCCGGTTAAACCGGAAGTCGTATTGCAACCTTATTTTTTTCATTGAATCCGAAAAATACCATAACGTTCAGATACAAAATTTAGTATATTATAATCTGCAATAGTATTCTAGATATTTGTCAGTTTCCATAATTTTGCGCATCCCTGTATGTATAGAAAAAGTAAGAATAGAAAATTAAACGTCCTGAATATTTTTAAAAGACCAATAATCTGTAAGAAAACAATAAACCTTTTTTAGGGTGTGTCATTAAAAAAGTTTATTGAAATTTAGAATACAAAAATAAAACATTTACCTAAATAACTCCAAAACAAACAAACACAATACGTATTAGCACGCAAAAACAAAACACTATAACTGAAAAAATTGTAAGCAGATGTAATTGATGATCTGCACTTTTTGATTAAATTTTTTTCTATTATAATTAAACCAGATGTAAAGAAAATACGCTTTAGGTGGACACCCTCTATACAATTATGTGTTAAAAAGTTATTAATGCTTTACAAAACTGTTATTAAATACGTAATTGGAACCCTCTTATTGTAAATAATCACGAGATTTAAATTAAATAAGGACGTATCCATGTAATTCTCAATGACCTTAAAGGACATTTTGTAATGTACAGGAATGTTAAAAAAGACAAAATTAGTTATTGTATGGTAATCATTATATTTAGCCAAATAATTTAAATGCGTTATTTATTACATTTTTAAAAATTGACATTAGTTTAATATTGAAAAAAATATTAGGAGGTAGAAAAAATGTTGATATAAAAGTACCTATGTTAAAACATCTTTAATCATTTATCATACGTTGAATATAAATGTTTCTTTTATTTTAAATGTGGTATTTTTAACTTTATATTTTTATGAATAGTTTGTTACAGAATTGTTAATTGTTTTTATTTGTTTCAGGTAAGAGATGAATATATTAACAACAATCTTATTCGTTATCTCTCTTGACTTGGTAGGTGAGTGAACTGCTGTATTTTAATGAATATTTAAATCGGTTTAGGATTTAACGACTTTTCTAACGCTTCTGATCAAGGTTATAGACTATAAAATACAGTCGAATCCGGACATAAAATGTACAATACCGGTCGTTTTGGGTTTTTACGAATTTAATTTACTTTAAGTTGAACATTCGATGATCCAATTTCACTAAATCTATTCGATATCCTTAAAAATGCGTTCGAAAAAGTAATAAAATAATTCTTATTCAGGTCATCTTTTCAAATGTCGCGTTTATAGTGGAAAAACGAAAACTACATTTATCTGTCTACATATCGTTGTAGCAGGAACCTCTAGCGGACAGCTTTGGCAACAATGAGTTAACTTTGCCTTCGCTAGAAAGCGCGATTATAGATTGTTTCACGAGGTAGCTATAAAATCGCCGGCCAAAAATGTTACGAAAAAGCACTTGTTGATTTAACTGCTATTAGGATTAGAAACTTCATGTTTTATATGTGTTTACTAGTCGTTTATCTTAGTGGGTTGTAATACGATGAAAAACAGCATTGAAAAGTTTACTTATGTTAAAGTAACCATTAAACAAAATTATAATATAGCAACAATTTCTTCTTGTGTTATTTTATGAATTTTATTGAAGTTCTGATATTACAACATTATTATAATAATGTGTATACAAAATGCGGTTTAAGTTTAAATTAATTGAGTCTTTATTTATTGTTCTTAACAAACTATACCTATAATAAATTATATTTGGGCAATACTAGTTCCGCGACTTCTTTTTGCTTCATTTTAAAAATTAAAATAAACCAATTGTATATTAATTTATATTTTTTGTAACGATATTACATTTAAAAATTCGTATATAGATCCGAAATATATTTTTAACGAAAACAAGTCAGATTTAAAACTTAATAATTTTAATGAATGAAGTACGTTTGCTATTTGGGCAGATGGTAGTCCATTTTGGTGCACATTATGATTAGTAAGTTCATTTAAAGCTAAAAGTCAATTGTTTTAGGCTGGGATTTATGATGGTAGCAAAAAATATCAAAATACTAGGTTAAAAAAAGGATGCACAGTAAAACTAGAAATGCAAAATGTAAAATATGTTCAGTACAAAAACTACATTCACAGTAGGAAAAGATTCTTTGCACAGTAGCACAGTAAATGGTTTTATATGGTAAAATAAAAATTCTGCTGAGTAAAATGTGCAGTGTTAGTTATTTTCAACATTAGGTATACCTAATAAATTAACAAAGTATTTTTTTTTGCTTCTTTTAAAATGAAAACAATAAATTCATACAACTCAAAAAAGAACTGCCTAATCACAAACAAAACACAATGCAGGATATATTTATTTTAAAAAGTAATAAAAAAAGAATATATCTTGAAATATAATTTAATCAACTTTTATAATTTTTTTTGGCGCCCACTCTTCTCGTTTGCTCCAGTTGTAGTTATTTTAGCCTCAATTGAATGTTTTACATATTTCAAACACGTATTGCCCTGCCCACCAAATGTATACACTGCATTTTTGCACAAATTCAGGACAATTGTAATTACCATAACCATCCGGTTTTCTTCGACATTATTCTTTGGTAATTCTATGGTCCAGATCGTAAAAATAAAAATTATTACAAAATCTTCATAAGTTGTCTTCAGATTCAAATTTTCAGATAATACAATATTTCTGCCTCCGGTAACATCATTGTATATTATTTTAAGTAATTATTATAGTAATTTAAGTAATTATTATAAGTAACCATTTTGTCTTCTTTACAGAGCCTTTTTTTTGTTCTTATTTTTTTTTTAACCCAGTTATAAGCAGAAATCCATGTATATCTAATGTTATTGTTGGATACTTCGATATTGTTTTAAATTTATTAGCGTAATCTGATGACCATTTCCAATGCCATAATTTTGAATTGATTTTTGCTTTGTCTGTTCATCTTTAATTAAACGATTTGATGCAAACAATTCAAAATTGAAAACTATGAGGGAAAAATACAAAATGTTAAAGGTCGTTCGATGATATTTGTTATAAAACTGTTATTTTAACTACATGAATATTATGAATTTTTTTTCAACAGATCAAGTTAAAAATTGAGGCCCCTAAAACTGTGAGGCCTGGGGCATTTGCCCCTCTCACCCCGCCCCCTCTGATAAGGCCTGATTATTGGTACTTGGTGCATATTTTGATGTATTTACTGTTCAATGAACCATTTCACTTTGTGTATTTATTTTCTTATTCCGTAATTATTATTTTTTTTGCTGGGAATGTACTTTATTTAATGAGAGGATGAATATTTTACTGTGCGAAAAGGTTTTTTGTTATAAATGTACCTAATTATTAACTGTAAAGACTTATTATAACTCAATTTAAGAAACTGCGTTTCTAATTTGTTACTGTGCGTTTAATTTTCAGCGTTAAATTTAGTTTACATACGTAGAACACGCAAAATATAAAATAATAATTTGAAATACATTGAATATATTGTGATCTTTTGGCCACATGGTCTTTCCGAAAAAAAAGGAGCTTATTTGTTATTGCTGCATTTAAAATGAAAGTTTGTTTATATGGATTTAACTTAATTATTATCGGTGTTGCAGTTATGAGCTTTTAAACAAGGATTTAAAAAAATGCAGCGATGCTTTGCAGTTTAATAAAACTTTCATCATTAAAAAGTTATTAAGAACGGAAGATTTTAAGATGTTTTAGACAAGTTTCAGACAATTTTTAAACATTTGCGTTCAAACTTTAAATTAACGTAAAAATAAAATAATTAAACTCGTTTTCGGTACCAACAAATAGCTTGTATTATTGAAAGGTTCGACTGTATCAGCAGATTCGTTTTGTGACATTAAAAATTGTAAAAAACCATTTTTTGACGAGCGGAAATTGGAAATATCAATTTTCAGTACGGGTCAGCGCAATTCTAGAGCGGATCGCCTGGTGAACCGTGGGTTATATATAGGTTGTCGATCACTGTTCGACGGTATCGACTTTCTTCCGGTGTGTTGAATTGTAATATTTGACCACCAATCATCCGTCCAATAATTTAATCTAGAATTCTGAGACAATACAGTGAGATCGCTGATAAAGTTGTGGAATGATCCTTTTGTTTTTAAGATTATTTGAACTCTTATAGGGTAATGCAGAAGTTCAGCGTATCTTTGGCAATTCATTGCCGATGACAATTTTATGCAAAAAGGTTTTTGCTATTCTCGTTATCTCTAAAACGCGGTAGGAATCGTATCGTATACGCCGCCGCTTAGGCAAGTCGTGACGAACTGATCTACAAAATATACACGAATATCGGCCTTTCTTGTTCTTCAGTTCGAAGGTTTTGTTAAAGGAGTTTGTGGGTGGCATATAAATTGAAAATTTTTAATTTTAATGTGTTTAAATTCATTACAATAAATTTCACAGGGCTATAACCCCAAAACTCATTTCTTAAAATCTCTTAAAACAAAATGTGTACAAAGTATCGTCTAAATTCAAGATTGACCCATTTTTTCAAATTATCTGTGCATGTACAGGGTGGACCAAATTCTAATGGGCCGTATGCATAAAAATAAGTGAATACTTATAAGTATTAAGTATAAGTAAAAGTAAATGCGAGATGTGATATGCATAATCTTTTACTAGTACTAGGTAGCAAATGCTGGAAAATCATAAGTACAGGGTGGGGCAGAGAAACTATCTTTTTTCAATGGGGTGGTGTGAAGCGAGGGGAGGTAGTGGAGGGGCGGGAATGGTCTTAAAGGAGAGCGGTATTAGGGAAATTTGTTCTTCAACCTTCCTCAGTCTTAAAATATTTTGGACAAGAGAGCAGCGCGCGTTTGCCGTCGAAGCTTACTTTTCACGAGGCCACTCGATCATCGCGGTGCAACATGCATTTCGTTAACGTTACGAAATTCCCCCTCAAGGTGCTGTTCTCCCCCGGGAACCAATTTTATTGTGGGTAAAAACCTTCAGGGGAACTGGAAGTGTGTCCAGCAGAAGATCAGGAGGAAGACGGACCGTTAGAACACCCCAAAACATCGAGGCAGTTCGAGAGTCAATTTTGCGATCTCCTAGGCGCTCCGCCCGCAAACATGCAGCTGCCCTTCGCTTGTCAGATCGTTCAGTCCTTGAAAAGATGGATGTAGGCGAAGTATGGTTTCAGTAGGATGGGGCCACGGCCCACACATCGCGAATTTCAATGGGTGGTTTGAGGGAAACCTTTCCCGGGCGGCTGATATCCATGAAAGGTGACATTCCGTGGCCAGCACGCTCGCCAGATTTAGCCCCCTGCGATTATTTTTTTTGGGGTTACATCAAATCTATTGTTTACAATAACCGTCCCACAACCCTGGAAGCCTTAAAAACCAATATTCGTGACGAAATAGCCCGCATACCGGTTGCTATGCTGGAAAGACTTGACAGAAACTTCAAAAATCGATAAAATCGCTGCATCGACATTAACGGTCGTCACCTTCAAGATATTGTTTTTAAAACTGCACAATTTCAAATTTCCCATGTCATATTACTACTAGACAAAAAAATGCAAAGTTTTTATTTTGTAGTTTTTTTTTTTTATTTACCTTTGAAAAAAGATAGTTTCCCTGCCCCACCCTGTAAATACTACTAGGTTTTACTTAATGATTCAAATATTGTCATGGTTAATCACAAGAAAAGAATAACGTTTGTAACAGTCCATGTTAAAATCATAAATTGATTGTTATTATTAAGAATTTTTATAATTTTAGATTCAAAACAATAAACGGTGTGTTTTTAGAATTTACTAGGAGTATTATAAACTTTTAGACCAAAATTTTTTCTCAACTAAGTGCCGCTTAGTAATTGTGCAATGTTTTTTCTTTTTCTTATGCCAGCTCGCCTGATGTCATTCTCTTCGTCGTGTTGGCCTTCCTCCTCTTCGACACTAAGATTATAGTTAACTTGATCTTCTTCATCGAATGTGTTATCACCTTTGCTACGTTATGGAGTATAAAACAACTTACGGTAACTGACGGAATTATTGCAAACTCTGTTTTTTGCATGTATTTTGTTGTAATGCTTTTGGACATCATTATCAGGATTCCTGTGTGGTGTCATAATCCACGGAGCGATTCAATATCCCTCGTCGCAATTATGACTGCAATCTTTTCAACTAATCCAGATTTTCGTTAACACCCGACTGTCATGAGTAGATACAGCCTGGATTGGTAGCATCAACACTTAAGTAATTCGTTGCTATCACAAGTAGCTTGAACGTTAATAGAAGGCTTGGATTTTTTATTGATATATTCGTCAGCGTGCTCTGGTGGTCTGAGTATTTCGACGTGTGTATAGTCTAAAGCTCCTATACAACACGGAAAATTAAATTTTGTCTGCCAATCTCTTTTTGCTTTATCTACTTCACCCATATTTTTTGGAAATTTGATCCAGCCTTCCGTGAAAGAGGCCACCTCTGGTTTCGTCCACGTTGCCCAAGAATGTTTCTGCCAGGTACTCGAAGCGACGTTTTTTCTTTACTGAATAGTGCACGATATTGTCGACAATCGTGATTTCGTCGATTTTGAAAGATTTTAAGAGCTTAACTTGCATGAACAACGCCATGATTAAAACTGATGCTAAAATAAGTACGGTGACAGGCAGACTTGAGATTGTACTAGTATTTACTAAAAGTTTTAAGTAAATACTCCATGTTATGCATACGGTTTTTAAGTATTTACTGAAAATTAAGTAAATACTACTCCTAGTAAATGCTTAAACTTTATATGCTTATATGGTTTTCTTTAAACTATTGAAGCCATCTTTCCATAATCTTTCTTCTTCTATTATTATTTTTCCTTCTTTATTTTTTCTCATATTATTAAAAACTCCAAAGAACAGTTTCTGGTTTTCATTGTAAGCCGTTTTCAGCTTATATCCAAATTCTTCACGATTTTTTTCTTTTTCCTTGTTTATTCTCTTTACGTTAGCTCTCAACTTCTTATTTTTTACAGTTCTTTCTTTCTTTTGTTTGTAAGTATTTTTTCTTTTACTGCTGCCTTGACCTTATCATTCCACCACTTCCTGGTAGTGACGATATGCAAATGGAAATATGGAATAAATAAAATCAAAAATCAATTAATTCATATTCTTGTGTATTTCTAAGCACATTTGTTTTGTATTATTAACCCTTCTTTATCTATTCTATGCCTTTTTTGGTAATATACGCATCATAGCACGCCGTGTCTCTTGATATTTATAATTGGCACGCAAATATTTTTTGATTTTCTATCACACGTATAGGGATCCTGAAAAACTAACTGGCCTCTAGTTTAAACACTAGAAAAAATAAGCCTTGATTAAAAGAACTTGCTATTGAATATAATCCTTGTATTAAAAAAAAACAGTTAATTAACTAAAGCACTCTACCAAACTTTATTGGAGCTTATTTAGGACCAGTTATGTGGTTAACGTAGACTTTGTTTTTTTCCTAAACGTTTTTCTAAATTAAAACAAACAAGTGTTCAAGATCGCTATCATTAAAATACGGGTAAACTCAACAGCAATTTGTCTGCAATAAAAATACCCCCAAGATTATGAGGATTTAACTCATCGTTACGTGATGGTAGTCTGTCTACCTCATTAGAGGCTCTTTAAAGCGTGGGAGGCTGGGCACAACGGGAGGTGTAACTGGATCAATGCGTCTCGAGTCAGGATCGCTCGACTGCAATTTCCTAGGAAGACTACAACAGCCACTAAAAACGACTACACGATAATAAAGGGCTGTTAAACGCGAGATGAAAATTCTTTTGTTTTTGATACCTGGCACTTAACAGGTTTTGAGATGAAAGCACTCTTAGGGTAATGAAATTGTGTTAGTGTGAAACAGGAATAGCCGCAATGAGTTAATCCTATCGATTATTAATTATCAAATTATAAGCACCACTAATGGTTAATGCAAGTGGCTACTTGCGGTTGTAGGTATTTGCTAGAGCAACGGTTCTCAAACTGTGCTCGGTGGAGTCGTGGCGCTTCGCAAGAAGCTTTCTGGGCGTAAAGCTCAAACTAAATTAATAATGCAAACAAATTCAAAACTAAAACTGTGATAACAACTTTAGGATTTATGAATCATGCGTTGTTCGTATTTATATATATTTTGTGAATTAATTTCATGTTACAATCTACTCAGTTTTATATTGAGTAATAAGTAGATGCGTAAGTTAGATGGTAAGCATGGGGGGGGCTTCACTGACGGCACTCCACTTCTTATCTAAGCAGGTTTTCTGGCCACTCTTTTTTCAGTCTTTTTTCTACCATTGGTAAATTGGCTAGCTCACGGATGTTCATTGCTGTGCCCTATATAGCGGTTTATGTGTTTGATTGCATATGGTTTAATCACATCCATTAAAAAAGGGTGTCCCAACAAGAGCGGAAAATTTTAAATATGGCGCCACTTTTGCTGTTGTGCTTTGACAGTCAAATCCTTATGACAGTTTGATGGTACTCAGTCCGCCATTATAAAGAATGGATCGCTATTCGACACAACAACGTATTCTCAATCTTTAAACATTATTTCAAAAATGGTTAAAGTTTGACTGCAACGATTCGCAAATTGCATCCAATTTTTGGTAATATAAATGTCCCAAGTGCATCAACTGTAATGAGTATAATCAGAAAATTCGAGGAGACTGGGTCGATTACTGATGTCAGACAATCGACACGTGTTCCTCTAGGCCGTTCAGCAGAAAACATCACGGTTGTTCGCCAGAATGTCGCCGAGAGTCCGGGAACATCCATTTGGCATCGTGCTCAAGAATTGAAAATTTCAAGAAGCACTATGCAGCGTATTCTCAAGAAAGATTTGCGTCTTCATGCCTACAAAATCCAACTGACTTAACAACTTAAGCCTACAGACCATACACAGGAAAGAGAGTTCGTCAATTGGGTCATTGAACAACGACAAGTGAACGGTGAGTTTTCCAACAAAATCATCTTTAGCGATGAGGCCAATTTTCATGTTGAAAGCTTTGTAAATAAGCAAAATTGCCGCATTTGGAGTGACAAAACCCACATGTGTTTCATGAGAAGGAAATTCATCTCAAACGTGTCACTGTTTCGTGTGGATTTTGTGCTAGAGGCATCATTGGACCATTTTTCTTCGAAGACGCTGCCGTGAGTCCGGGGTATTTCACTTCGTTTTTTATTGGTATGGAGTATCATTTATGGAGACTTTTAGACATGTGCTACGTATGAGTTTAGTTGAGTTTAGTAGCATATAGTGTCTATCAGGAAGATTTGCCTTTATTTTGTTTAAGAGTTAGTTCTGTGAGCCAGACTTTGCCAAAGGCGTTCGTATATAATCGATTTCAATATTGTGCCAGCCTACCACGATAGACAAGGTAGTTAGAAAGTTAAAGTTCGGTTACACAAAGCTCAAAGTATAAGTTAACGCAGCCTTCAAACAACAATGATGATCCTAAGTTATCAAGAGTTAATCATCTATTGACTTAGCTTTGTAGAGGAGACCGGAGATGAAATTAACTTTTTTTTTGTTTTTATTTAATTTCTCGTAGAATTTAAAAAGTTTTTTTACAACAGATTTCATGATAGATTGAACATTAGTCTTCCTTCCAAGATATTTATTTCATATGTTTCGTAAAGCGTATGCGAGATTTTTTTTCTGTAGTAAGACAGCTGTTACTTCCAACTTCAACGTTGGGGCTAAAAGTAACAATGATTGGGGGTAAGTTGTAACGGCAAAATAATATACACAGCTCATAAGTAGTGGGTAAATATATTAGTATTCATCAACAAAATTAATATTTGATTCCAAAATACACCTGACGGAATCCACAATTAACCACGATTTCAACGTCAAATTGTGTTGCATCTACCAATAACCAACAAAATTTAGAACATAAAAACCCGTGTTGCTTTCATCCGCGGTCTCCCCTAGAACAAGACTTTTTTTAAATTAAAAACCAATTATTGAGTTCATTCTTTTGAAACGTGTTTGTGTTTTTGTCATGTAAACCACTTTTAGAGAAAATACAACAAAAATTTAATAAATATCAAACAATGTGTCAACTTCTGTTCTAATTATAAATGAAAAACAAGATTTTTCAGTAAGTAATAATAACTAATAAGAATTACAGTTTTAATTAAAGTCAACTAAAAATCCTATTGTATCTTGATACAAAGCATGTTTATATCAACCAATATTTTGTAATCTGATGAGAAGGTTATAAATATTATACTTTATAAATGCAAGTAGATCTAGACTCTAGACCATATTGTGGACAATAGGTATGCGCTATTTTTAGCAATTTATTAATAGACGATTGGAACATGTTCGAATTATGTGATATAATTTTTAGTTAATATCAATAATTGTTGCATAAAATTTAAAAAGTTCTGTGACAAAGGTAATGTTTGAAAATTCACTGTAACCACAACCAAAAACGTTTGAGAACCGCTGTTCTAGTCTGCAGGCTTATAAGCCTTTATAAGGGTTGAATTTGCCATTTAATTGTTATTTTCATTTTGATGTTCAACATCAAAAGTTAAACTTTACTGTTGTCCAATTAAACAAAAGGGCAGTAGCGAGTCGTTATTAAACATTGTAGGTGTACTGTACAGGGTGGACCAAATTCGAATGTTTTACGGGGTATCTCGGTTACCGTAATAGATAGCGAAAATCTGATTTCGGTCTCTTGGGCTATTTTTTTGAGAAAATAACGCCTATGCAATCAGATTTTTTCTATCGGATTCCATTTTGGCACTACAGACGAAAAATGAAATTTCATCATTTTTGAAAATTTGCTATAACTTCTTTATTTATTAAATTAGAACAAAATGTTACAGAGGTTTATTATACAGATTTTTATGCTTAATTTAAAAACAAAAGTAATTTTTTCTTAGCCTCCTTGACTTTCGAGATATGGAGTAAACTTACACTTTTTTAAATGGAAACCCTAGTTGGCCATAACTTTATGTGAAAGAGTATTTTTTTACCTTTTCAAAAATATATAGTTTTATATATTTTTTGCAAAAACCAGCCAAGATATAGCCAATTTTGTAAAAATTCGATCATCAAAGTTAGCCATGATTTCGTAAACAAGTGATGTTTGCAATTATTAAACAACTAAACGTCATTTAGAAGTAATTTTTTTAACTTTAAAGCAAATCCGTGTATTATTTTGTATTTTATAAACTGTTTATAGTGGTATTGTGAATATGGCTAAATTTGGACTCTTTGAAAAGTTTAATATGTTAGAATATTACTTTGTAAGTGATAAAAACGTAGCGGTTGTTTCAGAATTTACTTGGCAATGACGTTTAGTTGTTTAATAATTGCAAACATCAGTTGTTTACGAAATCATGGCAAACTTTGATGATCGAATTTTTACAAAATTGGCCATATCTTGGTTATTTTTTGCAAAAAATATATAAAACTATATATTTTTGAAAAGCTAAAAAAATACTCTTTCACATAAAGTCATGGCCAACTAGGGTTTCCCTTTAAAAAAGTGTAAGTTTACTCCATATCTCGAAAGTCAAGGTAGCTAAGAAAAAATTACTTTTGTTTTTAAATTAAGCATAAAAATCTGTATAAAAAACCTTTATAACATTTTGTTCTAATTTAATAAATAAAGAAGTTACAGCAAATTGTCAAAAATGATGAAATTTCATTTTTTGTCTGTAGTGCCAAAATGGAATCCGATAGAAAAAATCTGATTACACAGGCGTTATTTTCTCAAAAAAAAATAGCCCAAGAGACCGAAATCAGATTTTCGCTATCTATTACGGTAACCGAGATACATTCGAATTTGGTCCACCCTGTACAGTAAAATATAAAAAAATGCTTTTGTCGGTAAGTTTTAAATATTTTATATTGTTGACCGCATATTTTATTTGCTTGCCTTTTTTCATATATAACTTTTCAACTGAGCTACTCCTCCATTTTCAACGCGCATTTATTAAATTTGGATTATTACGTAAAAAAAAATACATTTTAAAGTTAAATACTTTGAACAAAGTTTTTTGTTTGTTTTTTTCCCAGCGTATCATTGTTGTATAAAACAGTATATTTACCATATAGTCTCTTCTGAAGTACCTAAAGGGTAGTTCACACGGTGACATTAGCTTGGCGACATCAAATGTCAAGACATCGCTTGACATTCGGTGTCGCGGCACTGAGTGTTCACACGTAATATAATATAACATTTGAGCGTCGCGACATCAAAATAAAAATGGCCGCTCTTGTAACTGCAGCAACGAGTGTTGTAGAACCACTAATTATTTTGAAGTCGCTATATTCGGGAATAAATTTGTACCATAAACCAGGATATTGTTGATAATGCTCTAAAATCGTTGGAGTATCTATTGAGGACATGATAAATTGGAAATCGATGACAAACAAACGTATATTATTTGTCTGTTACGTCAAAATATAAAAGTATGGTAGGCTTCCGTCAAGTGCCGTACTGTCTATATCGGTGTCGCGGTACCGGCTCGTGACAGCGTGGCATCGCGACATCAGACGACGACATTTGATGCCACGGCATCTAGTGTCACAGTGTGAACTACCCTTAAGTAATATAATCAAGTTATACATTTTTAAAATTTGAATATAAAATTCGTCCACTATTTTAAAATCAAATGTGGCGTTTAAAAGACATAAGAAATTAAATATTAAAAAACAAAGCCGAATTAAGAACTAATAATTATTAAGACAAATAAATGCAGAAGAAAAAGTTACCGTACATTATTTCTTAGGAAATTTTAAAATTTAATAAAATAACTTCACAAAAATTGTTATCTAAAGTTTTGTACGGATCAAAAATTGGTTTTAATAGTAATATTCAGCAAATATTTCGCAGCTTCTTAGACCATGAAATTCAATCAATACTGATAAAAACTAAATCTTGAAATAAAACAAAAAATGTTTTAACTTTTCCATCACGTAATTTCTAAGTGCTGAAGTTTTAGTCATGTACTAAAATCGCACCCCTCCTTTAATTGCACCCAGTAATGTAGTAGGCTACACTAACACGGAACATTGCACCAAATACTGCAAAAATACAATTCTTGTGCTCGTTTAGTTTGGTCACGTATTTTAATACACTACTCTTTTGTATTTTAAGTGGTGCATTATAAAATGTTTTCGTTAAACAGTGATCCCTAAAGTATTTAAAAGCAATGAAAATTAAATTTTTTTAATGGTAGTGAACGAGTAGGTATCTTATTTTAATTACTGCACTGACAAAAAAAAACACACTCAAAGACAGATGTCCTATTCAAAGCGGTATCTTTGAAATTCATGATATTAAAAAGTGGTACAAAATCAATATAGGTACAAATTTTCATCAGAATATTCGACTAAAGTTTTTGATTAATCTATTTTATAATCATAACGATATAATAGAAAAACATGACTATAATAAAGGGGCATAATGCTCATTAGAAAAATGTAGCAGGACAAGCCAGTGGCGTAGCTAGAGTTTGTGCCGCCGGGGGCGGTCCCTGAATTTGGCGCCCCCCTAAGCAAGGGTTGCTAACTTGATTTTTTTCAGAAGCAGAGATTGACTCAAACAAGTGAGGGGGGGATAAAATGCGGCTCAGGCGATTTGTTTTTAATTTTAGATGTTCAAACGTGTTTTAATGCAAAGTTAGATAATGTAGAATACTTTACCATAATCCAAATTACAGTTTAACGGCAGAACTTGTTCTGATTTTTATTTTTTTTAATCAGATCGCCCCCCACCAAATTATTTTTAATGTTGGTTAAAACTTTCACTAATGGTTTCCATTTAGGTAAAGGAACACATACATAATATGTTAAGCAAAATTACAAAAAATCAATAATATAAATAATAAATATAAACATAAAATTCACATAAAATCTAAAACGTAGCACCATATTTCAGCCTAGAATTTAATTTTCGAAGAAACGGAAAAACGTCAGTTTATGCTATAAATTTATATTTTTGTTGCTTGTTCGAACATCTCAAAAGTGCTCATGAACAAAAAGCGTACATAACTATGAATTTGTTGAAAGGTCTAGACGACCGCAAATAGTTATAATATAAATAACTAGCGTAGTGAACCGGCTTCGCTCGGTGAATTTTTTTATCAATCACAGACTACTCGCGCTTCGCGCTCGCGCCCGGTGGACGTTTTTGAACTTTTGAGAATTTTGGATCTTTTGGGAATTTTTGTATCTATTGAGAATTTTTGTATCTATTGAGAATTTTGAAACTTTTGTGATATTTGGATCTTTTGGGAATTTTGGTTCTTTTGGGAATTTTTGGAACTTTTGGGAATTCTCATATAGCCTATGTTCTTTCCATGGTCCTATAGATTGTCTGTGCCAAATTTGGTCAGGATCGGATGAGTGGTATAGGAATGCATAAAGGACAAACATACATACATACATTCATTTTTATATACAGGGTGTCCCCGTTATCACCGCGAATATTTTAAGTGCTGATAGAGGACCTTTTTCTAAGAAAAAATTTCAAGTAAAATTTTTTCCTAAAATCAAATGCTAAGCTGATATCAACACTTACTTGATTTTTTTACACTTCTGCATTTATAAGACTCTGTAGCCGAAAATATCAATTTTATCGTAAAACACCTTAAAGCTTTTTAATAGAGCATAAAATTCTCTACAAAATTACTTTTGTTTATTTTTTGTTTAGAGGCAATGGTTTGAGAGTTATAAAGCAGTTTGTACAAAAAAATGTAAAAAATTTACAAAATTTAATTATTTCTTAGACTTTGCAACCGCTGTATCTTTAAAACGAAAGGTTGTACAAAAAAACCGACGGCCCATTCCGGATAGCAAATTTTATGGGCTACAACTTTGGTCTAGTGAAATTTTTTGAAAATCAAACCGATTTTCCGGAAAAGTTGAAAATAAGGAATAGAGTGCAAAAACAAAATTTCCTACAAATATTGTTTTGTATTTAAAAATGCTTTTAAAGAGAGTGCGATTACGTAATTGAATGATGGAGGTCATTTTGAACACTTATTGAAGTAATTTTGTGGTTACATGTTAATTTTATTGCCTCCAGATGGATTTGCATTTTATCGTTTTCGAAAAACAAAAACTCCCGGTAGGTAATTATGATATTTTGTATTTAAAAATGCCATAGCATCGGCAACATTCATAAAATTATGTATCTCATCAGTTTCAAAGCTTTTTATGAAGTTTGAAATTCTTTAGAAAACCACCCCTTATCATTTTTTTAAGGAGCTAACGAACAAATTTAACAAAAAATTGTAAAATTGCATATAAACAAGTTATGTAAATTTTTAAAAACGCCGCATCTTTTTAACGAAACGTCGTAAAGCAAAACGGATGCCTATTGGGGATAAGGCATTTAACGGACTACAACTTTGGTAAATATGTTGTTCAATAAAACTAAATGTATCACAGAAATGTTTATAATAGTGAAAAAGGTGAGAAAAAAAAACGATAAAATGCAAAACAATGCAAATCCATCTGGACGCAATAAAATTAACATGTAACCACAAAATTACTTCAATAAGTGTTCAAAATTATCTCCATCATTTTCAATCACGTAATCGCACTCTCTTTAAAAGCATTTTTAAATACAAAACAATATTTGTAGGAAATTTTGTTTTTGCACTCTATTCCTTATTTTCAGCTTTCCCGGAAAATCGGTTTAATTTTCAAAAAATTTCACTTGACCAAAGTTGTAGCCCATAAAATTTGCTATCCGGAATGGGCCGTCGGTTTTTTTGTACAACCTTTCGTTTTAAAGATACAGCGGTTGCAAAGTCTAAGAAACAATTAAATTTTGTAAATTTTTTACATTTTTTTGTACAAACTGCTTTATAACTCTCAAACCATTGCCTCTAAACAAAAAATAAACAAAAGTAATTTTGTAGAGAATTTCATGCTCTATTAAAAAGCTTTAAGGTGTTTTACGATAAAATTGATATTTTCGGCTACAGAGTCTTATAAATGCAGAAGTGTAAAAAAATCAAGTAAGTGTTGATATCAGCTTAGCATTTGATTTTAGGAAAAAAATTTACTTGAAATTTTTTCTTAGAAAAAAGTCCTCTATCACCACTTAAAATATTCGCGGTGATAACGGGGACACCCTGTATATAGATAAAGAATTTTATATACCTGTCCAATTGCACTAATTATCACACACTTAGCGACTAACGACCAGTATTTATATCACGTACTTAAAAACTTCCCAAAAATAATTGTAGTTACTACATACAAGTAATGAAAAATCGACTTTCTGTTTCTGGTGCCCTATGATTTGAAAGTTGCCTTACCACTGATCGAAACTTCTGTACATCTCCATTTACAAATAATTAGACGAATGTTATTGCCATGCGACGATTGATTAATATAGAAAGGGATTTATACCTCAAACCTAATGTTTGAAATAGAACGGAAGTGAAAAATCCCCGTTACAATAGAATTTAAAAGTGCATGGAATTTAATGCCTAAAATAAATGAAATGTTTCATAATTTTATTGAATGGTTGGTACCCTATTATAAATTTTATTACTTGAAATTTCTGTCGTTACAAGGGGGCGGGGTTTCAGTGTAGCCAAGTCGACTAGCCCGTTTTATCCTCCAACTTCGATAGGAATTCCATTTTTTTTTATCTACTGATCCTTCAATACCCCGAGATTTTAATTTTTACGCCATTTGGATAGACTAAAAGTGCCGCCCGGGGAGGACCTCAACCCGCCCTCCCCTGCTACGCTTCTTGGACAAGTCCAATCTTAGAGTTCTTTCAAGATAAATTGAACTGTGACGCAGAAACCAAAACTCATCTAAAGCGTTAATTACTGCGCCACCTAAAAACATACGTCTATTTCAACAACGGGGTTATAACCTAATAATAATATAACGTTTTTAGAAAGGTCTACATTTTAACCATCATCCCCTCTCTTTGCGCCTTTTGCGGTTCAGTTTATCTTGAAATACCTGTAGGCTATTCTGTCTAACGTTTTTAAGAAAAAGACAGAAGACATCTAGATTATAGGGTTCTAAGCAGGGTTGAGCAGATTTAAATCAATTGATTTAAATCACGATTTAAATCATGATTTAAATCAAGTGATTTAAAAAAAAACATTGATTTAAATCAAGTGATTTTTTAAAAAAAATTATCAATTTAAATCACAGATTATATGAGTACAATATAATATTAATTTATAATAAAACAAAATTGTATTACTATTAGTAATTAAATACACGAAATGGCGAATAAACCATATCAATTTGGTCTTGTAAAGTAATATTTATTGTGGAAATGCAATAATTCAAAATATAAATGACAAGTTTTTGACGTTAGCGTAGTGAACAGTCAGTTTTTTCAATTTCCACGGCACTCTATTGCTTCAATAACGATTTGAAAAAAAATGTCGAATATCTCGAAAAGTATGAGTTTTGGGTATAGGACATACTTAACAAAATATGAAGCTCTTTTTAAAGACAAATTCGATGACATAAAAAAATACAGGGGTTTGCATTTGAAAAAATCGAGTTACGAGCTTTTGAAAATCATGGAAGTTGCCACCTATTTATAAACAAACACCCCTGTATGTGTGATTCAAATTTTTTCATATCGAGCGAACAGAGAAATTTTTTCTGCATGTCCATACCAAATTAAAACTCTGTACTTCAAAATAACTTCAAAAGAATTTTTTAAATAAAGACTTAAAACCTTGAATAATTTAGAAAATATTTTTTTTTTACAACGCCGTAAAATTAAGGCGGTCAAAAATATTAAATAAAAAATTAGGTGTTGTATTTGAAATATAAAAGTTGCTATTAGTTCCAGAAAGGTGACTCACTCCGTATATTTGAAAATATTTTTGTTGTTGTTTAGAAAAAACTATAAAATAGCATTTGAATCAACTTCATATCTCAAGCGGTTTAGCCACAATCGACCGATCCCGCACTAATGACTCACCCTGTATATAATTAATTAAACATCACCATTTAGCACTGATTTTTTCAAAATTCTTAATCATTATATTTAATTTTTAATTTTGACAATAATTCACCAATGAATTAAATATATTGGTTATTAAATATATTAGCACAAAACAGAAATAGCATGTGAATACGTCACTAAATTCGATAATATGGTACATTTGATCTAAATCAAAAAAATCTGATTTAAATCAAATAAATCGATTTTTTTGATTTTTTTAAAAAAATCATGATTTCTATCCACCCTGGTTCTAAGAGAGATGTATGCAGAGAATGTGGTAAAAAAGAAGAATTTCCTCTTCACGTGTGTGAAGGACTCACAACCTATCGGCGTACACTTCCAGGGATGAAAAAAGTCAACCCAGAAGAGTTAAGAAAAACACCTTTAAAGAAAATACTGGAGTTTTTCAAAAACACAGGACTTCTTTAAGGGGCTATCACCAGAGAGGACAATAGACCAATAGGTCGCAGTACAGGAACCCGAAAGGAGACCACCTCTGCGGCAATAATAAAATATGACTAAATAATATTAAAGTGTGAAGAGCTATACTCAAAACCCATAAAACTTAAAAAACGTTACGAAAGTCCGATCAAATCGATGTCAAACCATCACTACAAGTATATTGTAACACTTTTTTCAAGAAGAAAGCCCTCTAGTGAATGTGCAGAAATTTCATTTAAGACATCTTTTGTTTCGTAGCGTTTCAAGCAGTTAGTAAATATCTCGAGCTATTCCATCCGACGTTGACTGCTGTATAATGGATATCGTGCTGCACTATTTCGCTCTGCAGTTTATTTAACGCTTGATACAATGGCGGTATTACATCTTCATTAAATTAAAGCTATCTCAAAAACAGTTACACGTTAAACGTAAACCTTTGCAGTCTAACGAAATCGAATTCAAGACTTTATATCATCTTGGCGGGCCCTAGGGAAAGACATATCGATTTTGGTTTGCATAACCGAAAGTGAGCTTCGCGAATGCCCAGGGTGAAAATGAATATAGAATTTATGTGGAACACGGTTTTCTATGTTGAAAAACGTATTTTATTAAAACCAATTTATTATTCTACAAAAAAAAATAAGTTACCTTGAAAAATGTCAAAAAGGAAATTATATAAAAAAGTTATAATTTATTATTAACCGTTGAGCTCTTGTATCATACTTGTCGAGGTTAAAAAAATTATAAATCACAATTTCTAGTATTTAAGAAGAGGGAATAATGGGATATTGAAGTAACATGAAATCAGCTTACGCGCGCCCAGTTATTCTATATGTTTTAAGTCAGTTTTATACTACATATACTATTTATTCGTTTAAGAAAATCGTATACGATTTTTGATACAAAAATTTCGTTCACGAATTTAGCATGGAAAATATGAACCATTTACATTGTACTATTTTTTGGTACGAAAACTCCAATATATTTTGGTTACTTTTTAGTAACTTTTATCATATTTTGTTGGCACCTTGAGTAACCATGTCAAATGTTCAATTTGATCACAGAACAGAAAGCGAATCATTTTCAAATTTAACGTATATTTAACGCTTGTTCCATTCTACATATTTATGCTTACAAAATAAATTGTGAGGGATATAACGGTAATAAGTAGTATTTAACATCGTTTGATTGTTTTAGTTAACCTAACCCACAAATGACATGCGGTTAGATACAGTTACAGTAGAATACGCATGCGCCCATGCTAAAATTGGACGCATTTAGGGCTTGTAGTAATTTCGTACGAATTTTTCGTTCAAGATTTTTAATTTCTGATTGACACCGTACTAGAAAATCGTAAACGATATTCTTAAACGAAACAATAGTATAGTATAAAACAGACTTTAGGAATAACAATTCTAATACATCGAAGCATATATTAATTGAAATAAAATTGAAAGCTTACAATAGAAATTTTAACCGTTCATCCGCAAAAGCCAGAAAATCGTTTTCTGTAGATATAAGACTATGTAACGAAGAAAGCTTGTGGAAATGGGTTTTCTCGAAAACATTGCACTACAAACAGATAAGAATTGCATGTGCTTATTTGAACACAGACTAGTAGTAGACTTACATCAATCAAAAATGCACCTAAAATTTCAACACTTGGTAGTATAAAATGAACCCCTAAATTGAAATAAACTTTTAAAAGAAGAAAATGCGACTTTTCGTTTTATGACTGTATCTCGCTTGTTAATGAAAATAAACAAAAATAATTTTGACGTTCTACAGGCACTTGTTTGATAGGAATGCAGTGGCGTAGTCAATTTTTCAAAAAAAACAACGAAATTCGAGTTGTTACATAAAGTTGTATTTTTTTAAATGAAACCCATAGTTGGCTATGACTTATTTAAATTCCTTATTTTTTTGTCATTCCAAATATATAAGGGTTGATGTAGTTATTTTTAATAATACGCAAGTTACGGAAGTTTTTTAGTTTTTTTTTTTAAACAAAATTATAGTAGGCTGTGAAAACAAAAACAAAACAAGTTATAAACCTTTTAAAACACATTTGGTACAAGTTACGAAGGTTTTGTAATTTGTTGTTGTGATAAACATTACAAATACATAAGATAAACTACAATAAACTGCATTACTGCAGATTCCGACTTTATCGTTTTCCTTATTTTTATATATTTATAATGTTTATCACAACAACAAATTACAAAACATTCGTAACTTGTAACAAATGAGGTTTAAAAGGTTTTACACCTTGTTTTGTTTTTGTTTTCACAGCCTACTATAATTTTGTTTGAAGAAAAACCTAAAAAACCTCCGTAACTTGCGAATTATTGAAAATAAATACATCAACCCTTATATATTTGGAATGACAAAAAAATAAGGAATTTAAATAGGTCATAGCCAACTATGGGTTCTGTTTAAAAAAAATACAACTTTATGTAACAACTCGAATTTCGTTTTTTTTTTTTTGAAAAATTGACTATGCCACTGCATTTCTATCAAAAAAGTGCCTGTAGAACGTCAAAATTATTGTTGTTTATTTTTTTAAACAAGCGAGATACAGTCATAAAACGAAAAGTCGAAAAATCGAGTTATCGGCGATAACTCGAAAACAAAAGACGATAACCGATTTTAGTTTTCACCATTAACTTTTTCTCGAAAAAAGAGATCGAGGATGCGCGGTCCGTTTTTTGATATCTCTTATAGTTACCGAGATTCCCTATTAAAACATCGAAATTGCCCACCCTGTACAAGCTGAACCAGAAGTCAATTTGTCTGAGTGCAGATAATGTTTAATAATATTTCTATTAAATTTTCCAATATTCGCTCTTACTAGAAATCATCTTAAAAAAAAGTTAAAACAATTAAGTAGTTGCTTTTGGAGTGATAGTTCACAATTATTTTAGCGCTTATTTATAATAGAAAAATTTCGAACTTAAGTTTTATTAATTCTGGAAAATAATTACCAACATATTATATATTTTGAACCCAGAAAGTGACTTTTGGTCCACTCAGTGTTAGTTTGTGTCATAAAAATAGTTTTGATTTTAGACAAATGCGATTTTAGACAGGTAATATGTACAAAAAACCGGATTTTCTAAACATATTTTGTTTTGACCCCAGTTTCGCCGGAAATGACTCTAACTTTGTTTTTCATATGTATATTCTTGCATTTTTGGAAAGAGAAAGCAATTTTGAATGCAGTTGCACCATTTTAGTTAATTTTTATAACCTTAAATAAGTTTTGGTCAAACATTACTTAAATGTGCTATTAAGTGTGGTGTGACCTGCATCAATTGAATTTTATTATGTCAACAAATGTCCGAAAAACGTTTTTGTAAATTTTAATTGACATTTGAGTTACGTTAATAAACTTTAAAGGTTTCAAAATAGGTTTTTTTGTGACAATAAGTCAATTTTTTTAAATAAAACGATAGTGGCTCATGCGGTTATTTAAATAAAATAGTTTCTGACGAATTTAACAATACCAATAACTTGGCTTAAGACCCCTTCCAAAATTAAGAGCTTGCAGAGGATCCTAATAACCTGGCAGATAAATTTGGATCATGAATAGGCTCGGGGGACCCCTTCAGAAGAACTCAGGGACCCCCAAGGGGTCCGCGGACCACACTTTGAGAAACACTGCTCTATTTCATGCTCCTGTGACAGGAAAAAATCTTTATTTGCTAATTTATTTTTATTATGCAGAGCTATAAATAAAGCTATGTAGATATTAAAATACTGTTGAAAAAAAAATGTAAGCAAAAGAATTTTGAATTATATTTCGTAAAAAATGCACTTGAAAATCAAGGAAAATCCAAGGAATAAACAGTACCTTAACATAATCTTTCTAACGTAAAAATTTAGATATTAACATTCACGATAAAATATCAATATCGACTTTCATATTCAAATGCTTAACTATTTAAAAAACAACCGACAAGTTTTCATTACACTTGACCTACTTGCCCTTAAATGCTTGCAAAGGTGTGACATTTGGTGTCAGTTTAGCTTTAAGGATCAAGACGTTTTAAATATTCCGGAAAGCTTTTATATTCATATTGGACATGCCAGATTACGCTTTGAGTCATGTTTGACTTTTACTCCTCGTCATCCATATGTATAGTGTGTGAGAGAGTGACGTAAGTCGGCCACTGAGTTTTAATCGATAAATGAATTTTGTCCTATCGTATCATCATCGTAATTAAAAGCTCATCAAAAAGTTTTAATTAAGTTTCAGTACTCGGTAAACACTCAATTGTTTCTCTTTTGAAGTGATTTTTTTGCACGAATCAACAGCGATTAAACATATTACAAAATTTATTATTAAAACCATGGAGATCTCCAAAATCTTTGGCAATAAAAGAATAACTAAATAACCATAGAAGAGTTTGTACTTGTTTAGTAAAAGCTTAGTCTAAAAATGTGCTTATTGATCTTAAGGTACGTTTACATCTGACACTTTCTATCTTGAAATATATGTAGAGTATCTGACAGAAATCGCTTTAACTGTTTACATACTGATAGAAATTACATGACATTTGTGTCATGGATATGTGTATGACAGTTCTCGAAATGCTAAAATTTGAATAACTGTACGATCCGTTTACATATACCTACATATATGTCCTGTGTCGGACATCTGCATCAATTGTTGGACATCTGCAACAAGTGTCTGTACACACTGTTTTCAATCTGTTCATTTTATTATTTTTGCAATGGCGAAATTATCGAAACGCAAAATCGCGGCTAGTATAATTATTCTTAAGATGTTAAAAAAGAAGAAAAAGCGTTCTGTGTGGGTTCGAGAGTGGATTTTGAGACGTCAACATTTCGGTGCCTATAGTCAATTAATGTCTGAGCTAAGAATTGAGGATGCAGCGCAGTTCACAAATTTTTTAAGAATGAAACCAGCTTATTTCGAAAAGCTTGCTTGTAAAATTGCCCCCCTTATGACAAAGCAAGATACCAAATTCAGAAAAGCTATTAGTGTAACAGAACGACTAGCTGTAACATTACGATTTTTAGCAACAGGTAAGTAGCAATTATATGGTATTTTATTTTATAAAGTTTTTAATTAATACGCAAATTGTTTGAAATTGAACTACTTATATATATTTACAGGTGATTCGTACTCCAGCCTTAGTTATCTATTCAGGATACCAAAATGTACCATATGCCTTATTGTACCTGAAGTATGCAGAGCACTTATTTCAGCATTAAAAGAAGATTACATCAAGGTACAGTTGATGGGATACTTTCAGTATCCGTTTGAAAGTATATAGTTTGTGTTGGTTGCAGAGTTATGTAGGTTAGGTTAGGGTTAGGTTAGGGTAAGGTTAGGTTAGGTTAGGGTAAGGTAATTGAGTGAACATAAAACGAATGTTAAGTATCATTTTATTAACTGGATTTGATGGTACATCATGTAAGAAAATTTATAACTGTTTATAACTGTATTAATACTTTTTGAACTAATAGATTAGGTTTCCTATAAAACACATTTCTTCGATAAGATTCATAGTTGCTACCAATGGATCACTAACTAATGTCTAACATTGGACCGGTCCAATCATGAAAAAAACTTTTAAAATTTTTTATTATAAACAAGATGTCAAAAGAAAAGGCTAAACAACCGAAAAGGAATCCAAATCGTAACTCAAATAAAAATTGGTTTTCATTTATGAATAATAATTTACTATTAACACTGCAACAAAGTTAAGTGGTCCAATGATAGCAACCCTACCCTATTGTTCAAAAGTATCCAAATATCCTGCAATTGAACCCCTACTCGTATTACTGTTGTAGCTAGTAGTGCTATTAGAAACAGGATTTGATAGTAGCTCTTCCTCTTCATTTATCTCCAGTATGACTTTCTGAAATTTTATTTTCATTTTTTTCCGTAAATATTCGGAAGAGAGACTTCTCATTTCGGATGCAACATATTTTCCAAAAATATCATATTGATCCTCTTCTTCGTTCAATGTGCGTATAGCTTTTTGCATGAGTAAATCATTTGTTGAAACTTCACTTTTCTGTTTCTTAGGATCTATTTTATTGTGCTGCGATGTGGGTGTGAAACGATTCACATCCTCATACTGTTGTTCCAATGTGTTTTGATTGCATGATGCTGGTGTTGTCACCTCCTCTTGATCCGCATCATCCTAGTCAAAATAAAAAAAATTAATTAATTAAGTTAGGTACAACTGGTGTACTATTTTTCATAGATTAAAAGGATTCAGCTGTGCAGTTTTCTTTATTTGCATACAGGGCAGCCTGGTGGTGAACTTTTTGTGGCACCCATGCACATGGGGTGAAATAGCTACTAATTACAATAATTGTTTTTTTTTTAGGCACCTTCTACATCCGAAGACTGGCAAAGTGTTGCCAACAAATTTCAGTTGAAGTGGAATTTCCCCAAATGTTTGGGTGCTATAGATGGAAAACATGTTATAATCCAAGCTCCAAAGAATAGTGGCAGTTATTATTATAACTATAAAGGGCAGCACAGTGTTGTCTTAATGGCAATTGTTGATGGCGAATATAATTTTCTTATCGTTACTGTTGGCAGTAACGGAAGGGTATCTGATGGGGGAGTTTTCAGAGACAGTGGAGTTGCAAATTTCATTGAAACTGCTGCAGCAGCTTTCGAAACGACGCCTCTCCCAGGAAGAAGGTTGTGTGTGCCACATGTTTTTGTAGCGGACGATGCTTTTCCCTTACAACCTCATATTATGAAACCATATCCATTTAATAGTCAAGGTTCCATGAGAATTTATAACTACAGACTCTCTAGAGCAAGGAGAATAGTTGAAAACTCATTCGGTATTATGTCTAGTGTATTTAGAGTACTAAGAAAACCGCTTCTTCTTGCTCCAGAACGTGTGGAGTATGTAGTTTTAGCCGCTTGCAGTTTGCATAATTATTTATTGAGTGAAAAATGTTCTGCAACTGTATACGCTCCGGAAGGCACATTTGACCGGGAACATTTAGAAACAGGCAAAATAATACAAGGCACCTGGCGAAATGAAGATCTGCCAGCAGACAGCCTGCTACCACTGGTACAACAAGGGAGCAACAACTACTCAAACAACGCTAAAGAAGTGCGCGAAGAGTACAGGGAATATTTTGTTAGCAGCCAAGGGGAAGTTCCTTGGCAATACAGATTAATGTAATTTAAGTTTATATGATTCATTAATTTAATTAATGGAAATTTGTTTGAATAAACAATAAAAATAAATATTTTTTTTTCACTTACCACTGGTAAATTTCCTATTGACTGTTTGCACGCTGAGCCTGCTTGCAGAAACAACAGTAAATTATAGTATGGCCATTTTGATACATACAACTCATCAGTGCCCTGTCCGGATTTTCTCTTTCTACATTTTTTAAGCTCACTGTTGAATTGATTTCTAAGATTATGAATTTTTCTTTGTATCGCATCCACTGTTGTAGTAAATCGTACTGCCATTTCGGTAAACGCACTATGTTTCTTTACTCTATCTTTATACATTTTGCATGTTATGTCCCACAGTTCTTCTTTACTATGGTACATATTAATTAACACTTCTATTTCGAATTTTATCCACTCTTTTTTTCCTGCTTTATCCTGTTTTTCATCCATGTTTTTAATTTTTTAAATGTTTTGATTGTACTTCACAGTCGACACTTATTCCACAAAAGTAGACGGCCAGTCAACTACTGAGATATCTGTCTGACACTTTTGAACTTGCAAATAATCAGTGTTTACATCTGCTGGTATAGATGTGTCGACACATGTAGCTAGTGATAGAAATATATATCTCTGACATAAATTTTTCACTGTTTACATTAATCACAATTTCTGTCTGACATAAATATCATGCAATATGTGTCAGATGTAAACGTACCTTTAGTCCTGAAATATCCTGAAAAGTCTTCACAAACTTTATATTACAGTTCTATTTATAACTTTCCTATTATCGACAGTTTACATTTAAACTTTGTTATTCACACTTAAGTAAGTGGCATAAGTTTTAAGAGTAGTTACAAACACATGAAAATGTTGTTTCTGATTTATATTCATACCATTGCCGCCACCAAAACAAGGATAATAAAGTACTACACACAACTTTTTGGTAACTAATACAATTTGACTGGATTTACTTACAAATTTCACCTCAAGAAATGTAAATTAAAATACCTATGTAATTGTACATCGAAAATTACCCTAATTTCGTAAATTTAAAGTCAAATTCCGAAAAGCTATCTTATGAAATGTATAGCAATGAAAAACTTCCCTGAAAAATGTTTGAGCAAAGTAAAAAATAGTTTAAAAGTAGTTTAGCAAATTTAATTATATCACAAATTAGCTAATTGTCCTTTATAGCCCACTAAATTAATTGCTGTTGCTAGTATATAGTTATAGTTGACTGGCCACATCATTTATACGTGTGTTGTGTGTATAAATAATAATTACTCATATGTTCATAAATTACAGCAGGATTTTTTAATTTTTAAGGGCTCTATGTTGTATATAGTATAGAGTGATCCAAATTCGATGGGATTACATGGGTATATCGCTTAATAGTCAAGATATAGAAACAGTTAAATTACCGAAAATGTGCAGCTTTTTGGGATAAACTCAGAGCCGTTTTCAAAAATATTCTATCATTTCCGATTTATGAGTTATAAGCAAAAAATTGTTTTTTCATCATATTAATGTGTCATATTTCTGTTATTGTTGTAAATATCGAAGAAATGTGTGAAGATTATTTTTGCAAATCGATCTTAACACAATAAAATTAACATGTAACCACAAAATTACTTCAATAAGTGTTCAAATTGACCTTCATCATTTTCAATACTTAATCGCACTCTCTTTAAAAGCCATTTTAAATACAAAACATTATTTCTCGAATTTTTTTTGCACTCTGTTCCTTATTTTCAACTTTCCCGAAAAATGGGTTTGATTTTCCAAAAATTTCACTGGACCACAGTTGTAGCCCATAAAATTTTTTATCTGGAATGGGCCGTCCGTTTTTTTGTACAACCTTTCGTTCTAAAGATACAGCGGTTGCAAAGTCTAAGAAACAATTGATTGAAGTTTTTAAATTTCTCACATTTTTTTTGTAGAAACTGCTTTATAACTTTTAAACCATTGCCTGTAGACAAAAAATAATTATGACCAATTTTGTAGAGAATTTTATGCTCTATTAAAAAGCTGTGAGGTATTTTACGATAAAATTGATATTTTCGGAGACAGTCTTATAAATGCAGAAGTGTAAAAAAATTAAGTAAGTGTTGATATCTGCTTAGCACTTGATTTTAGGAGAAAGTTTTACTTACAATTTTTTCGTAGAAAAAGGCCTCTATCACCACTTAAAATATTTGCTGTGATAACGGGGACACCCTGTATAAGGGTTGATCTATTTATTTTTAATGATGCGCAAGTTACAAAGGTTTTTTAAAGATAAACATACGTAGGTAAAAACAAAGAATAGGCTGCGAAAACAAACAAAATACAAGGTTTGAAATATTTTGTCTGCCAGTTGACGAATCGTGTATGTTAGAAATGACTTATTGTGTTATTAACTTGGTAACAGTATAGTATTGTAAGGTTGTTAATTTTAAATAATGTAGTTGGATTCTTTGTTGATAATTCGATACTGCTGTCTGGTGATTTTGTGTATTTTCCTTCTCATATTTCCTTGTAACAAGAGAGTCTGTTGTAACATGCGGGTTAATTCTATCCGCAGTTTGCACGTGTGCTTGTACAATTTTTTAAATTTTATCATAAACGTTTGGTATTCGTACAAAATAAAAAAGTCTTTAGTTTTACTAGCAACGTTTTAAATATTTTATATGTAAATGAATGGTTGTTGTTACGATCATTTGCACAACGATTTTACAGTTTGTTTTTGAAAATAAGCTTACCGTAAACTTTAATAAATAACAAAAAAACTGACTAAAATAGTTTCAGATATTTATTGTATTTAAAAAAAAATCTAGTTTGATGTGGCCAGTATCAGATAATTAATTATTTTGTCTTTTATGATACTTTTTAACCTTCTTAAAGACGTTTAAGTATGGTTTCTTCTAGAAAGATGTCATTATTTATAAGCTTTCTATTTCAGACATTAAATGACTTAAGGCGAGTTTATAGAAGACGTTTTTTTGTTTTTGTTTTTAAAGCTTATTGATGTAGTTGACTACGATTAACTTTGTATAAAAAAAAATCGCATCAATTATGCTGCTTCTTTTAGGAAAAATACAGCAAATGCATTGTATGTAACGTTTATATAACTGAAAAGATGAAATTTACCAGGTGATGATCAGTTCAAATCCTAATTTAGACGATAGAAGAATGTCTTTTGAATTTCCATCGAAAGTTTTAACGTAAAAATATACCATTTTATGCTACTTTCATCGCATTTTTATACTGTACAAGATTTTTAGGGTTGTCTAATAACAATGGCGATTTTAAGGTAATTATGATCTCCGTATAATGAGTAGAATATTTTGCTGTACATATTATGTACCTACGTCACTTTTTCTCGAAACTCAAATAGGCTCTAATGCATTGATTAGGTGGAAAAAAACCTTAAATGTACGAAAATCTACCCGATAATCGATGTAACATTTATTAAAATAACAATTAACAATCAAATTTTTTTAACCTAGTTTATATTTAATTCAAAATTATCACTTTGGGTTGGTCATGCTGGTTTGTTGCAAATACGATTCATTTTAATTTAAGCTGAGTTTTAAATAAAATTACAAAGTAGAACAGGGTTGTTTTTAATTAATGTCGGTGGTTGGTTGAAGCCAACTTTACAAACAAACAAAACTAAAAACAAACTTTGACCGAACTGGTTAGTAATGGCGTTTTTAAAATTTGACGTAATTTAAAAATTAAATGACCATTGGCGATTGCTATTTAAAAAAATATTATCGAAAAAATAATAACTTGGACAATTTTAGATTTTAGGGCTGCCGTACCCGCCTATTTATTTCTCACTTAATAAGCTAAAGTACATTTTGCCAAAACAATATGCCAAAATATTAAAATCTTACATATCCGATCGAATGTTTCGTGTCATGCAAGAGAGAGATTACTGAAACATGGGAAATATAAATGCAGGAGTACCCCAAGGTAGTGTTTTGGGACCTATTTTATACTTGTTGTACGCTTGCGACATTCCACAGATTCAAAACGTCACAATTGCAACTTTTGCTGACGATACAGCCATCTTGGCAATTGGTAATGACAATATAGAAACAGCTGCTTAACTTCAAGAAGCATGCAACAGAGTAACTTATTGGACTAAAAGGTGGAGAGTAAGAATCCACGAGAGTAAATCAGCGCATATTGACTTTACTTAAAAGCAAAATGAACAATTCCCGATATCAATAAACAATGCCAAAATCCCACATTGCGATACAGCAAAATACTTGGGAATGAATCTGGTTATTCGTCTTCGATGGTATGAACACATAAAGAAAAAAAAAATAACTTGACCTTTAATACAAAAAAAAACTTTCTGATTAAAAGAAAATCACAATTGTCTGTGCACAATAAGTTACTACTATACAAACAAATCCTTAAGCCAGTCTGGACTTATTGGGTTCAGCTCTGGGGATGTGCAGCCAAAAGATAAGATCCAGGTCTTTCAAAATAGAGTGTTCCGAGGTATTGTCGATGCTCCATGGTACTATCGGGATGACCATCTACACAGGGATCTGAAGATCCCAACCGTCAGAGAAGACATCAAAAAGTTTGCAGAAAAGCACGAGGGAACACTTCAGTCCCATGGCAACACCGAGGTGCTGCAGCTCCTAGATAATGCTGTTTTGAAAAGAAGACTCAAGAGGACCAAACCTTTTGAACTAGTGTAGTGTACCTATATCGCAATACAGAGCTAAAGCAGGAATAGTGAACCTGTGCGTAACACGACAAACTTGTTTTATGTTAGAAACTAAGAAACACCAATAGGGACATCTTGAAAAATAGATTAGTCTTCATAGTAACTATTTAAATATAGAGAAAAAAAACTTAATTTAAATTTTTAACAAATCAAGTTAAAGTTGCGTAAGAACCCTGCATTGCCTAAAAGTATCTTCAACTATTTTAAGTGTTTTGTATCACTATGTATATTTTTAATGTTTTACATTCAAAATCATATTTTCTTTAAGAAATGCATAAGATGTATTATACAAATTATATTAAGCCATCTACGATATTTTTAAAAATTTGCCAGATTCTGAACTTAAAGAAAATATTAATAATTCACAACCTGACAGTGCCATTCAATTTTTACACCAAATATGAAGAAGTATAATTTTGAATGCACCAATAAATTACACCAGCTTTTAGTTACTTAATTTATCAAAATTATGGGAACCAAAAAATTGATTATCGCCAAAAACATCCAAAGATATATTTTAAAAACAACTTATTCTATCGGTCGACATTAATTTTAGAACATGATTATACCTATTTTCGTAATAGTTTATAGTAAAAGAAAATAAAACGTTTTCCAAAAAAGTGAAAAAATATAGCATTTGTTTTTTTGTTTCATTATTGTAAACTTATCTTATCCCGAGTTTGGCGTTTAAGTTTCCGACTTTAAGACACAATGAAAGAGCAAAACGCGACCTTTAAAAAAATCCTCATCCTGACTCGTCGCTTGATTGTAACCAAGCAATTAAGGTGAGACGAGAAGAAACAAAATCGAAACTGTCAGTGTAATGTAAACGGATGGAAGCATAAACAAAACTGCAGCAACCACCTACAGCGTTTATTCTTGAGAGTTAAGTTTAAATTCAGTTGTTCTTTTTTGGTTTCGTGCTGTTTCAATTTTAGATAGCAAACCGGGCTGCTGGTTTGTCAACTTCGTGTGAAATTAATTGTATGTAATTTATTATTTCTTGATTACTTTATTACATTTTCTAAACTGAATGTAGCACACATTTCAACAAAAAAAAATTAATTAAATTCTCTGAGAAACTGTACGTGTTGTGAAAGTACTCACAAATGACAGCTTTAATATTTTATATTTTTTTGTTCGTGTTGTATTAATGTTGTCTTGAATTTAAAAATCTTATCAGCTCTTTTTATTTCATTTCAATTATTACGATATTTCAGGTGATCTGTATGTATAGAAAAAAATAATTTAATCTTGCTATAATTATTTGTTTTGGTTTAATTATAAAAGATAAAACTTGAAGTTTTTGTGCACTATGGGTAAATAAAAGGCAAATAAACACGGTGTGTCAGCTATTTTTATTGCATTTAGTTTTAGGCCAGTGGTCCTAGTGTTTAATTTCTCTTGATCGACATTTTTAGAAACATTAAACAGTGAGGTAAAAATAAGGAACAAAAAATTGTAAAATCAAATATCTAATAAGCACTCATTTTGTGACAAGAAGAAAATTTGCTCGCAATCTTAAGCTTGATAATATATCACAGTCCAAAGAACCAGTTTAAAAAAGTTTTTCTTTTTTTTTTTTTTTTTTATTTTTTTTTTAAATTAAAACACTAGGTGTTTAAACACTAAAACTGGTCTAGAAGTAAGACCAACCATTAGTTTGTATCTGTTAAATCTTAAATCTAAGTTACTTAGCTAAAATCAGTCCAGCGACGTATTTTAGTTGACTTTGTTATTCTTAGGGAAATAAAGACACTAACACTTGCACAATGCTCTGCTTTTACACAGATCACTTAGAAAGTTCGAACGGTTTGGTTCTCTTCAGTCTACGACATAGGTTTTGGTTGTCTAGCAGCTGGAGAACTTCTGGATTTTCGTGTAGGTGAAGCCTGGCTTCATGCTTCTTTGCAAATCTTTTGATTTCTTCTTCAACGGTTAAGATACCCAGGTCTCGATGAAGGTCGGAGTTTCTGACAAACCAGGGAGCGTTGGGCATTTCATGTAACACCTTGTTTTGGACAGTTTGTATCTTACGTATATTTGTAATTTTTGCACACCCCCATAGTTGTATTCCATACAACCATGTAGGTCTAATAATTTGTTTGTAAATCAAAATTTTGTTGTATAATGACAGTTTGGAATATTTACCAATAAGCCATCTGTATTGTGCGGTTTTAATTTTAAACTCCTTTTCTTTTTTCTTAATATGTTCTTTCCACCTTAATTTAGCATCAAGAGTCATACCAAGATACTTTGCAGTGTTTGCGTGTGAGACAATGGTTTCATTGATTGTTATTGCTGGAGAGTTTCTCAATCTTTTATTTGTAAAGTTGATATGGACTGATTTCGTTTCATTTAGTTTAATTTTCCACTTATTGGTCCATTCGTGTATGGCATCACTAGCTGTTTGTAGTTTTTTGGTGGAAATTATATCTGTTTTACCTGTTGCCAGCAATGCTGTATCGTCCGCGAAAGTAGCCAATTTCACTTGATTCAGTTTTGGTATATCAATGGTGTAGAGTAGATACAGGACAGGTCCAAGGACACTCCCCTGTGGCACTCCTGCTTGTATTTCTTTCAATTCCGAATAGGCTTCTCCTTGTTTTACTCTAAAAAGTCTATTAGAAATGTAGGAAGTTAAAATTTTTACATATTGGTAGGGCAATATTTTGTTAAGTTTATAGATTAATCCTTCATGCCACACTTTGTCGAAGGCTTGTGCGACATCAAGAAATAGCGCTGAACAGACATTCTTTTCTTCAAGTGCTTTTTCTATTATAGCGGTAATACGGTGTACTTGATCTATCGTTGAGTGTTTAGGTCTGAATCCGAATTGATGATCAGGAATTAGTGATGCATTCTGAATGATTGGTTTTAATCGTTTAAGTATTAATTTTTCAAACAACTTTGATGTTGTAGTCAACAGAGAGATTGGCCTATATGATTTGGCATCGTGTGGAGGTTTACCAGGTTTTGGCAGCATAATTACTTCTGCTACTTTCCAATTTGCCGGTACATATTTTAGTCTAATCGCAGCATTAAAAATATATGTTAGCATGACAATTCCTTTTTTTGGCAGTTGTTTCAGAATCTGTCCTGTGATTAAATCAAACCCTGGTGTTTTTTTCGGGCTCAGATTATTTTTAATTTCGTTAGCTACTTCTTTTGGCGTAACTGGAGCAATTTCTTCTGATATAATATTTTCTACGTGCGTTGGTGTAAAATTATTTTGTATTTGATTTGGCGTAAATACGTCAGCTAAATAACTGGCAAATAAATCCGCTTTTTGTTGATCTTCACGAGCCCAATCGCCTGGCCCATTCCTGATAGGCGGTATTGACATAATTGGCCTTTTTATTCTTTTTGTGACCTTCCACAATGAGTAGTCAGTTTCTTTCTCAGCTGTTAAGTTCGTAAGAAACGAATTCAGAGAATCGAATTTCAATTTGTAAATTTCACGTTTTAACTGCTGTGCTTTACTATTTAATATTGTCTTATCAGAAGGTTGACGTGTTTGTTGCCACCGTCTTCTTGCTTTTCTCTTTTCTTTGACTAGGTTTCGGATTTCAACCGGGTAATTCACTCCTTTTGTGATATGAGTCGATTCTTTGGTGTTTTTGAAAGCAACTTTTTGTAATAATGTGGTAAAATTCTCTGATTCTATGTCGAGTTGTTCAGTTGATTTTAATTGAACATTTAAATTGATTTCTTCTTGTAAATTAATTCTAAAGCTTTCCCAGTCCGTTGTTTTGTTGACAAGTGTTGGTTTTGCTTCTTTTTTAATGATTTTTTCACTTAGTGTCAAGACAACAGCTGAGTGATCAGATTCTAAATCAAAACATTCATTAGTTTCAATAAAATTCGGTGAGACTTTTTTAGAAATGAAAAAGTCTAGAAGGTCTGGTATTTTGTTTTTATCGGTAGGCCAGTAAGTTGGTTTACCTGTTGAGTGAAAATTTCCTCCTATACTTCTGATGGCTCTCCTTAGAGCTTCTCCTTTTGTATTGGTTATTCTTGCACCCCAATCTAAGTGTTTGGCATTAAAATCCCCACCTAATATGAATCTTTCTCCCATGTGTTGTAAGAGGTTTTTATAGTTTTCAGTTTTGAGGTTGTATTTTGGTGGTAAGTAGACAGCTCCAATTTTGATATCCTGTTTTGTTGATTTAATCACCACCGTAGTTAGTTGTATACTTTCATCTTGGATTGGATGATCTTCGTAATGGTTGATCGCTTCTTTAATGATTATCGCACTTCCTCCTTTGGCTTTATTGTCAGGATGAATGGTGTGATAGCATTTAAAGCCTTTTATTTTTATATATGATTGGTTAGTGAGATGTGTCTCTGAGATCAGACACACATCAATGTGCTGTTCGTTTAGAAAGACTTCTATCTCTGCTTTTTTACTGACAAATCCATTGGCATTCCATGTAACAATTCGTAGATCTTTATACTCCATGAATTATTTCCTTTTTGGGATAGCTCCTGTTGCTTTTGCTTCCAGTGTGTCTATTCTCTCATTGATTTTGTTAAGCATATTCATCATCTGCTGCATCATCTGTTGCATAGATGTGCTTTCACTTAAGTTGGGTGCTTGAGATTTAGCAGCTTGTGTATTTCTATTTCCGCTAGTTGCATCAGCATAGGAAATTTGACCTGTAGTTTTCTTTGATGTAAAGGTTCTTGTTTCTTGCCTTTTTGATGGTTTCTTTTGACTTTCTTCTCTTCTTTTCTGCAGTGCTTTGGCAACAGCACAGCCACGATAATTGGCTGGATGTGCTTCTGCACAATTAGAGCACCTAGCTGGTGTAGTTTTAGGTTTGGTACATGTTGCAGTCAGATGATTACCAGCGCATTTAACGCATGTGGCTACGCGCTGGCAGTATTTTTGAGTGTGCCCGAATCGTTGACATCTTTTGCATTGGGGAATTAGTTTGTTATTCCTTAGTGCTTCAATCTTGATTTTTAGGTGACATATATCCTGTATTTCAAAGATTTTTTTAATGTCCTCCTCGTTATGGAATGTAAGCATGAACAATGGCAAGTGGGTTGTCACAACTTTCTCATTTACCGTCCTCTTGCTAATTTTGTTGGTTACTTCCAGTATCTTAAAACCTCTGGCTTGCAATTCTGCTTTAATCTCTTCTGTATCACATGTAGGATGCAGATTTCTCACCATTACTCTTATAGGCCTAGTCTGTTTGTTTTCGTATGTATGCCATTCCGCATTTGCTTCATTCATTATTTTTGTTATCTCTCTATAATCTTTTTCAGTTTCTACATTAATTTTTACTTGTTTGTTATTCATTAAACTGTTACTGTATTTAATGTTTGCTGTCTGAAGAGTATTGTTTAATGTATTGTAATCGTCTACATTGCTTATTACCACAGGTGGTGGTTTACGTGTCGTATTTAACTTTGTTTTAGGGTCAGCTTTAGCGCTAGGTTCGCTTTTTTCGGGCGACGCTGTAGCTTTTCTTTTTTTATTTTTAGGTAGTAGCCATTCTGTTTCTTTGGCTACTAATTCTTCTTCCTCATCAGAATTTGCCGGACTATAATTAATTTTTAACTGGGCTGTTTCTATGAATTTTTTTAATTCGTTTATCTCATCTCGGGCAATCTTGAGCTGCTGTTTCAGTATGGTGACCTCAGTTGGTTCCGTGTTTATTGTTTTTGCGGGTGTTGCATTCCGTTGTGGCGTTACTGCAACGGTTGCATGTAGGGCACACGGTATTGCACGTGTCGTCATTTTTACGCGATAGCTTTGACGGGTCACCGACCGGTGAGTCGTCCGATATCACTCGCGTCCAATGATATCAAAACATTATTCGCACGTAATCACTGGCGTAGACACTTTTTCACTCAGCACGTCTACACTCAATGAAAGTCAATCGATTACTCAAAAAAAAAAAGTTTTTCTAAAACTCAAACTATTACTACTTTGGGAATCGCACTCACTTGAAGTAAACCTTTCCAGAAGCGTACTCTAGTTTGTTTCAAAGAAAAGAAAGTTTTATCTGAAACGAGAATGTTGAGGAATCGAAAGTGAAAATGTTTAACTGAAGACTAATTGTTGTGGATTAAAATCAGTAGCAAATTAATTGCTTTCCAAAGAAAAAACATTTTAAGCAACGGATTAATAATAGATGATAAAGCAAGTGATACTTAGGATTTCTATCCACAATTATGTGCACGGATTTTAAGGCTAACATGAGAAGGAACCCATTAAACAAAACAAATTTAAACTTGTTTGCGTGTTTTGTTTTTAGTTACTGTTATAAATTGTTCCAGGCATAATTATTTTAATTAAGTTACGTTTATTGTCCGTTAAAAGGTTTATTCTTCTTTCAATGATTTATATCATATTACTAATTGATGTTACAGGATTTTGCTAGTTTTTAATGACTGAAATTTAAAAAAAAAATACTATTTTATTGCTGACCAAATGACAAGGAAGCAACATCTATGCAATAAAAACTTTTATATTCAATATTAAAAGGAAGTTTCAATGCGTACCGTTAAACAAACCATCCTAAAATCAAGTTTTTATTGTAAGTATATGATATTCTTTGGTGCTTCTCCTAAAAAAATTTTACGACCACTAATGCAAATGACTCTTACCGTACAGCCTGCGTGCATAGTAAGTGGGTGCTTACGCACGGTAAGCAAAGAGCACAGTTTTTTTTAAAAGAAATGATCAAAGTAGACTCACGTCAAACACTTCCTGCATGCCTGGTAAGTTAGTTATAACGCACGGTAAGCAAAACGCACACTTGCCTAGAAATGCCAAAGTAGGCTTACGTCAAAATTGACAAGACAACGTAATTACATGTGTATGTTGACCAAAAAGCCGTTAAAATCGTAGGTATTATGTGATCGTAGAAAAAGTATGCTACATAACACGAGTTGTAAAGCAATTGCGCACTCGTGGAAATACGCAACTTTTTCACTCGGGCGTAATATGCTTTTTACAACTCTGGTTGTTATATTATACTATTTTAACACTTTTTATTCACAAAAACTATTTTTAGATTATTAAATAGTTTATTTAAAACACGAGATAAAAGGGAGTACAACAAATTTGTAGTGAGGAATTGTCAATTTTAAAATCAAAATACAATACAGGCAGTTATATTTAAGTAAAATAAATACACAGAAGTGTGTACTTAACAACTTTGTAACACAAAGTTTAGATTAAAAATCGCCCATTTTATAAGTCCGCTAATTGCAATTATCATTCTTATTGGTGCAATCCTCAGTACGTTAAAATAATAAAATGTTTAAATAACAATAAAATAATCTTTCGTTTTTTTTTTAATTTGAACTTTTACATAGGTAACAAAAATATTTAAATTATGGTGGAGGTGCTAGGTAAAATTAATAAAAGTTTTAAACGTTGTTATCGTAATAATTATGAGTTATATTGTAACAACGAAACGGTAAAAAATGCTCTATAAACCACATCATTTAAAAAAGCATCGAAAGAATTCCGTGCTATACACATGAATAGGCAATATATTAGGCATGTCATTATGCCATAAATTGTTCTCGAATGTATTCGCGTGTATCAGATGTGATTTGGCTGGAGTTTCTTTGAAATTGTGATATATGTCTCGAACATTTACGATAAAGTTTTTACAGGAATTTATTCCTTTGAATTCCGTGCAGTACTGGCGAAGATTTACCGATCATAACGACAAAACTTAAAAAAACACTGACGCTAATGCCTTGCATTCTGTAAAACTTATAATTGCGAAACTTTTATTAACGTATAAGCGTAAGATTCGCTTAAAATCAATAGTTATTTTTTAAGTAAACATTTTGCTTCAGTATACAATAATATTTCATGCATTTGTAATTAAATTACAATAATAATAAAATTAATAGTGTTGCAATCCTCCCACGCGTGAGCCTCTTAATATTAATATTGCTAGTATATAAAGTGAATACGTCACATAATTTCTTTTCTGTGACCGTTATCTTTTTTTAAAGAGATGAACAATACCGCAGATTTGTTTAATCAAAGCTGCTAAATACGTTTCTAACAGCCAGTTGAAAATTATATTGCCTATACACCTACATCGACAACTTTACCCTCTTAGTGGGGTTAAAGTCCTCTCTAGTGGGTTAGCAGACATTAAATTAAATCCTAAACCAATGCTACTAGGGAGATTTTCGTTTGAACTCGTTGTTGCTTGGCTACAATAACAGCGAACAACTTCGAGCGCAGTTAGGTTGAACAGATTACATAAAACTGTATTTAGAACAGAGCCATTGTCCAGATTTAATTAACTGAATATTTCTGCTAATGTAAGGCTTTTTTACTATTTTAACTCTTTATTTTTAGTTTAACAATAGCTGGAAATGATTGAGATGATAGTACGTAAAAAGAAGTTTGGAATATTTAAATTTCGTTTCATTGTGGTATAAAGATGTTTTAGATTTGACACGAAATATTGAAGAATTTGTACAATTTTGTATATTTAATTTAGTGTTTTTTCCAGATCACTTATAAACTTTTGTTGAAAAAGTAGCTAGTTTTTATTGCTACAAATTATTATATTTTAAGTTAGTGTTTAAATAGATTAGTGTTTTCCAAATTGAATTCAACGGAACCTTGGGTTGCCTTTAAGTCAGTGTTTCTCAAATTTTTTATCCTGAGGACCCCTTCCAAAATTAAAAGTTTACAGAGGACCCCCATGCATTGTAGACAATATTTTTGTTTTATTCTTGAGGCTTTCGCGGCCGTTATCCATAATACAATCTTGGTTTCCGGGTTTGGAACCGCGTCTTCTATATTTAGAAGTAGTTGACGTTTCGACCATTGTGTCTTGGTCTTTTTCAAAACGACTAATTTGTGAGGGATGTTGCTGGGTTTATACAGCGTGTCCCCATTATACACGGCAAAAAAGTAGGTGCATATTCCTGAGTGAAAATGATGACCATTTGTCAAATATTTTCTTATCCGAAAATGCTTCCTTTCAAAGTTAGAGACCTCCAAAGTTGCAAGAAAAAAAATTCAAAAAATCGATTATGTCCTAGCCGTTTAAGCTAGAGCTATCAAACTTGGCCGAAATGTTTGGGTGTTTCCCATTGACTTTGTGGGATAATTAGAAAGAAAACACGTAATTGGAAGTATGATTTATAGTCAGGTCATCCGCTTACCATCTTCAGAATTTTTTTCTCTGGAATAAAATTGAAAATGTCATTCGTCCATAAGAAAGTACGACAAGAGGCAAAAAAATCGTCCCTCTTTGTTTTTTGCTGTAAACGTAGCCGTTTTCGAGAAAATTAGCGCTAAAGATGCATCGACAAACTCTGTTTATACACCTCAAATATTTTTTTTAACTAAACTTAGTTGGCTAATGTCATGCTTGCCTTAAGGCTTGTTCATAATTAATCCACATTGATCCACGTAATATGACGTAACTTTCCCTTAAAATGTGATACATGTCATTCGTTTATTTTCCAGATAATTATTATCTAATACAATAAAAATCAAATTTAATTTCAACGATGATAACAATAAAATAAATAACCAAATGAACTTCATACAGCGGTATGCACAGTTTGATTTTATTTAAAAGTGTACTGTGTTAATTTGCATATCACATTACATATGAAGTATTTATATTCCGAATAACCAAATTTTCGAATTTTCGAATAATTGGGGATCAGGGGCGGATCTATGTACATAGGGACTAATACAGCTTAAGCCCTGGGCTCCCAAGCGTCTAGGGCCCACAAAAATTGAATTATTATCATAAATTTTGTTTGTTTATACGTTTTTGTTAATAATATTTCTTTATTTCTTATGTTTTTTTATATATTTATATATTTATATTTGTCATTCAACACCATTTCGTAAATAAATAGGAGTATATTTTAACTCTGATTTTGATGTTATTAAAAATGAATTTTAAACAACAATGGGGCCCCATTGGACTTCAATAGACCTAGGCCCCGAAAATACTAGATCCGTCCCTGTTGGGGGTTCTTTCGTAATAATGCTAAAATAGTTATGACTAGTAGATATTAATTGTTATTTAATTTTGGTTGATGAAAACGAAAACGAAATTTTATTTGGTTGGAACTTAAAGCACGAAAACGATTTATTTTTTCGTTTTGATTTGAAACAAACGAAATATTTTCCGTTTTTAGTGCTTGTTTAGCACTTTTTAGCTTCATAATAGTAGGTATGTAAAAATCTAAAAGGGTTCCGAATTGTTTAAAAAATGTTAATGGATTCCACGGTTGAAATAAATTGGGAAACACTGTGATAGACACCAAATAGTCTAATAAATAACGCAAATGTCAAAATATTTTATACATTTTGCGACAGTATTAGAAAAACATAATGTGGTCCATCTCACCTTCGCCTCGATGAACAACAATCTTCGCGCCTAGAAAAAGTCTCATGTTTCTCTCTAATTGCATAAATAGCTAATACGTAGTTAGGTAATGTAAAAAAGTTAAGCTAGGATGTTTAAGCAGTTGATGATCATCAGAAGTTTTGATCTGTTGTCTAAGTCTGGATAAGTCTGCAAAAATATTCTATCAAAAACTACGTTTTATATCTTATTTGAAACAACTCTCATTAACGTTCTTTTGATCTTAACTTTTACATGCACCCATAGACTTGTCTGGTAAACCAACAACAACAAAATTAAGTCGCACACACCTTATACCTATCTCACTGCATGTGCTTAATCGTAATAGTTTTTGTGTAAACTAATATAGTTCAAACTACTTTAAAGTTAATGTTTTTCTATATTTAGTTGACCGTGTCTTGTAAGTTATAAACACAGTCAGTCTAACTCTGTAGTCAAATCAAAAACGCTTAGTTATTTAAAGTGATGATTTAGAACTGTACTGTTTTATGATGAAAGCACATTTCATAAAAAGGTCAGAATAATAGCATTTAGACGCTTCAATAAACATTAAAGACATATTATTAAGTAGTCTTAAATTCCAATTTTTAAAAGTCTTTAAGCTTTTTTAAGGATTTGCCCATTTCTTTTGCTTATCACAGACTACTGAGATGCGTAAAGCAAGTTTTAGATCATTAAAATTAGACGAAAATAATTCTCTTTTAGGTCGTAAAATGCAAGTTAGTCTGTATATCAGTAAAAGCTCAACTCAGTTATATTATTAGTAGCTTAAATATAACTTAATGTAAAATTACCTATTTACATTTTTCTTCAATTTGTCATAATTGAAACGTTTGCGAGACTGCTTGATTTTTTTGAAGGCGATTCAATATATTTTGTACTATTGCCCAACTTAAGAATAATTTATTTACGGGTCTTAATTCAAGTATTTGAAAGCGTCGTCTTTATGATGACAGCAAAACTACTACTTATAATGTCTAAATATAAATGCGATTTACTTGACTGCAATACTCATACTTTACGTGTGACAATATAACGAATTTTCAGAACGGATGGCTGAATCTGCTCTAGACTTCGGGAATACGTACAAAGACTATCAATAAGCTGCAGTTAAGAATGTGAATCACATCTCTGGCATTCTAGCACTGCCTGAGCAGACACCACAGTCCAGTACGTTTTATATTGTTCCTTACGAGATTTCTCACAGCGTTAGGTGACATTAGCAGGGCCGGTTTTGCCATTAAGCGACTCTAGGCAATTGCCTGGGGGTGCTAGCTTTACTCATAAAAAAAAGAACGAAATGATGATGAATTTAAAATATGTTAACAGAAGCGGAAAAAATCGATCAAGTCTAAGGTGTAATGCCTAGATTTGAACAAGAAGAGTTCTGCTTAAAAAAAACAGTATGTGTATGAAGCAGAGGAGGAAATCATACTTTAAGCTTGACTTTTATTTTTAATTATTGATAACGCAATTGCATCTGTTGATTAAAAATTTAGGCATATGTATACAATTTATTATATTAGTAAGGAAAAAAACTGTGTTCACAAGGATCCAGGATAACTGAACAACTTTGTCAAGGTCGTGTGCCATAAAAACGGTCGTGTTTATTTATATTCATTTGTTGCTCGACTGTGGAAAAAAATCCCAAAAATTTATTACACGATAACGTATAGGGGTGCCTTAATTTTCTTTGCCTAAGGGCGTCAGATACTCAGCGCCGGCCCTGGACATTAGGATTAATACGAGTATTATAATCACAACACAACTTTAAATATGTTTTAAGATGCGATTGGATAAGTAATTCATAATAATAAAGTAGCATTTTGCTATATTCCTGTGATATAATTGATTTGACAATGAACGTTACAGGGGTAATATTGTTTTTTTTTTTAATGCTCAGGGTCATTGTAGGAGAAGTTTTGGAATTTGACAAAAAATTATATAATCATTTTTTTGCCAAATATATTTTAATGACAGTGCTCTCGTATATTTTAAAATGATGAACGTCTTAAAAACAACCACTTGTGGCTCCCAAGCACCGATCAAATATTCATAGAATACAATAAAACACTTTTAGAATGAAAGCTCATTAAGGCAACCGAAATTCATGAATTCACGTTCTCTTAATACTGCAAATCATCTTATTCAGAAACCTATATTTATACGATCTGTAGCCCAAACTGTCACAACTGAATTGTCTTTAATACGGTTTCCCTCGCCCTCAAAAAGTCAGGAACAACATCAATCTTATACCAGATGAACCACTAAACGATTCTTAATATTCATTTTATCTTCATCTAATAAAACTTTTTTACGAATCCGCTATTAAACGATACAAATAGTTTTTCTTTTAGAGTGAAACAATATCATAGAAGTTATTAGCAATTCGGGGCTCACTGGAAAAGTAAAATATTCCACGAGATCGAAAACGAATCGAAAAAAAATTGGTCGATAGATGAACAGACCATTGTTGAAATGTAATACATACAAAGAAGGAAAATACGTGATCATGTTATAGATTGGACGAACTTCAAAGAAAACGGTTCGTTTTGTGTTCTGTAAAAGGGCAAAAAATTAATTTAAACCGATTGGTAAAATGTTTTTGCTTTCTTTTTCTCTCGCAAATATTTGTTGCAATAAAATTTATTAAAAAAGGTTCCTTTGAAGTTGAACTGGCTTGGTTTAAGAGCTGTACTGGTGTCAAAGTTCTTTTAATAACCGACGTATCGTCTGCCTTTATTAGTTACATCTTCAGGGTGTAATTGTTGCGTTTGTTAACGTTTTTAATATTATGGGAGAACTGTCTATAGTGTGTTTCTATGTAAATCGCATGGAAATAGTTATTTATGTAACAAGACCGGAAAGTGGTACTTAACTGGAAGAGTTGACAGTTTTGGAACGAGTCGTAGGCGAGTCCTGAAAGCATATGAGTTCAGTAAAGACACTTTACGGGTATGTTGCGTACAATATTTTTTCTGCGTCCTCCACTGACACCAAAATTACTATCGTCCCCATCCATGATTAAACAATAACTTAACAAACTACAGGTGAAAACTCGCTTGGTGGCATAATGACGCTTGTTTGACAGCGCAAATCAATAAAACAACTCATTACCATGGCAACCAGCTGCTTTCCGGCCTAGGCCGTTAAAGACAACTCATTGCCATGGCAACCAGTTATTTTCTGGCTTAGGGTAGTAAAGATGTATTTTCCAGCCTAAAAATTGATCGAAAACAACTTGATTTTTTGAACGGACGCAAAAAATATGTTTTTGGACGCACCCTAACATTTATAAAATGTTCTTAGAGTCTATAATACTGTGATTTAAAAAAATCTTTAGTAAATTATGACGATGGAAGTATGTATTATAATTAAGAGATGCCCAAATAAAATATATACGTATAGATTGTCGTCACAATTTTAATCCAGCAAACGTGATTCATGTTATTTTGCAATATTTTGTTGTCACATTGTACTAATTAGCTCAGTTTTATGTATCAACGCTTGTACTGGTAAAAAGTTGACGCTCTGAGCTCGCGTTTGTTCCTGTCATCACCATCCAACTGTTTGTTCGTTCAACAGGTTGGTTTATAGCCGCAACTTCGACAGAACTATTTTGAAACCGCAATCGCGGGTTTAAAGGACTCATTTAATTTTCAGTAGGCTTATTAAAGGACTTAATTTGTATTTTCTAACCCACAATATTCGTGTGCATACTACCAGTAACTATATTGTTTCAGAGTTACTTAATTCTAATTTATATGGTACGATAAACGGACAGACAGCTTAAATAAGCGACAATATTAAACAGTATAGCTATATAACCACATTGAAGTTGCTAAATATGATGTCCTTAGAGTTTAACAATACTATTCGTTAGCAAAATTTAAATTTAAACGCCAGTTCTTAATAGTATCAAATAATTTTCGCAAATTTGCTGTTTAAAAGAAAATTAACGTATCATTAAATAAAACCAATGATGTCAATAAGCTACTTGCAATTTTTTTCTCTTTATTTGTGCATAAAATTCCGTTTCATTGTATTGTTTACTCAAAAATATGTTTTTCGTTTAATTTTTAATGATAAGAGTTTATTTGGCGTCTAATTAAAAAACAAATGGGAACTCGCCGTTGTATGAGTACAAAACAAAATGCAGGATCTAGTTAATTAATTTTTGGCATTAATGAACCAGTACTTTATCATTCATAACTGTAACACAAAAAGTGATTTAATTAGCGTATCATTAAAGTTTGAAAAGCCAATAAAAGTCTGTTGTATTATGCTTGGTCTGTTGCCAATTTAGTTTTGTGGCATAATTTTTAAAGATCGATGTTCAGTTACAGCATTTTGTATAGTATAAAACTTTGGCGCGTTTTTAGATCATAACATACTGGTTATAAACAGAAGAATGTGTATCTTGTTCTCCATTTGTTATTTAAAACAAAAGATTAGGACGGTGAATGCATTTTTAACTAAACATATATATTTGATTTGAGCATTATAAAAAATAAATTAGTCGTCACAAGCGTAAAACTTCTTGTATATAGCCAAAATTATAAAATGGGATTAACCTTTCTATATACACCTCATTTCAGGGACAACCTCTACTATATCATTTGTTTTTACATACAACTCAAACATACATTGTTATTTATTTGGAGAGAAATCTGCATTTACTGGAATAAAAATATAACCGAAAATCGAAACTTTGGTGTTATTCAACTTTTTTAAAATGTCTTTATCATGGTGTAAAGTCATAATCAGATAGTCATTTATTTTATCTTTTCTGTCATCTAAACATTTCAATACTTTTTTTAGTACAATTATAAAAATAAACTTTTTGCATAAATGAAAATAATTAACATTTATTGGATTTGAAAATTTACCAAAATAAACAACACCATTTAGCTTTTAAAACAATAACTCTGTTAACATAAATTCTTATTTAGGCACATACATTTTTTTATTGGCCTCCTGATACCCTTACAGACTTTGACATGAATGGTAGATTAAGCAGTATACTTCCAGTCCTTACTAAAATTTTAATATACAAAAGTATCATATATACGAATACTGCTCTAGTATTTAATTTATCTGGCAAATAGGTACTAATGACTTGGACCGGCTTCAAAAATTGCAAAATAGGGTTATGCGAATTATTTTACACTGTTCCAGATACATCAAAATTACTCTAATGCTAGATACTTTACAGTGGCTCAGTATTAAACAACGGAATTTTTAATACGATTATTTTTATTTTCAAGATTATAAATAACCTGCTTCCAAATTTTTTGTTAAACCCAAAACTCTGATATTCATAATTATCCGACCAGAAACTGTAAAGACTTTAAATTGCTATTCAAGACACGATATTACACTCAAAATTCTCTATTTTATGAAGGACCAACATATTATAACGATCTAACAAGCGAACTTAAAAATGAAACAAATGTGTAAGGTTTAGACGTAAGCTCAGTAGTTATATTAAGGGAAAGTTTTAAATTTTTATATATTTGTAGACGTAAGTTATAAAATGTAAACAAAATTAGCATCTCTAAATAAATAAATTATTATTATTATTATTATTATATTATAATAAAACAATAATAAAATTTACAATCTGATGTTAACGATAAACTTCACAAATGGCACAAATTCCATTCGACAAAGTTAAATAACTTTTAAATACCTACATCAAAATTATGACAATATTTTTATATCAATGTATCCAGCCTTTTAAGCCATTTGAACATGTAAAAGGTTTGTTGGGGTTATTTCAAAAAAGGAATAGATACTCGAGGTGTTAACGTAGACATGCTGGACTTACAAGTTTTGGAAATTTTGTAGGCGTCCTCTTTACTGGCCATAACTAATTCCATAATGTAAGCAAATGTTTAAGTGTTTTTTATTTTAACTTTAGTAGATGTAAATGCTACAACAGCAGAAAAGTTATGAAACATATTTTTAAATAAAAAACCCTATTCAACATCAACCATAAATTGAAGTTTGATTATAGTTTAATTTGTTTTGCGTCATAATTAAAATAATTATAATCTGACGTCATTTTTAGGTATATCTGATTTGTGTTATTCCTTTTTATATTTTTTATGGATGACTTCTTCTGGTCGCAACTGAACACATCAAAAATAAATTATGGTGCATTACCTGGGCAGGGCGAATTCCCCAAAATAATCCGTCATAGCAAACATGATTGTTGTTGAAGAGGTACATATCGAGATTTAAGTTCAGATGGCGTCTAACGGTGTCTTCGTCGCACCCGGAGCGGGTCCGGGTGCCGCCCTCGCACATCCGCATTTGCAGATCCAACGAGGACGACATCAGACCGCGCGAGATTCATTACATATAACCAAATATTTTTATATCAATAAAAATAAGCTCGAAACATTTGAGAAGCAATAAAAACGCGTTACAAATCCAATTATTATCTTAATCAAGTTCAGTTCTGCAGCAGCATTATCACAGTAATAAAAAAGTGGAAGTTGTGTTATTGCTGCTCGTCCTGAATTCAAATTGCACAGCTGTGGATGTCCAATGAATGCGAAAATAAATTTTACGGTTTGTTTGTATTATTTTAAAGCTACTTTTGTGTGGTAATTATCGGTAATTCGGCAGCGTGATTATCTTATCTTGTAAGGTGAACAGGTAAGCGTAACGTTATACTGGTTGATTCACTCTAAAATTCGTTATTTGTTGAGAGCCAGCTATTGAAAAATTTGCTAACGGCACTGGACGGCAGATAAACGCGCTCGGTGTGGCGACTGGAGACACAGCAAGCCCAGCTCCCAGTACCCACTTTGATATCTTGCGCACTCGCAATAACACCCTTCGAAATACTGCAACTAGACATTGCCAAAACACCCTGCTGCTTGCTGCTTTTAATAGTTCTCTTAATAGTCTGCACTATAAAGGAAATGTTATGTGCATAATAAACCCTTCGTCCTGTCTCGCTTTTTTTGAGGACGTGTTCCAGGACTAAACTTAATTATCCTGGCGCGTTCCTTTAGTCGTTTTAAATTTTGATAATGGATCGGTCCAAACGGCAGCTCATATATCTACAGATAATGGTTTAGTTTTGATTATTAATGATACAAGTACAACATTTGCGGCCATTTATATAATTGCAGGCATAAAATAACGACAATGGGTTTCACGAAATGCCAATAAAATGATTTAAAATTTAGTATTTTGCGCTCCCTGTTAAAATAATTATTGAGAATAACGTTTTACGATAATCTTCATTTTACCACAACACAATAAGTTTATTCTATGACAAATTTTTGTTGTTGTTTAGTGTAATCAATATTACAATTCATATTGAAGCAACGTGTTTCAAAAATTATTTGCCTTGTTGATGTCGCTTTTAAGAAGATAATGCGATCAGACAGATTTGTCATTGTTTTCAGGACGTTTAACGGCAATGCATTTAAAAAGTTTAAAAAAATTGCGAGTTTGATTGTTACTACATGTCCAAACCTTGTCGGTATTGGTATATTTCTCATGTTTGCAATGTACACGGTGGTCCAAATTCGATGGGATTGCATGGGTATCTCGCATAATTGAGAAACAGTTAAATTACAAAAAATGTGCAGTTTTTTGAGACAAACTCAAAAACGTGTTCAAAAATATTCTATCATTTCCGGTTTTTAAGTTATTGGAAAAAACAGTACTTTTGTCATATTAATAATGTGTCATATCTCCGTTATTGTTGTAAATATTGGAAACATTTGTGTAGGTTATTTTTGGATATTTTTATTTAGAATTTAATGGTATTTAAAAATTTTTTTTTGCTCGTCATTAAAAAGTTATGATACAAACTTATCGTTTTTTAAATGGAAGCTATAGTTGGCTATGATCTATTTAAATTCCGTATTTTTTCTCATTCAAAGATATAAGGGTCGATGTATTTATAATTAATAATAAGCAAGTTAGGTACTATTGTTTTTTTATTATTATTTTTTTAAGATACACATTGTTAAAACAAAAAGTAGGCTATGAAAAAAACAAGATTTGAACAAAACATAAATAATATAAGTAGTCAGAATCAACAGTGATGTAAAAATATGAATACGACTTAATTGTAACAATCGACTCTTAAGCTAAAGTGTATTGAAACATAACTAACCATAAGCTAAGGCGCACATTGAACTGCGTGGCGCAGTACGGGCAGAGCAGGCCAGGCAGGGCAGAAAACAATGTGGCACAGTTGTCCGCGTACATTGGACAGCAGTTCTGCGCGGCAGTTTACGCATTGTCAAATTAATTAATATTTAAACATTAGAAAGTTATTTTTTTCAACACAGTAATCTATATATTTTTGCATATTCTTATAGAAATATAAATAAATTTTTTATTTGTTGTGTTTTAATTGTTCAAAAAATACTCTAGTTTTGTCTCCCTACTAGGAAATATTCTATTTGCCCCTGCAATTAACATATAAATCACGATAGCCCGGAAATTAATAAATATAGGTAAGAAACTAACTTTAAATTATCTAAGTACAATCTAATTCTGTACAAAAGTACACATAAAAAAAAAACTAAACTATTGTAATAAAAAAATTATTCCCATTTTTTATTTCCATTGAATTTGACAAAGCGTAGCAAATGCCCTGTGTAATATTTTAAAAGTTTTACTTGTGCAAAGCGTTTGCGACACTATTATCTAACTTCAAAAATAATTGCCGCTGCTATCTTAAAGTTGTTAAATATTAAAAAAATTTGAGGGTGCTGCTTCGCTCAAAATTTTTAGGGGAGTGTAATTTACACTAACACGGTTGGTGATTTTTATCCAAATTACCTGTTTAAATTTCGTTTTCATATGTTGTAAATGGCTGGTGTCGTAAATCACAGGGTAGTTACACAACGATTCAATTAATTTTACTTCTAATGATTCCATTTAAAGAAAAGACACAATCAAATCAAAATACTCAAAGAAGCGCGAGTGGCGATACGACACAGTTTCTGTGTAAGATCCACAAGTGTGGGGCAGGCGAAAACGGCGCAGTACTGCGCTGCATTGTTCTGCGTCTCAATTCGCGGTGTCTTATCTCCAAACATGGAATCACAGAAACTGTACCTGCCCTGCGTCAGTCAACTGCGTGTCAATGTGCGCTAGGCCTAAAGGACAAAACTCGAACTATTTTAAATTCAGGAACAAATAAGGAATTTAAATAGATCTTAGCCAACTACAGTTTCCATTTAAAAAAAGTTAAGTTTGTGTCCTAATTTTTTAATGACGAGTGTAAATAAAAAACTTTTAGTACCATCAAATTCTACATAAAAATATCAAAAATAATCATCATAGATTTCTTCAATATTTATAACAATAACGGAGATATGACACATTATTAATATGACAAAAAAACACTTTTTTCCAATAAATAAAAACCAGAAATGATGGAATATTTTTGTAAACGGTTCTAAGTTTGTCTCAAAAAACTGCGTATTTTTGATAATTGAACCGTTTCTCTAGCTTGACTATTAAGCGAGTTACCCATGTAATCCCATCAAATTTGGACCACCCTGTACGTAGTTCTTTTATACATACATCTTGCCCCAGAGATTTTCACTAGTTCGATTTTCTCATTTTTTTTTAGAAGTAAACTTTGTATAGGTATTAATAAATAACGCAAGAATCTATATAAAATGACGCACAAAATTTTTATGTATCGTAACAAAGCGATATTGATTTTTTTTTCGTCAAATAGCACTATTATAATATTTATTTAAATTCAGATGGAATTTTTTTATTATTTCAGTCGTGTAAACATTTTAGTTCATTTAATATAGATGTTTACGAGAAAAAGAAAAATCTATAAGGTACCAGTAGGCTATCAAGAAATATTATGTGCCCAAATGATAGTTTGTAGGCATAAGTTTGGTTAAAGTAGTTTATTATTCTCGATTTTCGAATTGAAAAATATCGTACTAAATTTCAGTTATGCTTGTAAGTAGGTTAGATTCATGACATTTTTTTGAATAAAAATATCCAAAAGTTATTAAAATTTATGTGACCCAAAAGATCTGCTATTTAATTTTCTCAAAAAAGAAACATGTTCGCACTATTTAAAGAAATAAATGAATAACTCTTTTTTAAGTAATTCCACGAATGCATAATTACTTTACAACTCGTGTTATGAAGAATACTTTTTCTACGATCACCTAATACCTACGATTTTAACGACGTAAGCATACTTTGACATTTCTAGACAAGTGTGCGTCCTGCTTACCGTGCGTTATAACTCACTTACTTTACTAGGCATGCAGGAAGCGTTTGACGGGAGCCTACTTTGACCATTTCTTTAAAAAACTGTGCTTTTTGTTTACCGTGCGTAAGGACCCACTTACTATGCAGGCAGGCTGTACGGTAGGAGTCATTTGTATGAATGGTCGTAGAAAAAACATTTAATACTACAGGGCTAATTTTATTCTACACATTTTCTAGATTTGAGATTTCACACAGGTAGGTACTAATGTAAAGTTTGACCTATATAAAACACAAAAATTTTCGCTCAAGGCAATGTTTTTGATGATACAATAATAATTTGACATGAAGCAACATTATGTTTAATGCTTCTTGTTTAAGTTGTAGGTGTGAATAATTTTGTAATCACGTTTATCAAAGTTTGCGCGCTAATTAACTATGAATTTATGAAAACTATGGAAGCGAAACACTTTGTTTTTTAATCTTTGTGTTTTTGTTACATTTTACTTTATTATATGTATGTATCGTACATTTTTAATTACGTCTGGCTTCAAAGTTCCTCATTAAAAGTTTTTTAGTCGTTCATTATCGGACAATACAGCTAGAAAAAGCTTTATATGCAATGAAAGCTTTTCAATTCAGTTAATAACGTATCAGATCATTTATTTTGGATATTTAAAATAAAATCGGATACCTGTTTGCTTTTCTGATTGATAAAAACAGCCTCAGATGGTGCGTTTTAAAGGAAATAGAATATAAATCGCAATAAAAACGTCACTAGTGCAACAATAATGGATTTTGTACGAGAGGATCTTCGGGCTGAGTGATGGCATACATGTTGCTGGTGATAAAGCAGATAAAGTGAATGATTTTGTGTATCCGGGAAGTGAGTTTTCTCACTAAAGACGATGTGACAACAATTTATGAAGGAGCGATTAAGCGCTCAATAGTACGTAATTTAATCTTGACACCGTATGAACGATAACAGAACAGATTAAGAAGATGACTAACGTCGCCTTGTGGTTAAGTAAAAGTCAAATATGAAATAGGTCGAATGATACTTCATGATATTCTATATTTGTAACTTTTAAAGGTATATTTAAGTGTGTTTCGAATACAAAGACTGCCATTGGAATCTCGTAAAATGGGAAAGGATGAAAAGTAGGCCACTCATGCAAAATATTTGCTCTATTATAAAAAGCCACTTGGTGGCACTGTAGTATTTTTAAAAGCGAAGTCCATTGCCCTTAAAATACAAGCGAAAAAGTAAACTTAGTCAACTTTTTAATTCTTAAATATCTTTAATAAATATGCTGGTAAAAGATAACTGACAAAAAAATTGAGAAGAGATATGTTAGTGTAGTTTTTTAGACGACCAAGAACAAATAGTGTGTGAAAGAATCAGGAAAGTGGTGTTTGAAGGACGATAGAAGAAGAAATCGACCAGAAAAAAGTAGCAAATGTAGTAAATGAGTTTGAAAAAATGCGAATTCACAGTTTAAAGCGCAGAAGAGCGTAAACGTGCGCATATATAAAAGCGGATAACAAATGATAGGGTGTGAAACCGGTAAATGAGTTTGGTTGTTGCAAATTAAGCGGTTTAAAAAAATTAGGTTTGTGTTTAACTTGGGTTTAAAAAATTGTGTATTGTAAGTCCGTATTTAAATTTTATTTATATTTAAAAAATCATCGATTGATATAAACTATTATTCTTTCTCACTTACTGAAGTATTTTATACCTGAATGTTACACAGGATCGGATCTATAAGCATAAAAGTGTGCGAAAGGTCATTGTCATTTTAATTATGTTGTTTATTTTTTGAAGTAATTCCAATAAACCTTATACAGGTGTGCGCAAAAGTATGGAAACGGCAAATATCTAGAACACTATTAAAAATGAAGGGTGTTAAGAGAAAACAAGGAATGCCAATTTTTATTTGATCTTTACTATTCGATTTTAAACATTTTAAAACCTACTGTTTTTTTGTTTATAGAACTGCATCAACCAAACTTTATTTTACTATGGATTATATTATTAGGTATAAATGTTTATTAATTAATAAATGTGAAAAATAATTCGTCTTAAAACTGTAATAGGAGTAATTAGTTCAAAATCTTCAAATCGGTTAAAAATGACATTCCTTGTTTTCTCCCAACACCCTTCAAATATTCCCATGAAATTTGGTATCTGACCGTTATCTCATATTCCGGATTCGATAAAAATATTGAAGTTGCAATACGACTTCCGGTTCAACCAAAATGGGCCTAAACTTTGAAATTTTAAATGGAACGCTTTGTATATTTTTACATTTTTGTATTCCTCTTTAAATTTACATTTAAAAATTTATAAGGTTGTATGGTTCTAAAGTCAACGTTTTCGTTAAATTCACATTTTTATGTAAATTTTGAGCGATACAGCACTTTCAAATTTTTTAACATTTAAAAACTTTGAAAAATCAAGTATTTTTTTGAATTTAGGTTGACAATAAGCTAATTAACACTTTGCAGCAACTACTTTTTAAAAATAATATACAGGGCGTTTTTTACGCTTGGTCAAAGTTAATATTTTCCGAGATATCGCGATTTTATTGTTTATCATTAGGGCAACGTAATATTTTCAAGTAGATTATGAAGTGGTAATTTAAAACAACTGAAAAAAACAAGAAAGTTGTAAATTGGTCTTCTCCGTACAAATTTTTGATTGTTTATAAATTTTACCCTTGTTACTAAGGTTTTTAAAAATTATTTATGCATTTATTTGTTGGACCAATGTGATGACAAATACTAAATCCTATAAACTATATTTTAAGTGTTTACAATACTACTTTCGGTTTAAACGGAAACGGACCCAACCCTAACCTTTTTTAAATTTTAACGTAAGACAGGTCAGTATAAACATTTGTTTAAATCAGCAATCTAATACTTTATCAATTGGTTATACAAGTAAACAAGATAAAAATTGTTTTTTTTAAATTTTTACAATATGTAAATATGTATCTTAAAACTTATTTTAATATATTTTCAGTAGAAAAATTCAGGTATCAGTACAACTTCCGTGCATAAAAAAGAAATTTGTTTTTGGATTTTAACGTTGTTCGAATAAAATTCTTTATTTAGCACATAAAACTAAAAATGTCGTAAAAATTTAGGCACATAACATACTAATACTTTTACATCGGAAAAGTCATTATCATCATTAAAATGTATACACTACTGAAAGGAAAATACATAATGCTCTCCTAATTTAACAAAACAATACTTTTATTTTCAAAAAAAGGTTGTAGGTATAACGTTTTTTTGCAATACTTCAAAATTTCGAATTTATGTTTTTGGTTTCCCATAAATAGATATAGCCCAAGAAAAATAGTCTTGCCAAAGCAGCCCCGAATAAAATAGCCCACTGACTTTACAGTCCTGTCATAACAGCTCAGCTTACTTTTCTCGTATAGTCTACTAATACTGTTAATATGATTCTTACAAGTCTTGTTATGTAATATACCTACTATTACAATAGCAGAAATCATGCATTTAATTTTTTAATAAATAAATGAATTAATGATTTTCTTATACAGGTCAATTCTTTTCCATTAAGTATTAGGCCGTTTTGACGGAGCTATTTTGACCTGGTCTATTTTGTGTTTAAGCTCATTTGACGGGACTATTTCGAGGGAACACCGTTGCTTCCATTAATAAAATATAAGTGTTAGTGAGATTGTTAAGAACACAAAAGAAATAATCATTTTTGGGAATCAACTTACGTTACCGATATAATTAAGAATATTCATTAACAGTATATATTAAAGAAGCAAAAAGTCGCCTAGTTATTGTAACTTCGACACCGGACCCCACTATTAAATACATTTTTACCGAAATTCAGGGTTGTATACAACAACAAAATATTTCGCGAATCGTAAAAAAAGTTAATGTTACGCGTTACGCTAATTATCATTAACTTGCTCGCAAGAGGACCCAAATTATGTTTATCGCACATTCGCACACCTCATGTTTACTGTGTATCATAATTACTAGGGAACACCGCATCTAATCATATGTTTTATACATATGCAAGTATGTGGGTTTGTTTAAAGAGAATAATGTATGGAACGTGCAGCACTCCTGAATAATTAACGTCCATAAAACCACGGCTTTAATGAATACCTGCAGGAATCTGTGCCGTGTACTAGAACGTGTTGTTGCAAATGAATATTGTTAGTTCGCATTCAAACATTAACAAAATTTGTATGTGTGGGCTAGATTTTAACATAATATAAATACATAGTTGTATTTCGTTAATCTGCATATTTCGATTATTGATTTTTGTTTGATGGGCAATATACGCATAGCGAAAATAAAAAGGTTTATTCCAGCAGACCAAAATTTACTAGTTCATGGACTAATACATGAATTAGTTTATAAACATTCGGCAACTATGGACTAATATAAATGTATGAGTCGCTGAGTTACTTAAAAGTGTGAGAAATCGCAACAAAAGAAGGAAACATCCATAAATACATATCGACAACTAATCGGAAAAGTTTTTTGGATCTTTGATAAGTTTCCTCCTTCAAGCGCTGACATAGAAAAATATCTGAATATTTACGAGCACCTATAAATTTTCGTGAATAAGTGCCTTTGAGCTTTGACATAATCTGCATAGAAGGTATATTTTCACATAAACAATTTATAGCGGCAGGTAAACAGACTAAAAGGTGATAAGGTTGGCCCGCGAGTTGATCGAGATCGTTGGCAAACTGTACCGGCATTTCATATCCAATGAACGAAGACCGAAGAAAATTGAAACAGCCATCGTGGCAATTTAGATAGTATGGTAACCGATATAGAGAATGCAGAGTGTTTCTGCCGGATGTCTATGATATTTGACGATATTTTGTGTTGCTTCCTACGCAAGACTACGATTTTAGGGGACAAGTTGATGAAATTTATTAGTCATATGCATAAAACGATTAAGGAACGGTAAAGAAAATACAACCCCAACCTTCAAAGCCGATTAAAGTAACCTAAATGTCATTTAAAATTTACAAAAAGTTTTTTGGACAATTTTTGACATAATAAAAATCAATTTGTGCAGGTCACGGCACCCTTAATAAAAAACTAAATTTTGGTTCAAACATTTTTTGAGGTTATAAAAATTAAACAAAATAGTGCATTTGTATCCAAAATCGCTTCCTCTTTCCAAAAATGTAAAAATATACGGTGTTCCATTTAAAATAACAAAGTTGGGTTCATTTCCGGCGAAACCGGAAGTGAAACAAATGTGTGCATGTGCTCAAAAAGCCCTGTTTTTTGCACATATCATATGTCTAAAAATGCATTTATCTAAAATCAAAACTAAAGAAAAAAAGGGGGTGTACCAGGTACCACACTTCATTTACACCCGGTATAATAACAGACAATCCGGATTTAGAGCAAGACATTTATGCAAAAACGCAGTATATTTTTTCCTGGCAGATTGAAAAGAGGAAATTGAAAACAACAGTATTATCATAGCAGTATTTTTAGATCTAAACAGAGCTTTCAAAACTTTGACAGACAACGCTTTTTAACAAAACTTTAAACGTACGAAGTCAGAGGAAAAATTTTCTGATGGACTGTTTTTTCCTTTTACTAATTTCCAGTTTTGCGTAAATCCTTTTTTTCTGCTTATTATAATTAGCGGATGTTTATTGTCCCGTTAGTTTCGAAGGGGTTGTTGGGATGAACAAATTGTTTGCAGATTATTTAACATCTCGGTATCAAACTACAATATGTATTTAAAAATGAAACCTCAGATAGAATAATTAATAATTTATGTGTTTCCCAAGGTAATGTCCTTGGGCCTTTGATGTTCATTCTGTACATGAATGACTTTGACGCAAATGTCGGAAAGGGCGTCATACATTCATTTGCAGATAATACTCTTTTATTTATTTTTGGCAATAACGTTGACAGTATGGTAAGCAAATTAAACTTTGACCTACGGAGAGTCGCAGCGTGCTTAAAGGTTAACAAACTGAAAATAAATGTCGACAAAACAAACTGCTTAGTTATAAATAATAAGTATGTGATACTCTCCTATTTATTTGTGGCAGTAACGTTGACAGTATGGTAAGCAAATTAAACTTTGACCTACGGAGAGTCGCAGCGTGCTTAAAGGTTAACAAACTGAAAATAAATGGCGACAGAACAAAGTGCTTAGTGATAAATAATAAGCATGTGCTTAATCAGCAACTTATAGAATTGGATGGTGTGGTATTAAATAGAATTAATGAAATTAAATATGAAAATGGAAAAAATTAACATAACGGAGCTAATGTTCGCAGACGACATGGTCTTAGTTGCGGAAACAGAAAAAAACCTGCAACATAATTTAGAAACTCTAAACCTGGAATTGAAAAAAATTAATATGGAAATAAATACCGAAAAAACTAAAACTATGATCGTTACAACAGAAAACAAAGGGCATAGCATCACTTTAAATGGGCTTAGGTTAAAACAGGTAGAAAGCTTTAAATATTTAGGAGTGATCATAGAGAATAATGGAGGAATGGACAAGGAAATAAACGAAAGGACAGGAAATGTGGGAAGAATATTTAACAGTTTAAGAACAACATTTTTTGGAAATAGAGAGTCCCAAAAACAACAAAAGTAGAAGTGGTCAAAAAGGTAGTAACTCCGGCACTTTTATACGGAAGTGAAACGTGGGCACTAACAAATAAAAATAGTAGCCGAGTGAATGCAGCTGAAATGAGATTTCTAATAAAAATCCAAGGAAAAACAAAAAATGACATAATCAGAAACGAAACATATAGAGAACAATTAAAGATAAAATCAGTTGAAACAAAAATACAGGAAAGGCAGCTGGGTTGGTTGGGTCACATTTATAGAATGAAAGAAGAAAGGTTAACCAGAAGAGCATATGAAGCAAGTTCACAGAGAAACAACAAACGAGGTAGACCAAGAAAAACCTGGCACGACGAAGTTAAAAAAGCAGCAGCGGATAGAAACATCAAATGGAAAGACATAAAAAGGCTAGCACAAGACAGAAAAACATGGAAAAAAATCAGCACAACACAACTCAACAGTCCTACACCTAACAGTAGAAGGACTCATGACTAAATAAAAAAATAAAAAAAATATGCAGAGTGCCCTTTTTTCTAACCTTTTGTATCGGTAACTCCGTTAATATTAAAGATATAGAAACGTTTAAATTGGCAAATTTGTGCAGAATTTAAAGGGAAATCTGATGTTATTTTTAAACTTGACCTACGTCATCAACTTTTTGGAATATTAAAAAAAAAAAAACGAAAAAAGGTCAATTTTTTTAAACTTGAATAATTTCGTAAGCATAAAAGTATAGAAACCATAATTGTTTCTATTTTTTTCAAAGTTCACTAGATTGTTTTGACCATTTTAAAGAATTTTAGTTAATTTTTGGGTCAAGTTTCAAAGTAGTTGTATCGAGTGATATCATTAAAACGAGAAAAAATAACCTTTTTAATAAGTCCACAGCCAACTATGACTTTCATTTAAAAAAATGCAGTTTGTGTTGTTACTCGGAAATCGAGAGTGCTATGAAAATTTCGTAAACATATTTAAAATCTACGTAAAAATATCTGTAGAAGCCATTTTTTATTTTTGTTCTAGCTCATATGCTTTCGGAATTATTCAAGTTTGAAAAAACGACCTTTTTCAGTTTTTTCAAAATATTTCAAAAAGTTGCTAATTCAAACGTTTCTTTATCTTTAATATTAACGGAGTTACCAGTGATGTGAAATGACGGTCATTTATGATTGTGACGTCATGACCGTCATGACCGGTCATATGACCGTCATTTATGATTGTTTTTATAACAATGGTATAAAATTAATATATATGTAATAGGAATAATAAATAAAAAGCAGAATTATTAGTATGTATTACCTGGGTATTGTATTCCTTCAGAGAAGGCTCTAGAAGTCGAGGGAGTTGAAGGTGATTTTGGACTACTTATGTTGAGACTACTTATGCTTATTTGAGTTTAAACTTTAATTTTACATGCTCTGGGCATTTCTTGCATGTTGTAATTAAATGTTCTGCCATTCTAGTGGCATGTAATCCGTATCTCTTTCTACAAAATTGGCAACTATAAGTAGTTACCTTTTGCTGCGAACTTGCAGGACAACGTACAAAAGAGTAAAATACCTTCCCTTTTCTCCGCATTGTGTTTACCAACTTTCAGAATACTTTATATAGTGGTATTTACATTTTTATTAACGATATTGCAATTAAGATTAACACAAATCAAGTGACAACCACCATGTAAACTTAAAACTGTCATTTTTGGATGTTAGAAAAACTGTCATTTTGAATTTTGGAGCTTGGAATGGTCACGGTCATTTAAAATCATTGTGACGTGACGTCATGACCGTCATGACAAACTATCATGACGCGGTCATATGACACACTCACATCACTGGGAGTTACCCCTACAACAGATTAGAAAAATGGGCACCCTGTATAGATATAATAATAGACGGTAAGCTTGAATTTAAAAGTAATACCAATTTTATAGTCAAGAAGGTTTTTATAAAAAAAAAAAAAAAGGTTTTCTTGGTAGATTATGCAGCAAACTTCCAGTCCTTACTAAAATTTTTAATATACAAAAGTATCATAGTAACCCATTTCGAATACTGCTTTAGTATTTTATTTCTGAAGAATACTAATGATTTAGACCGGCTTCAAAAATTGCAAAATAGGGCTATGAGAATTATTTTATACTGTTTCAGATACACCAAAATTACCTTAAAGCTAGATACTCTAGAACGTAGAAACGTAGAAAGTATTAAACAACGTATAATTTTTGATACAATTATTTTCATTTTTAAGATTGTAAATAACCTGCTTTGTTAAAATAAATAACACAAAACTCTAATATTCGTAATTATCCGACTAGAAACTCCAAATTGTCTATTTTATAAAGGACTAAAATTTTAGAACGATCTAAGATTAAAGTTTTGGCGTCTCATGGAATAAATTATATTAATTTTATGGAATGAACCTATACAAAAATTTTATGTGGAATATAGTTTTATCTAACAAAATTTGAATCCCAACTTTTCTCCGATTGTGTTAGCACTTAATCTCTGCGAGCGATCGATATAAATTTGCAAGCAACATTTTATCATAAACTTCGTCTCTGAATTATATGATGAAGATAAATCTAAAAGTTTTATTAATATCTTAAGTTGTTTTGCCACGTGTTTAAGCGAAAGTCGATAAAATAAATCTGTTTCTCTTTTTTCTCGCTCTGATGTTTATCTGTAACTGACAACTTGCTCTCGTCTCTTGTTTATTTAACTTGCCTTAAACTAGTGATCAATACTTGATATTTTCTTCAAGTTCATGTAAGCTTCCACAGCAGAAAAATATGTAACATATTTTTATGATAATCTCGGGTATTTGAGGTCCATACGAATTTTATATTCAAGGATAAAGGAGAATTCGTTTAATAATGCCGATGTCAGACTAACAAAGTTGTTTGTTTTCCGGCAGCCGTAGGATATTTTTGTTTCCGTTGCGATAAACCAGCGAATGGTTCGGAAAAGAATTAAATCTTCTCTAGAGAAAGGAAGCGGCTTATAGAGAATATTCTTAGGGCGTTTTTAAATAGCTTTTTTATGCAAAAAGTTCACATTGTATTCTTATTTAAAAGATTAGGCATAGATTAAATAGTAAAGTTTGCAACTAAATTCTATCTTAAGAGATTTTACATACAAAATAGGTTTGAACTAATTTTTTTAAAACCTTTTTAATCACTGTCTTGACAGAAATGCGATTTAAATTATCAAATATTTTAATAAAGGCGACACGTTACTTTTAACGTTTTAGCAATTTTGTATCTTATTTTTTTCCCTTAAAAACAAACAGTCACAAAAAAACAACGCTATTTAAAATTCAGATTTAAGACACTTTGCCATACAAAATTAAATACTCGCAAAAATTGACTTCCCTTATTATTTCAGAGCACAACAGTACACACAATATTGCTTTAGTATTCAATTTTCCATAAATTGACGTTATGTCTTTTTGTAACAAATAAATATTTATCTGTTCTTAAAAACAACTTGCTGTGAATCTTTTTTTACAAAAATATCTTTAAATTACACAAATACGTTCAAACTATTTTGTATTATAAGATTTAAATGCTTTATTGTGTACAAATTTAAAAATATTAATTATTTATACACATTTCCAATAAGCTGTTAAACTGTTTTAATACATTAAAAGGTATGTAACTAAACTCTAAAGTCTAAACTAACATTTACAAGAGAGATTCCTCGACAAAGTAATAATTACTTGGGTATTAAAACAAAGAACAATCACAACCACACAAACTGTTAAATAGAACAGATTACACAAACGTTCGTTTAAAATGGACCATTGTCCGGTTTAATTTAGCTATCTAGATGTTGTTTTTGTTAACTTACGATTTCACAATACATATTTTTATAATTTTGCAATTTTTTTCAAAAACAAAATGCAAGTGGTTTGGCTTATGGTTTTTTTTTTGTCGACTGTTTCCCACATATCATATAAACCAATCACTTAAGTCAAATTATAATCACGCCTTTATGTTAAGACCAATCACGTTCATTTTTAATCGGCAAAAACGCCAAATCATCCCTTGGGATTATTTTAGCTATTAAAAGCCAAATCGTCCCGGGGACAGGCTTTCCACTTAATTATTTCCATAGCAACCTGGTTGTTTGTTAACAGATGTTTGACATTTGTAATAGTATATTGTACAACTAGTGCTGAAGCCGTCAGGCGAGTGGTTCAGTCATACGAGTGTGAAATATTCTTTCAGCACGAGTTGTACACTATGCTTTTCCGACGACCATTTAGACATAATCATTAATTCTGCAAAAAAATTGTGAAAATAACATTTTGTTGACGTTGGTGACACTTGACATTTGTGAGGTTAGATTTTCTTCACGTTAACTTGACAGCGCGTTTAGCGTGTGTAATGTAGCGGAAATCGTCACTTTACACACGCAAAGTGCACTTTGCACACAATTTCCGGTGTCATGCGCAATTTGTCATTTTCAGTAGTAGTAAGTCGTGCGAAATTACTCGCTTTACATAGTGGTCGTCGGAAATAGTATATTGTACAACTAGTGCTGAAAATTGAATATGTCACACGAGTATGACAGTTGAGCCACGAGCCGTCAGGCGAGTGGCTCAGTCATGCGAGTGTGAAATATTCTTTCAGCACGTGTTGTACACTATGCTTTTCCGACGACCAGTTAGACAAATAATCATTAATTCTGCAAAAAAGTTGTGAAAATAACATTTTTTTGACGTTGGTGACACTTGACACTTGTGAGGTTAGATTTGCTTGACAGCGCGTTTAGCGTGTGTAAAGTAGCGGAAATTGTGTGCAAAGTGCAGAAAATGGTGTGCAAAGTGCACTTTGCACACAATTTCCAGTGTCATGCGCAATTTGTCATTTTCAGTTGTAGTAAGTCGTGCGAAATTACTCGCTTTACATAGTGGTCGTCGGAAAAGTATATTAAAAATGAGTCGTTTTGGAACAACGCAGAAATTAAAAAAAAAAACTGTTGCAAAGATAATTATTTTTGATATCTTATTTGGGAAATGGTCTATTCAAATATAAATAATCTGGTCATAAAAATGATTATAAAATTTATCCTTTAAAAAAAAAAACTGTTTGGAACATTATTTGAAAAACATCTCTTTTTTTTATTTTCAGTTATAATATATTAAGGGAATGTAATTTTGCAGGTAAAATTTTATCTCAAGTTTGTTGCTTATAGGTAACATCCTTCGACAAAATGAATGATTAAATCCCTCGCCTTCGGCTAAGGATTTTGTTCATGTCATCTGTCTCAGGATGTTACCAAAGCAGCAAACTTTTGTCAGTAATTTTTCCGGCAAAATAATATTCCCTTAATTTATGATACTCCTAACTGAAAATAAACAAAAGAGAAGTTTTTCAAATAATACTCCAAAGTCCAAACAGTTTTTTGAATGATCAATTTTATAATAATTTTCATGATCAGGTTATTGTATACTTTTCCGGTAACTTTTAATATTTACCAGCACTAATATAGTACTATCCGTGTACATTTACAGGTAAATAAACACTTTTGCCAATGTTGTACTTCCACCGACACAATATTTTAAAATTAAAAATCAACGGTCTGGAGGTCTAGCGAGTCTGTTGACATTTTTATTTTAATCCTTAAATGTGCATAGTATTGCCGATTGGCAACATACATTTTTCTATTATGTAAAAACCATAAAAATTATTTTAGCATAATTCTACTTGTTGCTGATGATTCACAACACTTCTTGTGATGCATATGTTATATACAAACAATTTCATAAAGGGCGGTAGTTTTTGAAAATGTATCATCAAAACATCTTTATGTTTTATTATAGGTTTAAAGATTTAGAACTTTCGTATTCAAATCAGGGCTCGAAACGGTAAAAAAACCGTTTATTTCCCTTAAAAAAAAACGGTTTTCTGTAAAAAACCGATTTAACTTTTTATGAAAAGACATTATCTATTTATAATTTCAAATTAAAGTTTTTTTTAACATAGTAAAAAGTTTTTAACAGATCAAAGTTACGTTAATCGAATTATAATGCAATATTGTACCTCCGAACACAGCAGTAGTATAAAAATTAAGTTACTAATTTCAACATTTTGCATTTATTACAAATTTGGCGTTGCATACTTTTCTTGTTACATATTTACATGTAAAAACGTATTATGGTCACATGGAATTACAAAATAAAATTGAATTCATTACAAACTGTGAAAATTGTGGTGTGGCTCTATGTTATACATAATTTAATAATTTGCACCTAAAATAAATGTTACCGGTTTCCTCAGTGTTGTTGCTCTTCGGAAACATAATTTTATTTATCGTTTTGTACAAAGTTGCCCTTCAACATCAGATTTTATTTATCGTTGTGCACAAATGTTGCTCTTCGGCAATATTTTTAGTTATTGTTTTGCTCAATGTTGCTCTTCGGCAACAATTGTTGTTTTTGATAAAAACAATTAAAAAACTGTGAATAATTCTTTAATTATTTTTCCCACATTCCCTACAATACAATATGCCTAAAATAATAATTAAATCTAATCTTTTTTTATCTCATGCATTTAAGCGATAAAGAATTAATTGTATGATACTATCTAATGTTCTAAAAATTTTAAAGATTAAACGCTTAAAACCCTCTTTGAACTTATTTCGAATTAGTATCATCAGGCTACTCATCCTGATGTCCACATACATTAAATTAAAGACTTCACAACGTCAGGTGTCATAAAACAAAATTAGATTAGTTATTGATCGATGTTTAAGAAGACATTTTGCTGTTATACACGAGAAATGCGTTACCACGGAATTTCAAGAATTCTGATGCAAGCAAAAGCTAGCTGCCTCGAACAAGTTTTGCACTGCTTTTACGACAGATGTTCCGTCTAAAAACTATAATTTTACTAGCAATAAATGAGAGAAATTTCTATGTATAACATTCCCGTTTTTTTATTAGCGTTAAAATATGTTTAAGTTTCATTGTGATTATATAAAATTAACACAGTATTGCATACAAAATTGTCTATTTATATTTTCTTAATGTAACAAACGGAAGCATTTGAAAGCATAGTTACCAGGGCAGTATTATCAGCATTTTTTATTTGAAAATTGGTTTTAAAAACGTTAGAACAAATTACAGTTTAAATTGGGCGTTAGTTTATACATTTTTATTTATTATTAATTATTTTTATGTCTTTATGCTATGTACTTTCAAAACTTTATTGCAATTTCTATATAAATCCATTAGTTTTGGCATTTTTTAAAATATTTTTTTACGGAATCCATCGTTTTGCAAACAAGATTTCATAATAAACCTGATGATATTATTGTTTGTTTTTTTTGGTAGAACAAGTTTTGAATACAAAATGTTTTTGGTGAAAATTTCCTTCACCTGTCAAATTTGCGTTTTCAACCAATCACTAATCTTAAATCTTCTAGAGACCACCAATAGGAGCATTATTACACGTTAATAATTTTACATTCCCCTGTCAGATGTTGATCCTCCTATCAAATTTGCGTTTTCGACCTATAACAATCTCAGATTTCTCAGAAACGACCAATAAACACAATCATACACTGATAATATCCTTTCGCATTAACAGATTTTCATGCGTTTATTGGTCGTTTCTAAGAAATCGGAGTTTGTGATTGGTCGAAAATATAAATTTGGAGAGGGAATTAATATTTTGGCCTTGATAATTTTTTGACGAATTTCGGCGACCAGTAGCGTTAAATTAATATAGATTAAACTACACCCCTGACGCACCACTCTGACAGTACTTGTAAAATTAACAACGTACATTTAATTTGACAGGTAGGTTAGGTGAAGGAAATTTTCTGACAAAATATAAGTCGTGCATTGCAAATAATCTATAATTGTTGACAAATCTTCACTCATGTAAGTTGAATCAGAAAAAATCACTCGTGCACTTCGTGCACTCATGTTTTTTCCCGCTCAATTTGCATTCGGGCATATTTACCAAAAATTATCGATCATTTTCAATGCACTTGTTATATTACTACTGATCATTTGCCCAAAAATGTTACAGACTGTAAGCATTTCCTTAGCAATTAAACAAAGACAATCACAAAAGCAACATCGTAGACGAAAGCGCAATCAACTTGGAAGCAAAAAGCTCCAGGATTAATCAAGGTACAAATTAAAGAAAATAAAGCAAAGCTTTATTTTATTACGTATTTTCCCATGAATATGCTTTAAACTTACAATTTACCAACTGTAAAAGCACGCAATGCGCCCACGTAGGCTGTAATATGGATGCACTCGCATCAAAGCACATATTGTTACAACAAATGCAGCGTTAAGGCTTGTGTACAAACGCATAATTGTATGACGTGTATGGTGCAAATGATTAAACAGCATTATCACACCAACAGCGCCCACAATTGCAAGCGAATCATCACGACGATACACTCACAATGTCCAGATCGTTTTACTATTACAAGAGTGGCTTTAGGAATTTCACGCTGAAAAATGAAATGAAACATCTGAATATTGTGGTGAAGATGTGAATGATACACTGAGTAGCGGCAAGCTGGAGGAGTAGGCCGTGCTGCGGGGAAGATGTCGTGCCGGTGGCGATACCTGCGGCGATTGCGACGGTTTCGACGCGGCGTGGAGTAGAAGTTGTTGGCTTCGGCCTCGATGAGGGTGGCACGAGCTCTGGGCATATCTGCCGGCCCTCCCATCGGCCCGAGCGCCCGCCACACACTGCCGCTCCCGACCGGCCCATCGATCAAGCCGCCCTCCTAACCTACCGTACTGTGGAAAACCTGTGCGCATCCAAACGTACCAACAACCTCTTTAACACGTGCACTTACCTCGAGGGCTTTTTTTATGGCGATAAAATACGATGCACAACTGCGAAATATAAACTTGATCTCATGTCTCTAGCGTTGAAATAGAGCAGTTACTGTGCCAAAATTTAGAAATTGACTTAATGTTATTGTTTTTTTTTTTCGCCTTTATGTTTTGTTGAGTTCTTTGACTCCGTTCAACACCTACTCACAATCGTTCACGACTTGCTGCGAACGTCATTAGTACTTACGAATTACTTTAAGGAATTGCATCGCCTGAATCGTCACGACAAAGTATTTTTTAATATTATATTGCAGTAAAATTTGTATACGTTTATGCATTGAAATATTTTCTATGAATCGATGTTTAACGTTTTGTATCAATCAAAAATTTTCTTAACTCAATGTGTAGATAATATTTTGAGGACTAGCTTTTCCACACTGCACTAAACGGTATAAAAATACTTCAACTTTACACATACAAAATTTTATGAAGATCTTTTCAGAGGATTTGACAAACATACAGAGAGACAGACAAAAGCATCTCAGTATGTTGGTATACCTAAAATAATGGAAATTTCTGAAAACCTACAAAATTACATTAAACTTACAGTTTTATCCAGGGCGTGGAATCGGTAAAAAAAAATCGACTCCTACTCCGACTACGACTCCTGATAATTTTAGTAGTTCGACTCCGACTCCGACAAAATTAGATACAAACAAGGAAGGGTCACTATAAGTTGTCGCTAGAATTTGATTAAGTCTGTGTTTATTGCATCAAGAACATCAAAGCTAAATATTTTACAGAGTTATACGTGCCACTGGCCATTTCCTCCGGAAAAATTGGGGAAAAACTGAGAAGTTGAATAATAAAAGTAATTATTGCGATCGCGTTGGCCATGAAACCGTAAGAGATAAAATCGAAATTTTTCTATTAAAAAATTCGCGCATCCTTCGCAAGTTAAATGGTGCAGAGTTTTTGAAAAAATCTTGAACGGTTTTGGAGAAAAATGTAAAACGAAACCCCTGCATAAGCGCTGTGATTTGAGAAGTTGTGATTTATCTGTTTAACTACATATACAGGGATGCGCAAAAGTATGGAAACAAACAAATATGTAGAATACTATTGCAGATATAACAATGAAAAGTTGTATCTTAGCGTTATGGTAATTTTCAGATTCGATGAAAATATTAAGGTTGCAATACGAGTTCCGGTTCAACAGGAAACTGACTCAAAATTTGAAATTTTAACTAGAACTCGCTGTATATTTTTACATTTTGGGATTCCTTTTAAAATTTACTTTAAAAAATGTATTACTCCTATGTTTTATGGGCCTTAAGTCAACCGTTTTCGTAAATTTTACATTGGGTATTTTTTTTGTCTAGTATATTGGTTACTGTCACCGAACAGCAAACCTTTTCAATTTTAGATTGTCAACAAATTTACTTATTGCTTTATAGTAAGCAGATTGTAGAAATTCCTCTAGCCAATAAAATCTAACCGCTTTAGCTCGATGCCTGGTAGTTTTAATGTAAGTAAATTTACCCACTCTAGTTAATATTTAAATCAAAAAAGTCATACAAAATATTCGTATCTCATTAGATTTAATATTATTTATTTAATTTAACCACGATGCATCTAAAAAAAATAGATGTTCTTAAAGTTTTAAAACTTCGGCTAGCATACTAAGTTATTTATAAAGTCTGAAAATGTCTTGCAAATTTTTATCTAGAAGGTTTGTTCCAACAACGATTTGCACGTTCCAATGTACTGTCACGATTCTGCGCAGTACCAATATCGCCTTTCATCACAGTCTCTGACAGTTTACCGAACAGTCATTCGTTCCATCAACTCCCAAATTAATTCATGTACTTGTTTGCGGACGATCAAAAGAGTTAATGAACGAGGGGACGAATTGTTGCCGGGATTTTTACACGCATGCGCTGTTCATAACTAACGTGAGGTCTGGTAGCTATGCATCTCACAATCCCATTTAGTACTGGATTCTAAAGGTGTTTACCCTTGCGATGCGCACATTTCTATGAATCCAATAGACACAAATGTTATTTACAATTAGGCCAGTCAACAACGGCTAATACTGGCCAATACATTTATTAGTACATAGTTCACGCATGCGAATAAACCAGTGCATGCATTGACGCATGGATTGGTTTTAAACGGCTTGTTGGAACAAACCTAGAAATACCTATTATCAGCTACAGTAAATATTCGTTGTTCATCGATATTCTATCATTAATGGTAATCAATAATCAGTTGTTTCAGCGAGCGTCTGTTTTCAAGATTGATAAGAATTCTGGTGAATTAAGGTGATGTTCTGAGACGGATTGATTTGTTTATGTTAAATGAACATGAATTGTGAATTATCGAACCGAACTTGACTTCTCTGAATTAATTACGAGATTGGATTCAATGAAGACGAGAAAGCCTGTTTGATAAATTGCTCCTACTTGTCGAAATAGTTTTTCCATTCTACTCTAGGGTAATGGCTGCATTTCTTAATTGTATTCTACATCTATCAATTATTCTTTCATATTATGCGAACAAAACAATTATTTATGATTCTACAATATTTGTACCACTCCTTATGTTGCAATTCTGACGTTAGTTCGAATAAAATTGGGTTCTCCCACATTTAATGCTGCCAAATTGCATATTCATAGCTGTAATGGTTATTTATTTACTTAACGTCAAAAATTAATGTGTAGTTTCTAGCCTTTCTATCAGAAATATTAATGGATGATTTTTTTGTGTTAAATTTAGCGATTACTCGGTTCACGGACTACAGCTTTGATTGCTACAATAATTTAAAAACAACTTTAGTGTTTATATGGTAGTTCCATACATAGATTTCAATCTACATTGTACGTATTATGAAGTTTCATCATAATTAAAGTTATAATCTCATTTTTGTAGTGCCGATCATGCTTAATCAGATTTATGGAAAGTTATTACTTGTTAATAGAGCGATCCAAGCGAGAAACAATCGTAAATAAGCCGTAAAAGCGGCAAATGCAATAGTTCGCTACTAGGTTTTAGTTTGTTTGGTAGTATACGACAGTTTCTGCCTGTGAGTAACTTCTAAAACGCCTCTGGAAAGTTTAAATGTTCCTAAATAGTTAAATCACTTACACCTGCAGCAAATCGTCTAAGAATATATTGCTTTTGAGACAGTTTACACAGTAATAAATAGCGAATGTGATGGTGCCAACAAAATTGAAATTTTATTCGTCAGGAAATGTTTAATTTAATAAAATTCGGAAGATAATTTTCTAAAACATCATTTGTTTTTAGAGAATGATTCAACTTCTAAATGAATCCGAGTTTGGTTTTTTTTAAGTAGATCTATTTTCGCAAATTAAAAATTATTAATTATTACTAACGAATTTTGGCAATCTTTTTTTTTTTATTATTCAGAAAAAAATTCTTTAATGTGCAATAATCACATTTAGAAGCAAGTTTTATTTGCACAAACAGTACTTACTAGAATAACACTCGTGAAGTAGTCTTTGCGCAAATTGTTTTATGTAGTATATTAACATATTGAACGCAATGTATAGAGTCTAAATCTGTAAGAAAAGTATTAATGTATGTCTAACACTAGTTCAATTTTGACCGCTTTACCATAAGCCAGGGGCGGACAACTAGTTTGTTGTCGTGATCCTTTGTTTATATTGAATGTTAGTCGCGATCTTACTGCAAAATTCTTGAAAACCCGCCTTTACAAGGACTTTTTGTTTCGCGTTTTTCTCCAGGACTGTTAAACCGATTTTCAAAAACTTTGCACTGTTTTATTAGCAAAGGATGCGCGCATCGGAAACCAAAGGAGTTTCTATTTGTTTCGCACGGTTCCATGGCTAACGCGACTGCAAATATGATCATTTTTAGACATTATTTTCGGGCGTCCATAAAGGATACTAAAAACATTTCTTCCTCACAAGATGCGGTCATGTTTCGGCTACATTTTAAGCAGGGATGGAAAACGTAACGTAACGATACCCGATAACGTTATAATAACGATTCAACTATAGTTTTTTTATACAATAACGTAACGTTATTTTTATAACGTTATATAACGTTATAATAACCGATAACGTTTCATTAAAAGTTATTTTGTATCGTTATTTTCTATAAATTAAAATTTTATATGTCGATCTTTTTATTTTCAGAAGATATAATATTTTGTTTGTATTTTAGAAATTAAAATGAAAATAAAATATCTCAACGAAATTTTGTACTATTTTTTAAATTTACATTTATAGATCCTAAAAATAATTTCAGAATTATAAATAAAAATTATTTTTATACAGCATGTTTCTTAAATAATGCGAAAAAATTCGGGATGTGATTCCTTATCAAAAATTAAGAGGGGTCTTTCATATAAAATGTTTTTTTTTAGGGTCTCTTTTCGGAGTTACACCCCCCTAAAGGGGATCAGTAAAATTGAGTTTTTATTTTATTTCTCAAATTTGGAGATGTGTACGAGAATGACGTTTGGTACATGTTTTATACTAATTACAAGGTTTCCCATAGTAATATTTTTAATCATCTCCCACCTTCACAGGGGGCTGAAAAGTGCGACTCCTGTTGTTTTTTTTAATCAGAACTTTTCGGTGGGTTAAATCAAATATTCCAATATAAAACGATTTCTTTTTGGTGGTTACCATGGTTTGTTTATATTTATATTGGTTAGAAGTGACGGGTGTAATTAATTTTGACGTTTACGCGGCGACAACGCTAAAACGCCCGTCAATTCTACCCAATATGAACATAAACATCATATTCACTCATTTAATTTTTTACTCAAAACTGTAGGATTTATGAGAAAAACAAAAGAATAAAAAAAGGTTTTAAATAAATCAAACAAAAAAAAATTAAATTGCAAAATTTCAACTCACCAAAAAGTTCTGATTAAAAAACCAACAGAGGTCGCACTTTTCAACCCCCTGTGAAGGTGGAAGATGATTGAAAATATTACTATGGGAAACCTTTTATTAAGTATCAAACATCTACCAAATATCATACTCCTACATTTACCTAAATTTGAGAAATAAAATAAAAACGAACCTAATTTTACCGATCCCCTTTAGGGGGGTGTAACTCCGAAAGGAGACGTCTAAGAAAAAAAATTTATATAAAAGACCTCACTTAATTTTCGATAAGGAATCACCTCCCGATTTTTTTTGCATTATTTAAGAAACACCCTGTACTTTTATCAAAATTTATGTAACGTTATATAACGTTATATAACATAACAATTCATTTTTTTAATGTTATTTATAACGTTATGTAACGAAAACAAATATTAAATAACGTTATACAATAACGTAACGATTTAAAACGTTATTCCATCCCTGATTTTAAGACCAATATTTTTTTTGTATCAATAACAAAAAAATTATTTAATTTTATGTAACCCTAGGTGTTTTTTGTTACTAAACAAACTTTGAGGAAAAGGGGGTTTCACTTTTTCTAGTTAGGTACCTCTAAAAGCATTGAACGCATTTTCAAATCTTTTGCACTGTTTTACTCGCAAAGGGTACCTGCATCGACAATAAGGGAATTTTGATTTTATCTCACAAATGGGGGTCGCGATTTGTTGTTGTCGCTAGAATCTGATTAAGGCTGTGTTTATTGCATCAAGGACATTAAAACTAAATGTTTTACAGAGTTTTTCGGAAAAATAGGGACAAAACTGAAAAGTTGAATAATAAAGGTAATTTTTGCGATCGCGTTAGCCATGAAACCGTCAAAGATAAAATCAAAATTTTTTTATTTACCAATTTTGTAATAGTTTGAAATAAGAAAGTAGACGTCAACTTCCGGTATTTTCGGAAGTGTCGTCATATTGAAAATATTTTCATTTAACAGATCATATGACATTATGGTCATAACCGAAATTTCAGATCCATACCCTTTTTCATTCTTCATATATTTTTAAGTGCCGGTCTCAATCAATCACCCTGTAGAATTAAAAAAAAAGATGGAAAAAAGTACGCTGTAAAATTACACAGTACTGTATTTAAAGTACATATTATAATTCCCTATCGACGCTTTGGTCATAAATGATGATTCATTAGTACTTACAATGACTTTTCTGGGTAATGCGGTAATAAAAATTCCCCAGTTTTCACGGATTCAAGTTCAACCATCAAACCTATGTTTCTCTCATTTGCTGCTTTTAGCGAACATCGTATTCGTGGCTCAACACAAACATGCGGATTGCCACTTTTTTAAATGCTTTGGCAAAATCGCATACCTTTAGCTGAGTACTCTGTCGCATTCCCTATATTGGTTACATGATGACGTAACTCAGTGACCATTTCGCAGCATTAAACTGAATGTGCTACAAGTAGTTCGCGCTGTGAATAATGTGGTTTTATCGTTTTTAATACTGAGTTTTTATAATTTTAATACTGATTGACTTAATATTAATACTATCAAAATAGTCTCAATAATTATTTGATAAAACTCTGATTGTGTGGTCTTGTTATACCTACACAATATACAATGTTGGTTTATGGCAGTTATGGCAAACGCAATAAAAGTGATACAATCTTGGTTTCCGGGTTTGGAACCGCGTCTTCTATATTTAGAAGTAGTTGACGTTTCGACCATTGTGTCTTGGTCTTTTTCAAAACTCAGTCGTTTTGAAAAAGACCAAGACACAATGGTCGAAACGTCAACTACTTCTAAATATAGAAGACGCGGTTCCAAACCCGGAAACCAAGATTGTATTATGGATAACGGCCGCGAAAGCCTCAAGAATAAAAAAGCAATAAAAGTGGTTTACAGCGATTAATATTGGTATTAATTTGTTGTCATTTCCAAGGCTTACCATTTAAAAATGTTTCAATTTCTCTTAACTTTATCAAAAATTCTTAATAACTCGAAAATTGTTGCAGATAGGTATAGGAAACGCTAATACAGATTGATGCAGAATGTAATTTTGCATTAGAAAAAAGTTTGGGCATTGTATTTGAAAAAAACGAGTTTTAGTGGTCTGAAGTTGTATTAAAAGAAAATTAAGTTTTGGACACCCTGTAAGTAATGCATCGATTGCAAGAATTCCAGGATGTACTCCAAGGTTTCTTCTAGGCATGGTCTAAATTCAAGCGCTTTTCAAAAATGGCGGCGTTAGATAATACTCTATTAAACATCACGATGAAAATCAAAAAATTTTCAAAAAAGTCCAAAAATCTAAAAAATTACTGCACTTAGGTATAGGGAATGTTAATAAAAGTCCCTCTAAAATAACGTTTTAAATCCAAATACGCAATAAAAAATAGACCATTGTATTTAAAATAAGAAAGTAGACGTCCACTTCCGGTATTTCCGGAAGTGTCGCAATGTTGAAAATATTTTTATTAAATAGATTAGATGTCATTATGGTCATAACCAAAATTTCAGATCCATACCCTTTTTCATTCTTCAAATATTTTTAAGTACCGGTCTCAATCAATCACCCTGTATAATAGTTCAGAGATTAGGTACTTTAGCAACATTTTGTTATTGCTTGGTTTTTAAATGCAGCATTATTTATGCTTTACAATCGCGATCGATTATTAAATGCTCTAAAATTGTATGGTACGAAATTATATTTAACAATTAAATAATATAGCAAACAAACACACAAAGTTTAAAATTTGAATTCAGGCCCAAGCACGCGATATACCTATGTATTTATTTACCCTGTAGCTCCAAAAATAGACGAGAAAAAAAAACAGTGTCTATTGCTGTTCGCAAAAGCGACAACATAATTTTGCATACGTGGCACGAAGACCCAACGTTTCGTTTCCTAATTACCGCCACAAGTTTTACATCGTTTCGCCGGTGAAAGGCACACCCTGAGTTAACTTCATAAAAAAAACTGGAGTAACTTCATCCAAAAGTTGTATTTTGTTTTCACGAGCGTTGTCGTATATCAAGATATGTCTGATTCTGATGGAAGAAAACTGCTCGGAATATAAATTTTTTCTTTATATATTTCAGTGTGCCGATGCAGGCACGCGGGATACCAAACGACCACAACAGAAAAAATACATCCTATTTATCATACTCTTAAACTGCCTGGCTTGCTCGCAGCCTGTTAAAATTAGCAAGGAAAAATCTTGATATTTCTGCTCGTCACCGAAAAGTGTTGTGTGTGGTTTAAATACTGTAGTAGTGTAGCAAAATAAGAAACCCTGTATACTCATTAATTGCGTCTGATTATATAGACAGCACTGCTCTACAAATATATAGTAGAGGCAGGAGATGACACATTTGTCGATTTGGAAGGTTTCCAAATGTTATTATACTCTGCTGGTATTCAAGCTGTAAGAGAGAGCGGAGCGTCTCTCAGAGACACTTAAAGCGATGCGAGTATTTAAAACAGCCCACGTTGATTGTAAGATCGTGTTATGTACCTGTCAAAACACACTCATCTAATAGAGGAAATATTTGGAAGCAAAGTTAATAACTTCCGATGTTTTCAAACGACATTTTTGCTTATATAAATTTTAACACACAGAAATTATATTTGGGTTTATTCCTTATTAAACAAAATAATTTTCAATTTATCGTAAATCCGTTCGTATGTTTGATATAAAGACATTTTTTGTAAAAGTACCAGGGTTGGGCAAATTTAGATTTTTATTAAAAAAATCAAAAATCATTGATTTAAATTTAAAAAATCACGAATTTTTGGTTTTTTGCTTATTTTTTTTAAGAAACTTGACTATTTTCCCTTTTTGTAACTAATTTATTGATTATTCACCCTATTGTAGTTTCTATACAGCGTCATTAAAAAAGTTTCAACTAGTTAAAAAATTACTAGTTTTACATCCCAAAAGTCTGCAACAAATGAAAAAGTTTTTATTATTGGTCTCTCAAATAATTTTGTTCTTGGTGCATGGTCTAAAACTAATTTTAAGTAAAAAAAGGATTAATAAATATTGATATAACACTATAACAGTACTAGTACAATTTAACGATTTTTAGAAATATTAGGAAGTTAAAGTGCCCTAATTTTAAGAATTATAAAAAAAATATTAAACAATGGATTAGACATTAACAATAATATTAAATAAAATATCTTTTTCCTTTAATTTTTTTAAATTCTTAAAATAAATAAGGGCACTTAGTTTGCGAATATTTTTAAAATCGTTAAATACTAGTGTGATGAATTTTTTTCATCTTAAAATTAGTCTTAAGGTCATGCATCAACTTTTATCAAGCATACAATTTTGCGAGAAATCGATAATAAAAGATTTTTTGAACAAGGCTGTAGATCTTTTCTCTTTTGATAGTAAAATTAAAATTTTTTGTGAAAATTTACTAACCAGGGAAGGTCACGATACGTTGTTGCTAAAATTTGATTAAGGCTGTGTTTATTGCATCAAGAACATCAAGAGTAAAGTTTTTTTAGAGTTATACCACTGGCTATTTTCTTCGTAAAAATAGGGGAAAATCTAAAAAGCTGAATAAAACAAAAGTAATTTTTGCGATCGCGTTGGCCATGAAACCGTCAGAGACAAAATATAAATTCTTCTATTTACCAATTCGCGCATCCTTTGCAAGTAAAATGGTGCAAAGTTTATGAAAAAATCTTAAACGGTTCCGGAGAAAAACGCGAAAAACGAGGCCTTTGTAAAAACGGTTTTACCTGTGTTAAACCCTATGCAAGTCGCATAGATATAGTTATACACTATACAGATATACTGCAACTTCTCAAATCATAGCGCTTATGCAGGGGTTTCGTTTTTGACGTTTTTCTCCGGAACCGTTCAAGATTTTTTCAAAAACTTTGCACCGTTTTACTTGCAAAGGATGCGCGAATTGGTAAATGGGAGAATTTCGATTTTGTCTCTGACCGTTTTTTGGCCAACGCGATTGCAAAAATGACCTTTTTATACCAATTTTTCGGTTTTTTCCCTATTTTTCCGAAGAAAATGGCCAGTAGCACGTATAACTCTGGAAAACATTTAGTTTTGATGTCCTTGATGCAATAAACACAGCCTTGATCAGATTTTAGCGACAACGTATCGTGACCCTCCCTTGTAAGTAAATCCACAGGAATGCGTCTCTAACGAGAAAATTCTTGTAAAGCCTTTATTTCTCCCCGACCTATAAGTACTCAATAGGCAATATTTCTGGAGTATTTTGCTAGCGGTTGCTTAAGCGGGTGGAAGTAAAACGTTCATTTAATTTATATGTGACGTGCGACGTTGAATCGTGAAAATAAATAAAGTTTAATGTAATCATGATTTAAATTTTTTTAAATCAGCTGATTTAAATCAGTACTCAACAAATTACAAAATAGTTATTAAAACTATCTGCACGAGGTGTTGGATTATTTTTCTTTAACTTTGATGGGCTTGGACATAGTTAATTAAAACATTTGGATAAATTTTTGTAGGCATACACAGCTGAACGATTAAATGACAGCTATGAGTAAAGTTGAGAATATTTAACGCTTCCTCAATATTCTGCGGAAAGTTACAATGTGAAGTGTATTTTGGTGTTATCCATGAATCATGATTAGGTAAATTTCGCTCGTCTTTCGTTCTATAGAACAACGGTCGATAACCTCATTATTTTGAGAGTCTGATCAAAACGTAAGAATGGCCCCCACCACGCTGAGAAACTATTTTTATTATGTATAAATAACAAAAGTTGTCGTTGAGCACTAATTTTGTTTTGTTGATATTCATTTGCTATACTTTGTGATAGGGGTAGATATCGTTGATAAAACAAAGAAATGGAAGATTGATCGAATATTTTATTTGGACAACATGGTCCCAATCAGTGCGCTAGGAAATAACGACAACCAAACAAAATAGAATGAAAATTGATAGAAACAAAAGTTGCGTATTTAAAAGAAATAAAAAAACAAATTCCTGTTACTTAGCAACGAAACACACTGCCAATTTCTTTGATGTCTAGCTACCTGGTTAAACGTAGCTTTATCAAATATTTAGCAAACGTTATGCATGATTTCAATTATATAAATAGATGTCGGAACTGTAAAATAGCAATTTATATCGGTCAAAAATTCTGATTCCGTTTAAATCGTGATACCTAGGTAACTATTTTGATAACGTAACTTATACTGAAGTTGTTAAACGTTTAGGCATTGAAATTATTAAATTCATGCGCTTTATGTTGTGGAATTAATTAGTGAATATTTTTTACTGAATTAGTGTATTACCTGTCCTACCTTCTGGAGACAGTAGGGGGCGGAGTCGTTGAATGATGGTGATGGCTAAAGTGTGCCATGACATGCTGCACATCGAAAGCTCCTCTTCATACCGTTTTTGTTTATTCAGATAACATTTTAGTGATAATTTCCCTGCCAACAAAAAACCACTTCGCGCTTATTTCACCTCACACACTCGAACACTTTTTTCGTGTTCCAAATTCACACCACCTTCTAGACACAACAGAACTTTTTATAGACCACCTAACAGCTTTCTCGCAACTATTTGTACCACGTGATTGTGACAACTTCCGCCTCGCAATTTGCATGGCGCTCCCATGACACTACAACGGGTCACTGCATGAAGTAAAAAAAAAAGCTTCAAAGTCTCAACAAAGGACAAACTGCTGACGATACGCTACTTTAAGGCTCGTCTAACAGTTGGACGACGCTTCTTGCATGTCACACCACGGGGCCGGACAGAGTATTATTAGATCAAGACGGGCCCAGACAACTATCACGTTATTATTAACTATTGTATTATTTACTACATACGCATGCTATCAAAATGTAATAAAAACAAGCAATTAAAAAATGTGAGGAATGGTTCAAATCAAAACTGGCTTGATGTGAAATAGATCTAGTAACGACTGTTTATTTTCGTAGCTCGTAAAAAATACTTTGATCTGTCTGCGAAGCCGCAACCGATCTGAAACAGTACTCATTGCGAAAACAAATAAAAATAACTTCATTTTCGAAATTACCAATCTATTACTTTTTACAACCGCGTTTAAGTTTTACGCTACTCGAGTTTACGCCTTTGTTCGCTCGGAATGAGTCTGTAATGGCTGGTAATTGCTAAAGTGCCAAATAAAATTTACGGCCAACAAAATCTTTAAATATATACAAATTTTACGTAAGAACGTAAACTATAATCCGTGCCTATGAATAAAAGAGTGCGTTAGAACCGCGGATTGTCGGCCGTTCGGTAAGTTTTCTACAGGCTTTCCTGCTGTTCGCTAGGAACGGTTTAAAAGGCAGTCAACAGGGGGCGACTACTCCTGCTGCGAGGATAAACATTGAAGGATGTAACTATTTGCACGTGCTTTTTTCGTATTAGTATCGCATATCTGAAATCTTCAAAATTTAAATGTTAAAGATACAATTTTGAGTCGATATTGATTTTCTTTCTGACTTTGTTAATAAAAATCTTCTGATCAAATTTTTGCCCGAACATGGATTTTGCGTGGTCTATGCGGTATTACACATTACTAAGATACAGATGACATAAAATACTTTGTAATAGGCTTATATAGCAAGGGTGGGCAACCTTTTGTATAACAGGGGCCAGAATAAGATTTACGTTTCGTCCGCGGGCCTTAGTAGTTAATGGACACATTTTTGTTACTTATATTTTTTTCTGAAAATATAAAAACAATAATAAAACAAAGTTAATTAAGTACTACTATATTTATTTCTCTTATCATTTATAACAAATTACAAAGAAATGAAAAAAATAAGTAAGTATTATTCACAAAACAGTAAATATAAATGAAAACAAATTTTAATTAATGCGACTTCTGGTGCTGTGTAGATTTTGATAGCAATTCAATGTCCGGTTCGATTTGTGTAGTGCTTAAACGCAAGTTGTTTTCCAAATTCGTTTCAGTTATGGAAGTTCTGTACTTCGATTTTAGATACTTCATCTTGGAGAATAGCTGTTCACATCGATATGTTGAGCCAAATAAGGAGTAAATGTACTTCGCATTATCAACTAAATTCGGAAATTCTTCAGCCGGCAGATTTTTATAAAACTCGTGCAAAGGTGTCAAATTAAATGTTTCTCTTAACTCTGCCCTCTCTTTGAGATCCAAAAGTTCCATTTGAAACTTTTCAGGAATATTTTCGATTTCAGTGATGGAAAAGGGCGAATTAAATAAATGAAAATACATACTTTTGTTGTCGAAATCTTGAAAGCGTTCTTCAAATTCTGAATAAAGATCTTTGATTTTTTGAACAAAAATTTGAGGATTATATTTGTCACGATAATTAGATAATGTTGGAAAATGGAAAAGATTATTTTTTTCTATGTGGGATTGCCACAGAATCAGTTTACTTTTAAAAGCTTTAATATATCTATATAATTGTGTCACATTTTGATTTTGCTTTTGTAAGGCTTCATTTAAAACATTCAGGTGTCCTGTAATATCAACATAGAACGCGAGGTCTGACAGCCATCCTTCATCATTAAATTCTTGAATAGGAATCCCTTTCATTTCCATGAATAGTTTAATTTCATTCTTCAAATTATAATTTTTTTTTTAAAGCCATCGAACTGGGCAATAATGTTGAACATTTGTATAGTCATTTTCAAGATCAATTAGCAATTCTCGAAATTCTCGATGACTTAATGCAGATTTTTTAATTGTGTTTATACAATTAGATACGACAGACATTACGTTTTATAATTCCATTGATTTTGCGCATAGATTTTCTTGATGGATGATGCAATGACAAATAAATAATTTAGAAAAATTCTCTTCTCCTATTTTTTGTTTAAATAAGGCAATGACTCCCTTATTTTTTCCTGTCATTGCTGCCGCACCATCTGTTGCCAACCCAGATAATTTATTTAGGGATAGATCAAATTTTTTCATTGAAATTTCTACCTGTTCAAAAATGTCAGCTCCGGTAGTCGTACTTTTCATCGTATTTATCGACAACAATTCTTCATAGATGTTCATATTCTGATCAACTCCTCGAATAAATATTGACAATTGAGCTAAGTCAGTAATATCGGTGCCTTCATCCAAAGCTATCGAATAATATTCAAACTGCGAAATTTGATATTTCAATGTATTCTCCACATTCATTGATAAATTATCAATACGTCTCGTTATGGTTCGCCGCGATAGAGAAATGGAATCGATAATATTCTTTTTTTCTGGTATGAGTAATCCCACAACTTTAGATACACATTCTTTAATAAATTCTCCATCTGAGTATGGTTTTAATTTTTTTGCTATTTGTAAAGCAACAACATAACTTGCTTTAGTATTATTTTCATTTTCGTTGTTAATACTCACAAAGACATTTTGTTGATGTTTCAAAGATTTTTTTTAAGTTCTCAACTTTGTTTACTCTTTCTGCACCTTGAAATTTATCATAATTTACATGTTTCATTTGATAATGTCTTTTTAAATTAAATTCTTTCTTTACGGCGATAATTTCATTGCAAATTAAACATAAAGATTTTCCATTATGCTCCGTAAAAAAATATTGCGACGTCCATTTATCTTGAAAAACTCTGTTTTCCAAATCAACTTTACGTTTTTTGCTGTTCGATGCCATTTTGTGTGACTACGTGACTACACGGGGGATTCCACGAACGAAGAAACGAATTGTCGAACATTTCCGACGTTAAACGATTATTGAACATATCCGAAGTTTCTGCGTTACGACTTTCTACGTTACGGCGTTAGTACCTACTAAATTATGAACAAAGATGTAGCTTTGAGTGTTTAATTTAAATAAGACGAATTATATCGAAAATTAAACTGTAGATCTCTCCTTTTTCCTTATGTTAGGTACTAACCTAATCCTTTTCTTTCAAATTTTTGTTTTTGAAAATATTTATTTATTATTTCTTCTAAAGATCTCGCGGGCCGGAAGAGAACTTTACGCGGGCCGGAGTTGGCCCGCGGGCCGGAGGTTGCCCACCGTTGTTATATAGTACAAATGACAATTAAGAAAATAAAGAAACAGTATAATCATTATTGTAACAAATACAAAGGCAATGGTTAGTTATAGTGGGGAACCATTCAACGGTTCGATTATGTCATTTAGGAATAATAAGTCCAACAATAATTAAACCATCAAAAATACGACTTTTAAATAAGTTTATTTATACCGGGTGTCCACTTGCAAGCTCCAAAATAGGAGTTTTACATTGTTTTGAACGTTTTCGTGAATTCCTGCTCGCCAATTCAACTTATTCGAAAGGTAATGGTGCCAAAAAAAACATAAAATTATTGCTTATCTAATGGTATTAGTCTTAATGCTAAGTTAAGTTTAAAATATTAATCTAAAATTTGATGATTTTTTTAATCTGAACGGCCGTGATTTTCATTGGACGTCAATTTTGACAGTATTTGTCTGTCAATTTAATTATTTATTAACGACACCTTAAGTAAATATTCTTTTTCCTACGACCACTAATGTAAATGAATCTTACCGTACAGCCTACATGCATAGTAAGTGGGTCCTTACGCACGGCAAGCAAAAAGCACAGCTTTTTAAAGATATGATCAAAGTAGCCTTACGTCAAACACTTCCTGCATGCGTAGTAAGTAAGTTATAACGCACGGTAAGCAAAACGCACCCTTGTCTAGAAATGTCAAAGTAGGCTTACGTCAAAATTGACAACGTAATTACATGTGTATATTAGCCAAAAAGCCGTTAAAATCGTAGGTATTATGTGATCGTAGAAAAAGTAAGCTACATAACACGAGTTGTAAAGCAATTATACACTCCGTGCGCAACTTTTCCACTCGTGCGTAATATGCTTCTTACAACTCTTGTTATGTAATATACTATTTAAATGCATCAAAATAAATAATTGCTTCAATGAAGAACGGGTTTTCTAGATAAAATCAAGATATCTGGTTCCAGCAAGACGCCTGTCCCGCGCATTTCGCTTAGATGTTAATATTTTTTTAAATTATTTCGAAACAAATCGTTGGATTGGTAGAGGTAGTGCCATAATTTGGCCAGCCAGATCTCCTGGTTTGGCATTTTTTGACCTTTTTCTATGAGGTAACATCAAAAGCAAAATTCACGAAAGACGCCACTCAAATATTAATTCTCTGAAGAAAGCAATAGTTGCAAAACTCGAATCAACTAATGAGAGACAGTTAGCCAATGTTGAAAATTCTTTTTATGACAGACTGGGGTATTGTTTTGTTAAACATGGATGGCTATTTGAATATTTATTATAATTTCATTTTATTAACTTTAAGATATAAGCAGTTTCTTTGAATTTCTAAAAATATTTTTAAATTATACTGGCAGAACGTTCATGTCTGTTATTAAATTGAACAGCAAACAAATCCGTCTATCCGCGCAAACTGCAAACTCGCCACTGTGAAACTGTTTACCATGAAAACTCTCTTTATTAGATTATTGTCAAAAACGTTTTAAATAAAAAAATTTATAAACTATGTTTTGTTTTTTATCATTTTATTGGGTTAAACAGAAAACAAATCTCTCACTCTTTGCAGGCTGTGGCAGCTGTGAAGGGTTGTTACCATGTGAATTCTTTCGCGATTGGAATAATTATTCATTTTGATGTATTTAAAAATAATATTTGCTTGGTGTGACGTTAATAATTAATTAAATTGATGTTTAATAAAACTAACGGCCTCTCAGATTAAAAAATCATCAAATTTTAGATTAGTATTTTAAACTTCAAATCGTACCTTTAGTCTCAACATGCGCAATAATCTTATCTTTCTATTTGTATCTTTCCTGTAAGTTAAATTGGGAAAACGTTTAAAACAGTGTCAAACTTCTATGTTCAAGGACACCTGGTATAAATAAATGAATCACCTAAACAATCAAACAATATTCCATAACTATATAGAATGTTTTATATTGATAACAAACAAACCCCACTCAATATTACCATTTGGCATTTAACAAAAAAGCAAACGTTGTAATCCCTTGGTGTTTACAATTTTTGTTGATTAATCCCTTGTAAAACAGTTTTATGTCATATCTTCATAAAACAATTATACGAACAGCGGGGAGAACTTTGCCGCAAAACGAACACTAATTCGCCAATAAATGGCCAATAAATCATTGTTATAGAATTATATCTACGCCGTATCCAGCTAATTACAAATCTATAACAAAAAAAAAACAGATCAGTATCGCGTATAGAAGCCATTCAAAACATAGTTTTTTGATTAATAGGTACTCAGTTAAAACTATAAAAAAGCTTAAACTTATTTACACATTTATATTGTCTACGTTTTACATTTTGATTTAAAATTCTATGAAAATTATATAAGATAGTACGATTTATATAATATTGTATTAATCTACGCATATTCCACATACTAATTAATTATTTAATAAAAATAGCTTCGTCAAGTTTAGTTTCTAAAAGCAATAAAACCAACTTAGAACATCCCTAAACTAGCCTTAAAAAGAGATCAAAGTGTTAACGTAGTTAAGAAGCCTTTTTTGAATCGCTTTTATAGCCCTTGATTGATTGATGAAGATCTAGCTTGGAACAGAGTAAGAGAAAGTTACGAAAATAAAAAAAAAGGTTGAAAGACGAGGGTCGTACTTTCCTTTCTTAAAGAACGAATTGCGCTAAGTATCGCGTCATTTTCATGAGTAGATACTATTAAAACAGTATAATTTTAGGTCAAGTAACTGTAAAAGTGCTAAAAGGTGTTGTTAAATTAATTTTTTTCTAATAACTTCCACACTGAAAAAAGGCTGGTTTAATGATTAAAAAATTATGTCCTTAACTTAAAACAAACGTTAAATATTACACTTAAACCAAAACTTTTTGTTCCTTAAAAAAAAATTATAAAGATTTTTCAGCCCCAAAAATTTCACTGTCAATCGAATCCTTTTGTCACTCCATAGAAATTTAGCTAAAATCAAAGTGGCTACTAATTTAGATACCTTAAAACGATGTTAAATAAACGAAGGTTACAAAAACAATTGGTATTAAAAGGTCAATGTATTTGATGGTTTATAAACGGTTAGGTTAGGTTAGGTTAAGATAGATTAGGTTTGGTTGAAACACGTTTTGTTTATGATATGGCTACTTTAATCCAGGGACTAAAACCCAGGGGTTTGGAGCGGAGCAGTGGAGCAATGGGTTTTTGCTCGGAGCAGGAGCGGTGTCCGGAGCAAATAATTTTGATTGCTCCACTACCCCAGTGTATTATGTACAATTTCTGTAAAAACGACTTTTTTTCTCTTTTTTTCAACCTTTAAAGATCTATACTGTGTTCTTTTAAGCATTTATTTAACTTCGCTTGTTTGTTAGGGTCAAATATTGTAATTTTTGACCATCTTACACATAACCGATAAAATTAAAACTTTGTTTAAAAAAAAAAGTTTTAATTAATCTTTTTAAATGTTAATTAATATTTGGAGCATGGAGCGAAGCTTTAGCAGGCATTTCGATGCCGAAGCGGAGCTGAGCGGAGCAATTAAAAAATAGAACTGCTCCAAACCCCTACAAAAACGAAAAATATTTCATTCGGTTCTGATTGGAACGACAACGAAAAATTTCGTTTTTATGCTTTACGTTTCCGTGATTTTGAATAACGATTAATACCGATATTCTAGCACTCTATAGCTTCATAGGGACTTTTTGATGATTCTTTTTGTTTTTGCCCTTTTAGCAAAATAAATACATGAAACCTTATATTATTGAAAAGAGGAAAAAAAAAGCTTTTTTATGAGGTCATAACTAACTACGGATTCCATTTAAAAATATTCAGGTTTATAATTTATCTAAGAATTTAAACAATACTGAAACAAATGAATGTTTCATTTTACAGTACGTAAAAAAATCTACCACTACTTTCCCAAAAATATTTTTGCACCATCAGTTATACCAGAGTTATTAACGATTTAAATAAAGCGCCCATTTTGATTTTTGTTTATTATCTAGCGTGCCATGCAACTTTTTTAAAACATTTAAGCATCACTGAATAGGTCTCATTGTCAGAAAGGGGAACAATTTGTCTGATTTAAACTTCTTTGTAGCTCTTACCGTTCACGAGATCCCAATATTGGCCCTTCTATGTGGATCACCCTGTATATACAGGGTGATCCATTCTTGTTTCTGTCTCTTAGCAATCGTTGGGCCTCCGCTAAAATATGGAGTACAAATTTTAGACTGGCAAACCGTCATTTTAGATTTCTCAAATAGGTAAACATAATTAACATAAATGCAAATGAGGTTTGTTCATTTTATTTACGATAACTTAGCGTCCGTCAGCACGACTCGGTTTGTTTGATATAAGATATACCTAGGCCTACCACACGTCCAGGTTTGGCTGGGACAGTCTGAGTTTTGAAGTTTCCCGGTCCCGGTGTCCCGGTCGGTTTCGCGTTTGTCCCGGTAAAAACAAAAGGTTGTTCCGCACCGATTTTATTGTTACATTTGTCCGCGCGGACAAAAAAAAGGTTTGAAGAAAAATTATTGACATTTTGTTGTGCGTCTTTTTGCTCTTATGATAATTTAAATAAAAAAGGACGTCGTGTCCTCTTTGACTTCACAAAATATGGTAGGCCTACCTATATCTAATACTCTTAATGTACACTGAAAACAGTGAAACTCACTTTTTCAGGTGCGATATTTTACAGCTTCAGGGGACTCTCCTAAGCACAGACGGTTAATCACAGTTTGTGTTTAATGAATAAAATTTAAGTAGTGATAAAACCTGTTAAAACCGGATATAGAAATTATTTATTTCGTTTTCGATCTTGACCGAAAAATAATATCATTTCGTTTCCGTTTCGGTTTTAATTAAAATTTCGGTCAGTTTTGTTTATCGTTTTCGTTTTCGCTCTCTTCTCAGACCCTGCTTTAAACTATACAGGGTGGTCCAAATTCGATGGGATTGCATGGGTATCTCGGTTAATATTTAAGATAGAGAAACGGTTAAATTACCAAAAATGTGCAGTTTTTTGAGACAAACTTCAAAAATATTCTATCATTTCCGGTTTTCGAGTTATCGAATAAAAAGTGTTTTTTTGTCATATTAATAATGTGTCATATCTCCGTTATTGTTGTAAATATCAAAAATATTTACTAAGATTATGTTTGGATATTTTTATGTTTAATTTGATTATACTAAAAAATAAAATTTTTACGCTCGCCGTTAAAAAGTTATGACACAAACTTACCTTTTTTTAAATAGAAACGATAGTTGGCTATGACCTATTTAAATTCCTCATTTTTTTCTCATTTCAAATATATAAGGGTTGATGTATTTATTTTCAACAATACGCAAGTTATGAAGGTTTTCTAGTTTTTTTTTTAAAGAAAATCATTGTAGGCTGTGAAAACAAAAAATAAACAAAGTGTAAAACCTTATAAAACTCATGTGGTACAAGTTACCAAGGTTTTTTAATTTGTTATTGAGATAAATACGAAATTTTTTGAACATAAGATAAACAACAATATCCTACGTTACTGCTGATAACGACTATATCGTTGTTTTCTTATTTTCAAATATTTACAATCTCCACAACAAATTAAAAAACCTTGGTAACTTGTACCACATGAGTTTTGTAAGGTTTTACACCTTGTTTGGTTTTTGTTTTCATAGCCTACTATGATTTTCTTAGAAAAAAAACCTTCATAACTTGCGTATTATTAAAAATAAATACATTGACCCTTATATATTTGGAATGAGAAAAAAATAAGGAATTTAAATATGTCATAGCCAACTATCGCTTCTATTTAAAAAAGGTAATTTTGTGTCATAACTTTTTAACAGCGAGCGTAATTTTTTTTTTTAGTATAATTAAATAAAACATAAAAATATCTAAAAATAATCTTAATAAATATTTTCGATATTTACAACAATAACGGAGATATGACACATTATTAATATGACAAAAAAACACTTTTTTTCGATAACTCGAAAACCGGAAATGATAGAATATTTTTGAAAACGGTTCTGAGTTTGCCTCAAAAAACTGCACATTTTTGGTAATTTAACCGTTTCTCTATCTTGTCTATTAACCGAGATACCCATGCAATCCAATCGAATTTGGACCACCCTGTACACAATTTGTTACAAAGTATTTGTAATAAATTTTCCATTTTCATAATAAAAAACATATTTATAGTATTACTTAAACAAACGTTGCCAAATTAATTTTAACGTTACAGATTTTGCTACAGTAACTATTCTATATATGTTTTTTTTAATTCATAAACCACAATGGCGTAAAATTTTGCTCCATTTCATTTTTATAAAACGAAATTGTTGATTTATTAGCTGCTTAATAAACCGTGCTACTGTGTCCGTTTGACGCAATAAACAATAAATTTTGTCATCTGAGACGCTTCCCAACACCAAATTGTTAATTAAGAGCAGTAACTTGTGCCTTACCACGATAATAATGATTTACTGACTACAGCAAATGTACCTATTTGTAAAAAAAAAAAAACGAGAATCAATCGGTCGTGTCCGATAACGGTATGTTTTGATTTGTTAAAGCTCATAACAGCGTCCGACAAAATCATAAATAACTAACACGTCAAATTTTTTACGCCTACAAACTACACAAATAATCAACCCGACACCATTATTCGCTTTATTGCGGTTATTTTTAGCGAGCAAATGATTAAATTATCAAATGCGTTTGTCGTTGTAACAGGAGACTAAAAGGCTTATCGAGTTATTCTTTTGTTTTAAAAAAAGTTACGGAAATAATTACATCGCTTTTGTTCAAAACTAGATCAGCGACTCAATTTTAGCGTACCACAATCTTACAAACATTACAAATATTATAAAAGAATGGCGGTATAATGGTCAAGAGGTCTCTAAAGAATACTCTTTAGATTAGCTAAATATTTCGAGTTTATATTATCATCGACTGGTCGTAATTATTTTTATTAAATTACAAATATTATACTTCGATAAGTCTTAAGTTGTATGAAAATGTAAAAATTGCACTGAAATTTATTGCAAATTTATGAAACAATTTTTCGAGATATGTTCTCCAAATTTTTTTGTGTCGTGCTTATTATTTGCTTAGGAAAATTCGTCGGATTTACTCCTAAACTAACGATTATGTTTGTTCGCACAACCCAAAAACAGAACCCCAAGTTCCTAAGTTGATTATTATCTACGGGTGCTGAGATAAGTTTGTGCATAATTTGTGGTGTAAAATAAGTTTAGGGCCTCTGATTTTTTTTAATACCTTAAATAGTGATGAACAACCAAACTAAACCTAAGAAAAAAGTCCTTAGCCGTAACATAGTGACTAGATATCTTTTAACAGCGTTTAAAAACGATGTCAATGTGACCAGTTTTGTATACAGGGTGGACCAAATTCGAATGTTTTACGGGTTATCTCGGTTACTGTAATAGTTAGCGAAAATCTGATATCGGTCTCTTGGGCTATTTTTTTGAGAAAAGAACGCCTATGTAATCAAATTTTTTATATCGCTTTCTATTTTGGCACTACAGACGAAAAATTAAATTTCATCATTTTTGAAAATTTACTATAACTTGATTTTTTATTAAAATAGAACAAAATGTTAATTAAACTTATATATTCTATAATTTCCAAGTAAATTTTTCAACTTTTAAGCAAATTCGTGTATTTTTTTTGTATTTTATAACTGTTTATTGTGGTATTGTAAACATGGCTAAATTTGAACTCTTTGAAGAGTTTAATATGTTAGAAGTTTACATTGTAAGTAATAAAAAAATGTAGCGGCTGCTGCAGATACTTGAAAATGAGTTTAGTTGTTTAATAATTGCAAATATCACGTGTTTACGAAATCATGGCAATTTTTGATAGGGAAATTTCTACAAAATTAACGATAGCTTGGTTATTTTTTGCAACACATACTTGTATATAAAACTATATATTTTTGAAGAGCCAAAAAAATTGCTCTATCATATAAAGAAAGTCATGACCAACTAGGGTTTCTGTTTAAAAAAATATAAGTGTACTTCATATCTCGAAGGTAAGGGTTGCTTTAAAAAAAAATTGTGTTTAAATTCAGCATACAAATCTGTATAAAAAGCTCATATATTTTAATAAATAAAGAAGTTATAGTAAATTCTCAAAAATTATGATATTTCATTTTTTGTCTCTAGTGTCAAAATGAAAAGCGATATAAAAAATCTGATTACATAGGCCTTCTTTTCTCAAAAAATTGTTCAAAAGACCGATATCAGATTTTCGCTCTTACGGTAACCAAGATACCCTGTAAATCATTCGTATTTCGTTCACCATGTATTTGGGGGGTGATTCAATAAGTAAAAAAGGCAAACATGTTTAGTTTTAAAACGCTTTATACAATCAATTTTTTAAGACACTTGTAACAATTATACACTTTCCTATTGCCCTTCTACCTCTACCAACAGCAAATAAATCTTCGTCTTACAGTTAAACACCTTCAGGCAAGCAACGGTAGTTCAGTTTTTGATAAATAATAGAATACTGTGTCAGCTGGATAAATTAAATGATGCCGTCATACAGAAGCGCCCAGAATTGGTGAATCGCAAAGGTGCTGTCTTCCATAATGATAAAACTAGACCACATACAAGTTTTGTCACTCGTCAGAAGTCGTTTTGAGCTTAGATGGAATGTTTTACCATATCCACTATAGTAGTAGTAGTCTTTATTTGTTCTGAAAAATCCAAAAAAGCGTAGAACATGTCACAGTAATGATATAAAAATACACATATATACGAATATATACAACACAATTATAATTACTTAAAGGAGTTTTTAAAGTAATCGTCATTAAGGTATTCACTAACTCCATAGTAAGCTTTAGAAATTAGGACATTTCTTAATCTTTTCTTCAAGTCGGGAGTGCGTAGATTTTTTTTATGTCGTGTATTGGCTGCATGGTTTCTTATATTCACTTCAAACAGATCAAAATTATTTCTTACGAAAAGGATGGCTTCGAGAATGAATAGGCCGTAAAAAGTTAATATTTCTTTGTCACGAAAAGTGTCTTTACAATGATCTCGGTAGTTTAGACCAAAAATAGTTCTTATACATCGCTTTTGTATAATAAAGAGGCGTGCAGTCACTAGCGTTTCCCCAAAAAATTATAGCATAGCGTAACCTAGATTCAACATACGCATGATATGCAGTTTTGGCCGCGTTTGTACTGACTAATTTTTTTAGGTTTTTTAGTGCGAAAGGATACCGTGACAGGCGTTCGATGTGGTATGACCAGTCCAGTCTAGAGTCAATACCTAAACCAAGAAATGATATTTTATTAACAACATTTATAGTTGTAGAATTGTTTTTAAGTTTTAGGTCGGAGGTTAATTTACTTTGTGAAAATTTTATTACTTGAGTTTTATTGACATTTAAGGTTAGATTGTTTAATGTGAACCAAAGTTGGAGTTGGCCTAAGCAGTCAAAGAGTTTTTGTTCAGAATTTTTTGAATCCGAGTCACTAATAATAGCAGATGTGTCATCGGCAAATTGTATAAGGGAAGTTTTGGCAAAAACTGGAAGATCATTTGTGTACAGTATGTATAACAGGGGGCCTAAGATTGATCCTTGCGGGACTCCTTTTTTGATTGTCTTTTTGTTAGATTTTAGAATTTTACCTGACGAGTCTTTTCCGGCAACATATTGGTTTCTTTCCGAAAGATAAGATTTTATAAGGTTATGGGCGGTCCCTCGTATACCATAGTGTTCTAATTTTGTTAGCAGTATTTCGTGGTCAACACTATCGAAAGCTTTTGAGAGATCAACACACATGACCATGGTGTGTTTGTCTTTATTGAGGGATTGAAGTACATTTCGGATTGCCATATAAATAACGCGGGTAGTTGTTTTGCCTTTTCTGAATCCATTTTGAGAGTTGTTTATTAAGCCAAAGTGTTCTACGTAATTTTCAATTCGGTTGTAGATTATTTTTTCAAATATCTTACTAATGTTTGTGAGGATGGCTATGGGTCTATAGTTTCCTATGTCACTTAAATCCCCTTTTTTGTGAATTGGTTTGATTTTTGCACATTTAAGTTTGTTAGGAAATATGCCATTTTTTAATGAGAGATTTATAATGTGACTTAGAGGTCCAGATATTAAGTCGGCAGTATATTTTAAGAGGTTTGTTGGGATTTCATCTTCTCCTGTTGATTTTGTGTTTTTAAGTGACATTATGGTTTTATAGACTTCCTCGTAAGAAGTGGGACGTAGATAAATAGACATATTATTATGTTTGAAGTGGCTGGTTTCAGAAATGGTCCCATCCGTATTGTCAGGGCACATATTTATAAATAGTTCGTTGACGTTGTTTAGTATATCTAATGGGTTTTCACCTGTATTTTTGACATTTTTGATGAAATTGTCTTCTTGTTGCTTTTTTCCCATGTAGTTGCCTATTACTTCCCATGTCGCTTTGCTTTTGTTTTTTGCCGTTTTAATGTATTTTTCGTCCGTGAGTCGTTTTGCAAGACGAATGGTGCTTTTTAATATTTTTGAATATGTTTTGAAGTATTCCTCGGATATTCGACCTTCTCTGTAATCTAAATATAGTTGTCGTTTGTTAGAACAGGATGTTTTGATGCCGATAGTGATCCAGTTTCTGTGGTTTGACAATTTTTTAATGGTTTTCGGTTTGAAAATGGTTTCAAAGAATTCTTTATATATTTTTAAAAAAATATCGTAAGCCGAGTTTATGTCAGATGATAGATATACTTCATCCCAATTACTGTTTGTAAGGTTTGCTCTAAATTCTTCTAGTTTATTGTTAGAGAAGATCCTTGTGGTTATGTTTTTAGGGATGTTGTCCTTGTGATGAACTTTCTCAATCTTTACTTCGACTGACTGGCCGTAGTGATCAGACAGCGCTGTTTGGATAACTGTCCCACAACTTTTAGGGTCTGTGTCATGAAAGTTTTTGATAAAAATGCAGTCAATTAGAGATTTTGATTGTTTAGTAACCCGGGTCGCTTCAAATATTGTTTGTTCATAGTTTTGACTATGGAGTATGTCGAGAAACAGTTTACTATTTTTACTTTTATTTAGCAAGCAAATATTGAAATCACCTGTGAGTATAATTTTATATTCTGAGAAAGTAACGAAACTTTCTACTAGAAATTTCTCAAGACAGTTGAAGAAAATATCAAGAGAGCCTAAATTGGTTCTATAAATACAAACGATAATAATTTTAAAAATTTTGTTTATGATACAATATATATTCGCCAGACCTTGCACCATCATACCACTATTTATTTCGTTCTTTGCTAACCGTCTTAAATGGTAAAAAGTTCACTTTTGATAGTTTTGATAAGGATATCAAATCGTCCTTCAAACTTTTTCACTTGTTTATTAAAAATATCTTGAGGGCACGAGCGTAAAGGGCAATTTAAAACAACTAAATCTTATTAAAACAAAGTAATTTTGTTGCCAAGTTAAATTAAAAAATTGTGTAGAAAAAGAGGATGCCCAAAACGTATTTACACGGTTATATAACATATCAACCAAAACGTTTATGTTGGCCGTTCCACTGGCAACATATTGTGAGGTCAAATTAATGAAACTTCCGCGCCCTAAACGAAGTTAGTTGTAAATATCATACTAAAACAATCGCAATTCCAGTAACTCAATTGAAAACGCGGCACACTTGTTTTAATTACGTTCCGTTACTCAACTTAATTAAATCACAGTTTTATCAAACAATAACAAACTAATTAAACGTGTAATGAAAATGTTGCAATAGAAAAAATGAAGCGTGTTTAATATGGAGAAAAATATGTATACCGTCATTTATAAAATCGAGTTCTTCGCCTTTTGCAGTAAACATTTTTTGCATAGCAATTTTCTCCAAGAGTTAGAATATGAAAATTTGATATTTATTAAGATATGCGCAGGGGGCGATGGTAAAATATGTTTTCAATGTCTATATCTATGCACTCCATTTCCTATACTACTTTTTAAAAGCTTCTGGTAACCTACTTTCTGATAATTTGTTAAAAAATAACCGACTTTAAATGAATTTTGCTTAGTTAAACAAATTGCTGATCATATACAGGGTGGTCTATTTTCGATGCCCATACAGGGTATCTCGGTTATTATCAGAGATAAAAAAAAAACTAAATACATAAACTCGATTTATTTTTTCGAGAGAAATTTATTGCCGTAAACAGATTTTTGATATCTTTTTTAATTTTCGAAATATAGCTAGAAACCGATTTTTGGCACTTTTCAAAAATGTTAAATATCTCGTTTAAACGAGAAGATAGAAAAAAACTAAAGACATTTTTCGCATGATTTTTTGTGCTTAATAAGATAGCGATGTTCAATTATTTTTTACTTATATCAATGCCGATATATTGCACCTAACTTTCTTATTTTAAATGGCAACCATAGGCAAATTATATATTTTTGAAAAGCGCAAAAAATAAGCTTTCGATTCATGTCAAAGCCAACTATGGTTGTCATTTAAAATAAGAAAGTTAGGTGTAATATATCAATATTTGTGTGAGTAAAAAAAAATTGAACATCGCCATCTTATTAAGGACAAAAAACCATGCAAAAAAATGTCTCTAAAGTTTTTCTCTATCTTTTCGTTTAAGCGAGATATTTAACATTTTTGATGTCTTTTTTGATACTCGAAATTAAGCCCCAACACCATTTTTGGCTCTTTTCAAAAATGTTAAATATCTCGTTTAAACGAGAAGATAGAAAAAAACTTTAAAGACATTTTTTGCATGGTTTTTTGTCCTTAATAGGATGGCGATGTTCAATTTTTTTTTACTCACACAAATATTGATATATTACACCTAACTTTCTTATTTTAAATGACAACCATAGTTGGCTTTTACATGAATCGAAAGCTTATTTTTTGCGCTTTTCAAAAATATATAATTTGCCTATGGTTGCCATTTAAAATAAGAAAGTTAGGTGTAATATATCGGCATTGATATGAGTAAAAAACAATTGAACATCGCTATCTTATTAAGCACAAAAAATCATGCGAAAAATGTCTTTAAAGTTTTTTTCTATCTTCTCGTTTAAACGAGATATTTAACATTTTTGAAAAGTGCCAAAAATCGGTTTTTGGCTATATTTCGAAAATTAAAAAAGATATTAAAAATCTGTTTACGGCAATAAATTTCTCTCGAAAAAATAAATCGAGTTTATATATTTAGTTTTTTTTAATCTCTGATAATAACCGAGATACCCTGTATGGGCATCGAAAATAGACCACACTGTACAATTAAGTCGGAATCTGCAGTAATGGAGTTTATTGTAGTTTATCTTATGTTCAAATATTTGTAATGTTTATCACAACAACAAATTACAAAACCTTCGTAACTTGTACCAAATGAGTTTTAAAAGGTTTTACACCTTGTTTTGTTTTTGTTTTCACAGCCTACTATAATTTTGTTAAAAAAAAAACTAAAAAACCTCCGTAACTTGCGTATTATTAAAAATAAATACATCAACCCTTATATATTTGGAATGACAAAAAAATAAGGAATTTAAATAAGCCATAGCCAACTATGGGTTCTATTTAAAAAAACACAACTTTATGTCACAACTCGAATTTCGGATTATTTTTTTTTGAAAAATTGACTACGCCACTGCATTCCTATCAAAAAAGTGCCTGTAGAACGTCTGGTTTGCTGGCCGAGACGTAGTCGAGGCCAGCAAACAGGCAAGGCCGAAAAAGTACGTTTTGGCTGAGGTGCATATTACATTTTTTGTGTTGTTTAATACCACTGGCAGGTGTTCTACTAATTTTTATTTGTGAAATTTACTTGCACTGTTTTGGTTTCATTTAGTTGGATGCGCCATGTTTTAGTCCATTCGTAGATTTGATTTGTTGCGTTCTGGAGTTTATCTGTTGATTGTTCAATAGTTGTTCGGATGGCTAGAATTGCGGTATCGTCGGCAAAAGTGGCTACTTTCACATGTTGTGTTTGTGGTATATCAGAAGTGAATAGCAGGTACAGTACCGGGCCAAGGACACTACCTTGGGGCACTCCGACTTTGATTTCTTTGAATGTGGAATATTCTTCATCTTGTTTCACTCGGAAAATTCTATCTGATAGATAGGATTTTAGAATGTCACAATATTGCTTTGGTAGAGATTTGTTTAGTTGTGTAGTAGGCCTTCGAACCATACTCTGTCAAAGGCCTGTGCTACGTCTAGAAATAATGAAGAACAGATCTTTTTTTCCTCAAGTGCCTTTTCTATTTCGTGTGTTATTCTGTGCACTTGATCGATAGTGGAGTGCTTGCTTCTAAATCCAAATTGGTGTTCAGGTATTAGGTTTTTACTGTTTATAATTGGTTTCAGTCTTTTCAATAAGAGTTTTTCAAATAATTTAGATAAGACTGGTAGTAAGGATATTGGTCTATAGGACTTAGCATCATTAGATGGTTTCCCAGGTTTGGCTATCATTATGACTTCAGCGACTTTCCACATGTTTGGTACATGCTGCAGTCGGAATGCAGCATTTATTATATACGTCAGTTTAACTATAGCTTTGCATGGTAGATATTTTAATATTTCGCCTGTGATTAAATTATACCCTGGTGCTTTTTTAGAGTTAATATTTCCTTTGATTTCCTCGGCTACTTCTTTAGGTGTTACCCTCGGTATTTCTTCTAGTTTTCTATTTTCATCGTTTGTTAGTTCATATCCATGGTCTTCATTTGGTTGGAAGATCATTTCCAAATGATTAGCAAAGACGTCAGCTTTTTGTTCATTTGATCGTGCCCACTCTCCATTATCTTGTTTTATTGGTGGCATATGAACTATTGGGCGTTTTAGTTTTCGAGTCGCTTTCCATAAGGAGTATTCAGTGTCTTTATAAGTTGTCAGCTCTCTCAGGTATGTTTCTATTGATTCATTTTTAATTTCATTTATCTCCTTTTTTAGCTGTTGTGTTAGCATATTCAGGGTCACTTTATCTTCAGGAAATCTGGTAGTTTGCCATTTTTTCCGTGCCTTTCTCTTTTTAGTTATTAGTTCTTTTATTTCTCTTGGGTAGGCATTACCTATCGTTTTTCGCTTTATTTCTGGTGTGTGATTCCAAGCGGTTTGCTGTATATCTGTGACAAATTTTTCTGCCTCGTCCTCTAGCTGCTCTTTTGTTCTTAATAGCCCATTTAGTTCAATTTTGTTACTTAGTTCTGTTTTGAATCCTATCCAGTCTGTTCTTTTGTTACACAGTGTAGGTCTATTTTCTTTTTGGATTATGTTTTCACTTAAGATCATAATCACTGGAGAATGGTCTGAATCGAGGTCAAAATTTTCTTCTATTTTTATGAAGTTACCGGGAATTTTTTTGGTGATGTAGAAGTCCAGCAGATCTCGTATCTTGTTTATATCGGATGGCCAGTAAGTTGGCTTTCCTGTTGAGTGGTAGTCGCATCCAATTTCGCTTGCTGCTGCGTGGAGCTCTCTTCCTTTCGTAGTTGTCAATCTTGAGCCCCAGTTGATATTTTTAGCGTTAAAATCTCCTCCTACGATAAAGTTTTCTCCCATTTGTTGTAGAAATTATTAATGAGCACCAAATTTAGCAACTTTGCCGAATTAAAACCTATATTCTAGCTATTATAATAAGCGAGATCCCCATGCTTAAACTCGAATTTCAAACACACTGTATAAGTGTATTTAATAATAATTGGCCAGTTTACAACACTTTTTTTTTGTGTAGTTAGTAATCTGTGCGAATGAATTTTGAATTAATTGACATAATTTTTCATATGCTACTTTCAATATTTCTTTTTAACATTAAAAACAAAGCATAAAATAATTGTAATATGTAATTTTTGTACGTTTTTTTTATGCAGCAAGTAGTCGTATGTTTTATTGTTTAGCTGTTTTACATTCCCTTAAAACATAATTTGAAAATCGCTTAACCCAAAATATAATCGAACTGTTTCCGAAGAACTGCGTAACCGAATCGTCAGCAAATTAAAAAGAATGAACTGGAACTAAAAGCGAAAAGAAATAACCGTTATTTTAAAGGCTTGTGTCCCTGTTCTTGAGATGTTTTATTTTCCATTTAACTTTTTATTTAAATGGCAACGTATATTTTTTAATACATCGGTTTAAAGCTCTTTAATTTCCTATCAATTAATTTATAATTTAACTACCCAATGCGAGCAACGATCTTTTTATAAATGCTTCGAAGGACTAAATGAGAATAAATTTCTTTAGAGAATCTTACATATCTCCACGACCAATCTAATTAAAAAAGATACATTTTATTATCGTTGTGACAATAAAATCTCATTTTACGCATCGGCTTTCGCATTTTATACATGCCAGCTTATCAGATGCCTCCGTATCTATACATCCTGTTCAAAATGGGCTTATGCACATATAAAATGGAATGCTTTACGAATTTTCTTCGAGTACCACCGAGGCCGTATTATATTATTTAACTCCCCTGAATGCAGGGAACAAAATAGCGAAACAAAGCAGACTCGCTAATCTATTAAATATACAAGTTATTTTGCTCAACTAAAACATCTGTGCTGTTCGACTAAAACAGAATGAATATTTTATAATGAAAATTTCGTTCTGTCGTTCTTTTCTTTGCGACTCGTAATTTGACAACGAAAACGACATCAAAAGCTCGTTTAATTTCTAAATTTGGTGGAGGCTTTTAATAACCACTCGATTTTACGTCAGAGTTAAGATGTCTTAATCGTACTAAAAGCCCAAAAAAGAAATTTTGAACAGATGTAATCAGTTCATTGATATTTTAGTACAAATTGATACTCAACTTGCATAAAATTGAAAATTGAAACGGATTCTTCTTAGTTATTTTCTTGCTTTTGTTGTGTTTTGATAGTAAAATGTGCTATTGCTTATTTCTTTATATGTACATTTATGTGCAATATGCGATTATTAATTTTAATGATGAGCATGTAGATAGGTTTCTCGTTAAAGATGTAGATTGATTGGTTAAATTAGAGAAATACTGCTATGCATAGTCTAAACATTTATCAGTCTGCTTCATTTTTGTAAAATAGTTGAAAGAGTAGATAATTTTTTGTATAATTGCTTTAAAATGTAAGCTAGATGCATTTTTCCCGATTTTATCATACTTTTATTAGAGTAAAGTGCCCTAATATGGAACAGTTACCTATTATGGAATACATCAGTTTTATGACAATGAATAAGCGATATCTGTTGAAAAGTATTTGTACATTGATCACACATTCCCAAATGTAAAATAGTTAAAAAATATTCACTAGATTACATAACAGATTCAAATATAGTTTTGACGTGCTACTGAGTTTTTAGGCTAAATCTCTCAGTGCAAAATATTATATGCTAGGGTAAATGATATAAAATATTTTATTGCATGTTTATTTAGCATGAGCCTTTACATTTCAATTAAATAGACCAAAATTTTGATTGGGGCCATTTCATGTTTTACATATACCGATTTTTGAAATGTCACATTGATGCCTAATATGGACTACATAGAGGTGCCTTATAATGAATATGATTATGGTCACTAAGTACAGCAATATGGGTTCAGTCAAAAGTGTCAGAAATGGGCAGACGAAAAATGTGCAAAATACCCAAAAAAACAATTCTATTGTCCTACCTGTAAAAAATAAATAAATTATCAACATTTAGTTCGAATGACACTTGAATTATAATGTAATTTACATAAATAACAGAGTTTTGGTTTGGTTTAAGTAATAATGCAAATCAGAAAGAAATAAAAGATTAATCTATGAGCAGTTGTTTATTTTAATGTATATTTCCTATATAATTCTATATTCCATATTAAGAACCCCTAGTATTCCATATTAGGTTCCCGGGAGCTTAATATGGAATAGTAGTAACATTTAAAAAAAAAAGCTATGGAAGAAATATCTACCGTAATATCGTACAAGAATTCGAGTAATGTGTTGCGTATTCATTACAAATTCCTTACAATTTTTTTTACAAAATTTTGTTGAATAAATGTGAATATTATTGCCGAATGCAAAAAAGTATTCCATATTGGGGCACTTTACTCTACTTTCTAGGTTTTTCAAAATAATTGCATATGGCGATCATATTTGTCTAATCTGCAACAATACTAGAGAAATGAATTTTTTTTTTTTACTACAATACAGTCTGGAAAATTGGGCCTCCACAAAAATATGAATAAAACAAATTCATTTTGTAGTTATAATTTATTACTTAATACCTAAATTAATAGAGCCTTTACCACAATCAACTGACTAAGCAGCGTTCAACTCTTGTCCACATTTTAAATTTAAAAGCAATTGGCAGGGAGGAATTTTCTTGTTGGAAATCTTGAAAATTTGAATAAATTCAGCTAGCCCAACGTATTTCATTTACTTAAAGAAGTTAGGTCAGCAATTCATCATTTTTCTAATTTAAAACAGAAATGTCCCTTTTTCAGATGATTGGGAACCGCTGGCATAAATATGTAATTCAGTCAACAAAAAAAAACACAGTAGCTTAAGTATGTTGTTTTTAGAACTGTGTACAAATGATAGCCAAAACTTAATTAAGGGGCAATAAATTAGTGAGATACTTCCGTAATCGTTGCTTCTGAATTTAATTTTGCGCATATTCATCTTGTGGTCGTCGCTCGTGTGTTATTCATGCACACCAACATAAAGCTACACGTTATTTAAACAAACGGGATTTATCAAGTGCAGGTTAGCTTTATTTACTTAATGACCTTTCGTCTACCGCTTTGATATATTATAACAGAGGTAAACAGACTTTGTTCAGACGTTGATCGATAGCGCAGATCTCTGATAAACATAGACGATTGACCCTGCCTGCGATTTTATATTTTTAACGTGAGAGTACGAACACGACTCCGATAAAAATAAATACTGTAAAGTGTCACTATAATATTATAATTTATTGGATTTTATTTTTACACCGTAAATAAGTGAGTCACAATTCCTATTTTATCAACTTATTAACTGCTACTACGAGGGTCAAGCTAAATAAATAAAGGATTATTAACACAGTTAATATATTCTAAGATTTGATTTGAAATATTATGCTATTATTATTATTATTTTCGCGGTGGTGCTCCACTTTCGGGTTCCTGTACTGCAACTTATTGGTATATTGTACCCTCTGGTGATAGCCCCTTAAAGGAGTCCTGTGTTTTTGAAAAACTCCAGGATTTTCTTTAAGAGTGTTTTTCTTAACTCTTCTTGGTTGGCTTTTTTCACCCCCAGAAGTCTACGCCGATTGGGTGTGAATCTTTCAAACTGGCATTGTACGTGAAGAGGAGTTTTTTCTTCTTCACCACATCCTCTGCATATATCGGTCTCTGAGAGCCCTATTACGATATAGATGTTTGTTTAACCCACAGTGTCCTGTGACGAGCCCTGTGGCTGCTCTGATGGCTGGTCTACTCTGCTCATCCTAAGCATTTCTTCTGTCTTTCTTTAAAGACCTTTGAAAGGATAGCCTTAGAATAGGCTCGTCCTGCTACTTTTTTCCAATGAGCATTATGCCCCTGTATTAATATGTCGTTAAGAAACCGCTTGGCTGTTCCATAGAATTTACCAACTGCAGGTTCTGGTCCAAAGAAAGGTGTCTCGCTGCCAATTTTGGCTAGGTTCTGCCTTCTCGTACCCTGGTATATTAGTGTGCCCTGGGCACACCAGTTTAACATTATTCTTGCTTCCTAGCACGTGGTGACCGTATGCAGTTTAGAACAAGTCCTGAGTTTACTTCCGACGAGCCAAGAGCTTTTAACGCTGCTTGGCTGTCAGACACTATGAAGATTATTTTATTATTAAAATCTCTTTTTAGTACTGTTTTTGCACATGTGCATAGCGTACACCTCGGCTTGAAATATGGTTGCACACTGCACAAGGCTTACAGATGTGCCTTGTCTCAGTTGAGCTGCTCCCCATATTCCGCCGCCTGTGCCATTTTGTGTTTTTGACGCGTCCGTATACCAGACCAGGTCATTTAGCTCTATTTCTTGACGATCCCATTGGTCTCGTGTTGGAATTATGATTCCAAAGGTTTTCTCAAAGGCTAGCGTCCTGTTTCTAGCCGAAATCATGATCGCAATAGTGCATAATTCTCTTCTCTAGAACTCCATTAAATACCAGACAAACATTTTTCTGTGTACTGTTTCACTTAGTTCTGTGCATTGAGCTGAATTGCATTGGCCAGGCTCGTACTCTTAAATAAAACAACATTTACAGTGGAAACTTTTATATTCATCCTAATACCAGAAGAGCGATGAAAGCAGAAACTGAAGAGTAGGTAAAGAAATATTGTTTAGAATGGGAGTCACTTTCCATCAGGTAACTCCAATCTTGGTGATCGTTGTCTAATTTTCCTTTCCCGACAATTTACTAGCACTTGAGTTTGTTAAAAAAAAAACTTGACCAATGTTGAGAGTAAACAAATACTGAGAAGAGCGGAAGGAGCACCTACAACGAATGGACAACACCAGAACATCTAAAAATCTATTTATCTACAAAGCTAACCCATGGAAGGCGAAATGTGTGGTCGTCCCTGATGAAGATGGAAAGACCAAAATATATGATGACGCAACAAACCTAGAAGGTTGTAAACCTCCTGTTGATGGTGATGATGACTTGTCCAATGTTGCTTGTTTCTATTTTTTTACTTTCATGACAAATATTGGACTTTTGGATATCGAAGCATTATTTTGCCAAAAACAAATTAGCAATTATTTAATTAAACGAATAAAGAGTCTGACGAATGTAGAGATTCCACTGTAAGCATTACTTTTTTCATTTCTGACTTTTTTTTTGTCATTGACGTAATTTGCTCATCTTCTTCATGATTCCATACACGACTTTCTTGGCTGGTAGGTACATCAAAAGATAAACTGTAAGTGTCATCACCTGCTGGGCCGGATTTAGCAATAGACACAAATGTCTAAGGTCAGGTATGCAGAGGGGCCCGATTCGATAAAAATATTTTCGTTTCACTTCTAAAAATTAGTCGGCTGAATTCGCAAACACCCAACATAAATGGGGCCCAAATACTGAATTTTTTCCAGGGTCCGCTAAAGAGTTCATCCGGCATTAAACGCCTGTCGCGATTTCCAAATTAATTTAATGTCCACCATTATTGAGAAGACTCAACTTTTGATGGCAAATTACACGCTTTGCTTTTTCGCCCCAAAGAACTGATGCAACACAGAACTACTGGCAACTTTTTTATGTGACTTAATTGTCTTCTTCTATTATCTTTTTAACAGCAGCAATGTTTTTGCTGTATCCACCTTAAGAGGACGCCCTGTCCGTTTTCAATGCTCAACGGAACTTCTTTTGCGTTCAAATCCTTTATTCCAGCGTAAATTGTAGTCAAGGAAGGCGCTTCTTTACTAAAATCACAACTGTAACCGGCGCTGTGGCGGTGGCGATCCGCGATCACTATAATAAGTAACCAAGTTACTTAACTACGTAACCAGGTTACTTATTATAGTGATATTGGATCGCCACCGCGCCAATGTGAGTTGACCCTAAGCCTTTTTAAAAATCACGATTCAAAAATGCTCCCAAAGTAACTGCATTTTTTTTATCTATTTCCACTATTTTAAGACATTATTAAACTAGGTTTTAACAAACTTTACTTTTGCAGTCAATCTTAATGACAGGTAAAAACTAAATAACGTGAAGGTGTGGATTTTGTTTTTCACATCCTACTTGTTTTTTTACTCTCAATAAATTTAGCTTAGCCCTCGTACATCCAATAGCCAGACGACAACGTAATTTACTTTGGACTGTAATTTTAAAGCGACACGGCCAGCTGGGAAAAGCAGATTTACATTTGGAAACGGAAAAGAGAAAACACATTGACCGTTTCCTGCTAACAATTATAGGAAGTGATAGAATTCCAGTTTTATCCCTCTGAGCCCTACAGATATTGCTAATACTGGCGTACACACGCGTTTACAACAGCTTGCATTGATTTATACGCTGAGGGTAATACCAACAATTGCAGATAATAATAAATTTCGCAAGTGCAATGATTATAAAATTGATTTATTGCTTTAAAATGAACACAACAATTAAAATTTTAAAATTACAATTTTCGCACGGCCATAACCGTGCGATGTCACTGTATTGCGATTTTCGCGAAAAATCGTAACAATTTTAATAGCAAAAAAAACGTTTACAACTCGAGTAGATTGCCATGAAATTGAAAATGTTATATCCAGACTCGTAAAGATTGGGCTCTCTTGATATCAATGTATCCACGGATTAACGCGGCTCTCAATGGACAATACAACCGAAATAAAACTGAGGAAGCTAATTGAAAAATAAACTTCTATACGTAATTTATAGACGTTGCTGCTTTAACGGTTCAGTTGTGTGATAGAAATAAGTTTAATTAAAATCACTATTCTATAAAGAATTTCTGCCAGAAAGAATCTTTACAGATACATAATTTCTGCCTTAAGCTGTTAACATTTCGGACCCAATATTTTGGATTCAACGCGATCGTAAACAGTTGCATGCAGTAGAACGGATCACTGAATTAATTTAAAGGTTTGGCAACAGTTAGTTCATTTTTTATTACTAAAAATGTTTTAAAAATTACCTAAATTACTTAATTAATTTCTTAAACAGTCTACAAAAAATGTTTATAAAAAAATGAGGACAACGGTACAAGAAAACAATATAAATTTGATATTTGATAAAATAGAATATCTAGCTTATATGATTATACTATTTTAATGGAGAAAATAGTTTTAAATAATTTGTTTAACAAAGAAAGTTTATAATTAAGTTCCAGAAATGTACAATTTAGTTTCCACAAAATTAAATACTTCTTTTTGTAAGCCATTGAGTTATTATAAGACAAAATAAAACAGATATTTAAAAACAAAATGTTTAAACAGTTTTTTATTAATTGTTCGTTGCTGGCCAAAAGTTATTTAATAATAATTTATTTTTTGTGCGATCGTACTAGAAACAGCTGTTTGACGGACGCGTTAGTACTGCATTACCGGTACATACATAAATAACTATTTTTAATACGTTTATTTGATAGAATTATGTTTTTGAAATTTTTTTATGCAGATTTTTTGTTAAAACTTATAAAATAATTGTTTCATTTTCTCCACCGAAAAGCTTAATGGTTTTTGAAACAGGAAAAGTTTTTATCTTTAAATAATATTTTTGCAGAAAATTGCAACGGTATACTTTAACGGGGTTTAAAATTTGTATCGCACCTTATCTTAAATAAAGGCCAATTTTAATAATTTCTAGTAAATCTATCAGGACCAACCAATTACTTCATTTATAACATAAAGCTTGGAACTTATATTTTTGAATTTGTGGTTTAATATTTACTTAAAAAATTAAGTGATTCGAGATATGAGCCGTTTATTTTGAATGTGGCATAAGCAACTTTTTGCGAAAAATGATTTAAAGCGGTACCTATATGATTACAAAAATGGGTCATATTTTTATCTTTAAACATTTTCCTGGCAATTTCTTTCAAAATCATTACTATTTTCGTCGATCGAAATTTTATTGTGGAAGTGTAAATACGTTTATTTAAAAAATGGCATATAATGATGAATTTGCTTCCTTATTATATCCCCAATTTACCACAGTTGTTTAAAAGTTTAAAACAAAATCAAATGTCTGACGACTTCATCACTCTTATTAATGACGATGATTTAATGCATAAGCAAACTTTTATATGAAATACGTTATATAAATTACTTATGTATACTTATGTTGCAAAGTGTACTGATGCATTTACTTATAACTTATGTATTGTATGATTATTAATGATACTGAAAAAATATTTTTATAAACTCACAATGTTATAAATTATACAAATTACTTATGTTACATAGTTTCTCACCAATTTTCTTAAATTACTGTCCACTTCAGTAAAACATATCAGACAAAATCAACGTAAGTCCATAGTTTTTACAGCTAATAAATTTCGAAGTGGCTTAAGTCACTTTACAGTAAGATAAATGGCGATTCGTTAACGTCTGTGCGAAATTATGTATCCTGAGAAAAATGTAAGTAACCGAGATAACAAATATAAGTGAAATTTCACTATTTTAGTAGCATAAAGATCGTTATGCACATTAAAAATCTCAAAATAACATTAAAGTACTTATGCAACTTTTAAAATAAACTGCTCATATCAAAATTTCTTTTTTCTTCAAAAATATTTTATGAGGAAAATAAAATTCTGTTTTTGTACCATATTGTGCATAGTTACTTTATAAGATCAAACATAATTTTTAAGGTCAAAAACTAAGACCACAACCTTTTAAAATTAAGAACTGAACCTCCTTTACATTAAATAGTATTAATAAATAATTTAAAAAACAGTTAACCACAAGCGAACGGTTTTTATACCAAATTTACCTACCATGTTACTGTATGTGCAACAGTAATTAGAAGTTCAGCCCTACCGTTTTCCTAACAAAAAAACAATTAATCATGCCCTTTACAGTAAATATTTAATGATATAAAGAGGTAGGTATTAAAGAGAATATTAGTACAAAAGGTAAGAGCAGTTAATGTACCGGTTAATATAATTAATAACCCTAGTGTGCTCTGAAGTGCAGAATACCAAGAGAATTGTGGTCTCACATTCATTACACTCTATCATTTATTGTAAAAAAGCCAAAGAACTCACGATAAAAACCCAAAAAATTACGATGTGACAGTCGACACTTACCCTAAAAGGCTTTGCGATATTTGAAATGCGAAAAACAAAATTTAGCTCTATTATGGTCACATCTCTCAGCGGCGGCAGTAAAAATAAACGACCGCATTGTACCAACAATTCATGGCTAAAAACGAAGGATTTTACGAAAGTATAAAAACAGAATCAAGACCGAAAAAGAAATGAGCTAGTAATACAGTGAAGTCTAAAACTGGTTATGTTGACTTGTAATGGATGATGACATGATAGCATGCTGCAAATAGACTGTAATTCCGATTCTGTTGAAACAATTGAATTAATCAATAATTAGTTCGGTTAACTGTTTGTGATACTCGACCAAAATTGAGTTTTAGATAATTAATACCAATACCAAACACATAATCGAGTAAATTACTGTTGCTATAATTTTAGTTAAAATTAATATTCCACACCTAAATGTATGTGTTTATATCTTATTAGATTATTCAATCATATTGAAAAATCATAAGTAAAAAGTTTCCTTTACTTTAGTTTATTTCTTATAAAACTGCTCATGTTGGCTTAAGCAATTGGAACAACTCAAGTACATACACAATCGTGGATTATAAACCTTCAATGATTTGTATGGCCTAACACTTAAAATCATAATCGTATACCACATCTTCTTAATTGCTTTTCTTTGAGCGTAGTGCCCTTAATACTGCAGTTCCAAACAAGTTCTTCTTCCGGGATACCCGCTATAATAGATTTTAAATTGTAGTAGTATGTATTTGTTTTCAAGCAAAAACTTTTTGAAAACCCTGATACAGATTTTTTTTTTACCTAAGCACCCAAATTAAACCTTATTGGACCTCTAATTAGGAATCAAATTTCGACTGCTTGCAATAATTTTCATGAAGACACCTTAAATTAGATTACGACTTTTATTGGTGTAGACCAGGGACTGAGAACGGAACGAAAACGAAAACGATATTATTATTTTTCGTTCAAGAACGAAAACGAAATAAATATTTTTTTAAACCGGTGTTAACCGGTTTTCTCTCTATTTAAATTTTATTTGTTTAACACAAACGCGAATTTACCTTCAATTCTGGGCAGACTCCACGAGGCAGTAAAAGCTCACTTGAAATAAGTAAGGTTCACTTTTCTCCATATATTGTGTATTACCAACTTTATTGTTTATACTTGCAATTTCGTGTAACACAAGTAACGGTACAGATATTCTCTATTTCTAATTTGTTGATTAGATCATCAATATAGAATATACACTTGATTGGATATACAGGGTGTCCCAATTATACACCGCCAAAAAGGAGGTGCATATTCCTGAGTGAAAATGATGACCATTTGTCAAATATTTTGTTATCCGAAAATGTTTCCTTTCAAAGTTAGAGACCTCCAAAGTTGCAAGAAAAAAAAAATCTAATACGTCCTAGCCGTTTAAGCTAGAGTTTAGGTGTTTCCCATTGACTTTGTGGGATAATTAGAAAGAAAACACGTAATTGGAAGTATGATTTATAGTCAGGTCATCCGCTTACCATCTTCAGAATTTTTTTCAAGCATGACATTAGCCAACTAAGTTTAGTAAAAAAAAAATATTTGAGGTGTATAAACAGAGTTTGTCGATGCATCTTTAGCGCTAATTTTCTCGAAAACGGCTACGTTTACAGCAAAAAACAAAGAGGGACGATTTTTTTTTCTCTTAAGTCGTACTTTCTTATGGACAAATGACAATTTCAATTTTATTCCAGAGTAAAAAATTCTGAAGATGGTAAGCGGATGACCTGACTTTAAATCATACTTCCAATTACGTGTTTTCTTTCTAATTATCCCACAAAGTCAATGGGAAACACCTAAACATTTCGGCCAAGTTTGATAGCTGTAGCTTAAACGGCTAGGACGTATTCGATTTTTTGATTTTTTTTCTCTTGCAACTTTGGAGGTCTCTAACTTTGAAAGGAAGCATTTTCGGATAACAAAATATTTGACAAATGGTCATCATTTTCACTCAGGAATATGCACCTACTTTTTGGCGGTGTATAATTGGGACACCCTGTATATTATTAATGTGTATGTTTTATTTGCGTCTAGAGTTAATAAATCTGGTTGCACACTTTCTAAGGCTTACAGATGTGCCTTGTCTCTATTTTCAATAAGTTTAGCTTGGTCCTGGTATGTACCTACATATTTAATACTTTAAAAGCTTTCCATTTTATTTTCATATTATTTTTATATTTTTCATGTTTTTTTTTAAATTTTAAGATTAATAAATGAGAACAAGGTTTAAGCTTTTATTAAATCGAACCAGAGCAATCCAAACTTTAGCTTCAATCATGCTAAAGCTTTTTAAATTGGGGAATTCCGCATAAATTTCGCTACCGCGACTAAACCTTATGTAAAACTGTTTTTACACAAACAGCAATAATTGTCCACCATAGGTATATGCCGAAATAATTTTCCATAATAACTGAATCGGTTTAAGCACGAATAAGCAGTGCTACAGTTGTTACATACCGTGATAACAATCCGTTACAATTACAATATAATATATTTATCCATGCAAATGTATCGTTTCGCTACAACCTGCTAATCGATTACCATATTTTAGTAATTAACAGAAACGTAATATACCTGACAAATCAATAACATGTAAATAATTTACACACATCCATGTCGACAGCCAAAATGCGTCAGTACAATAGTATTAAACTTACTCATTCGGCTTAGCTAGTCATGAAATTTAAACAAATAGGACCGTATAATAGGGACAAATAATTGTGTTACAGTATTTTGACAAGACGCGCGTCAACTATAATACGATTGAATTTAAATTCGAGATAAATACTCTGGAGAAGTGTCTGTAAAATAAACAAAATATGTCGATTTGAAAACCTCGTAAAACAAAGGAAAGTGAGAAGGTGTAAATCACAAACCAGGAGTTCTCAACTTTCATCGTATTTATTTTTTTTCCGCTTTTTAGTTGTTTTTGTTTTCGTTTATTTCGCGTAGTTTTGCGGAGCTATTTGTTCCTCCCTTTCCATGGCAGGGGCGTGAGAGATTCGAATAAAGTCTGGCCTGAATGATTTTCCCTGCGATATAAATATGTCGTGTTTGTTGTCTAAATTTTACAAAAAAAATTAAAAAAGAGAGCAGAGTAATAATTATTATATTTATTACATTGTATAAAGTCTGTGGTAAAAGATCGTAATTTAAAAATTAATAGTAAAACAAAACCTTTTTTTAACTGCTCTTTGCGAATCTAACAAGGGAGGGTCACGATACGTTATCGCTAGACTTTGATTAAGGCTGTGTTTATTGCATCAAGAACATCAAAACTAAATGTTTCCAGAGTTATACGTGCCACTGGCCATTTCCTTCGGAAAAATAGGGGGAAAACTGAAAAATTGAATAATAAAAGTAATTATTGCGATCGCGTTGGCCATGAAACAGTAAGAGATAAAATATAAATTCTTCTGAATAAACCAGAAATTACGACCATAAAGTAGTTTGAAGAAAGTAACGGGAAGGTGGTCATTGGGTTTATAAAGAAAACTCTTTACATCTGCTAAATATTTCGAGTCTATATTTGACCCTTCATCGGTAGCTAAAAATTACACTTGAGTTAAATAATGTCCCTAGAATCCTAAATACAGGCACTTTTTTAATAAAAAAGATACTCACCGATGAGCGAGGATAATTGGAAGCAGTATTATAATAAACATTAAAGTTTTCGAAGATAAAATTTTACATTGAAGTTACTTGGTACTTGATTGAAATTCGTATAAATTTATTTTGATAAGCACATGGAATTTTTCTTAAAATTGAAATTTTGACAGTATAAATAAAAATTTTAAAGTTGAAATTATAGAAAAATCGCCATGTGGTTAGATAACAGGATTTGTCACCATACAATACAGAACAATAAACATCCAATATATAAACAACTGCACAGGATGATTGATGAACATGTTCAAATTTTTACAGCACAATTAAATATTAATAACACATTAAAATTTGATACAATGGCGTGGCAACCACCACGTTTCGGTGTGCGAATCAGAGTGAGAACATATGACAAACGGTAACCTACAGAGTGACAAAAGACTGAATGTGTCTAACCTACCTGTAGACGTGAGAGTCTACTTACATAACTTAATTAGCATCTAAATGCAACAGATTACAGTAATGATCCAGTTGATAAAAATACTAACATTGTAACAATTATTCTTACAGCACTACTATAAATAAGTGATAACATTGTTTTATAACAAGCTAAATCAGTGTAACTAATATAAGAACAGTAAAATTTAATATAACATAATATACTATGTCAAAGTAGGTCAAATTATTATAACTATACATAATATGGTGTAACATCCTCAATTAAACCAATAAATAAAGTACAAAAACACTCCAAACGGATCATATCTACATTTGTGTATTATAAGTTGAAAATATAGAGAAAAGTTAAATGTAGTCAGCCTGACACCAAACAATTTTTTAAATTTTATAAATAAAAGTTAAATGCCTGAAGGGCGAAGTAAATAACTATATATCGAGCTTAGGTTGCTGATGTCGGTTCTATTATTTAAAGTATTAGGTTTAGTACTAATATGATACATTTCAAGAAACAGTCTTTTATTTAAATTACTTTCTTTGTCCAGGATTTTTATATTTTCATTGTTGATTACATGTTTATTGTTTTGTAAATGAGAAGCTAAAGCGCAAGAATTCAAATTGATTTTCCGATTACTTTCGTTAATGTGTTGAGAGATTCTCGTTTTTAATAGTTGTTTGGTTTGACCAACATAAATTTTTTCACAATTCAAACAAGAGACACTATAAACCAGATTCGACTCCAAGAGCAAAGGTGTCTTATCTTTAACTTTAGAAAATAATTGACCGATATTGATAACGTTGCGTTTGGCAATTAACAAGTTTTCTTTATGAAGTATGTTTGTAATTCGTGGTGTCAGATTTTCCACAAAGGGCACCGTGCCTATAATGATACTAGATGGAGTGGGGTCCAAACCATTACTGGAAATGTTATTGATATCCAGATCCCCAGGGGTAACTTTTTTGACGATTTGAGCGATGGATTTGTGGAAAATCAATTTGGAGACCAAAGCTTTTGGATATGAGTTGTCTGTGAGAATATGTGCCAATTTGGTTAAATTATTATGTAACAAAGAAGGGTGGGAAATTTTAGTTATTCTGTTCCTCATGCCAGTAACAAAATTAATTTTAGTATTAAGAGGATGGGATGATAAAAAGTTAATATATCTGCCGGAGCTGGTCGGTTTTTGATACCAGTCCAGTA
>OX393577.1:59850976-60078113 GCA_947652605.1 Elmis aenea
CGCCAGTGACGTCATTGGCATATTTTTTTTCGAGTTCACCAAATCAATGTACATATAAACCCAAAATACCATTTTCATACAGTGATTAGTTTAAAAGTTAGAAATTTAATTCTATAATTAAATAAAATGAAACAGGGGACTGCTAAAGCCCCTACGCCAGTGACGTCATTGGCATATTTTTTTTCGAGTTCACCAAATCAATGTTCATATAAACCCAAAATACCATTTTCATACAGTGATTAGTTTAAAAGTTAGAAATTTAATTCTATAATTAAATAAAATGAAACAGGGGACTGCTAAAGCCCCTACGCCAGTGACGTCATTGGCATATTTTTTTTCGAGTTCACCAAATCAATGTACATATAAACCCAAAATACCATTTTCATGCAGTGATTAGTTTAAAAGTTAAAAATTTAATTCTATAATTAAATAAAATGAAACAGGGGACTGCTAAAGCCCCTACGCCAGTGACGTCATTGACATATTTTTTTTCGAGTTCACCAAATCAATTTACATATAATCCCAAAATGCCATTTTAATACAGTGATTAGTTTAAAAGTTAAAAATTTAATTCTATAATTAAATAAAATGAAACAGGGGACTGCTAAAGCCCCTACGCCAGTGACGTCATTGGCATATTTTTTTTCGAGTTCACCAAATCAATTTACATATAATCCCAAAATGCCATTTTGATACAGTGATTAGTTTAAAAGTTAAAAATTTAATTCTATAATTAAATAAAATGAAACAGGGGACTGCTAAAGCCCCTACGCCAGTGACGTCATTGGCATATTTTTTTTGGAGTTCACCAAATCAATGTACATATAAACCCAAAATACCATTTTCATACAGTGATTAGTTTAAAAGTTAGAAATTTAATTCTATAATTAAATAAAATGAAACAGGGGACTGCTAAAGCCCTACGCCAGTGACGTCATTAACATATTTTTTTTCGAGTTCACCAAATCAATTTACATATAATCCCAAAATGCAATTTTGATACAGTGATTAGTTTAAAAGTTAGAAATTTAATTCTATAATTAAATAAAATGAAACAGGGGACTGCTAAAGCCCCTACGCCAGTGACGTCATTGGCATTTTTTTTTTCGAGTTCTCCAAATCAATGTACATATAAACCCAAAATACCATTTTCATACAGTGATTAGTTTAAAAGTTAGAAATTTAATTCTATAATTAAATAAAATGAAACAGGGGACTGCTAAAGCCCCTACGCCAGTGACGTCATTGGCATATTTTTTTTCGAGTTCACCAAATCAATGTTCATATAAACCCAAAATACCATTTTCATACAGTGATTAGTTTAAAAGTTAGAAATTTAATTCTATAATTAAATAAAATGAAACAGGGGACTGCTAAAGCCCCTACGCCAGTGACGTCATTGACATATTTTTTTTCGAGTTCACCAAATCAATTTACATATAATCCCAAAATGCCATTTTGATACAGTGATTAGTTTAAAAGTTAGAAATTTAATTCTATAATTAAATAAAATGAAACAGGGGACTGCTAAAGCCCCTACGCCAGTGACGTCATTGGCATATTTTTTTTCGAGTTCACCAAATCAATTTACATATAATCCCAAAATACCATTTTGATACAGTGATTAGTTTAAAAGTTAGAAATTTAATTCTATAATTAAATAAAATGAAACAAGGGCCTGCTAAAGCCCCTACGCCACTGACGTCATTGGCATATTTTTTTTCGAGTTCCTCATATCAAATTGCCCATTACAGACTAAAAAAAGTGACAAAATACAGTATGTGGTTAATGAAATAAGTTATTTTATAGAACATTATATGCGCGCTTTATGTTGGCTCTCAATGACTTTCGCTGCTAGAACCGCTGCCAGTTTCAGCCCGGTCATTTAGCTCTATTTCTTGACAATCCCATTGGTCTCGTGTTGGAATTATGATTGCAAAGGTTTTCTCAAAGGCTAACGTCCTGTTTCTATCTGAAATCATGATCGCAATAGTGCATAATTATCTTCTCTAGAACTCCATTAAATACCAGACAAACATTTTTCTGTGTACTGTTTCACTTAGTTCTGTGCATTGAGCTGAATTGCATTGGCCAGGCTCGTACTCCTAAATAAAACAACATTTACAGTTGAAACTTTTATATTCATCCTAATACCAGAAGAGCGATGAAAGCAGAAACTGAAGAGTAGGTAAAGAAATATTGTTAAGAATGGGAGTCACTTTCCATCAGGTAACTCCAATCTTGGTGATCGTTGTCTAATTTTCCTTTCCCGACAATTTACTAGCACTTGAGTTTGTTAAAAAAAAAACTTGACCAATGTTAAGAGTAAACAAATACTGAGAAGAGTGGAAGGAGCACCTACAACGAATGGACAACACCAGAACATCTAAAAATCTATTTATCTACAAAGCTAACCCATGGAAGGCGAAATGTGTGGTCGTCCCTGATGAAGATGGAAAGACCAAAATATATGATGACGCAACAAACCTAGAAGGTTGTAAACCTCCTGTTGATGGTGATGATGACTTGTCCAATGTTGCTTGTTTCTATTTTTTTAATTTCATGACAAATATTGGACTTTTGGATATCGAAGCATTATTTTGCCAAAAATAAATTAGCAATTATTTAATTAAACGAATAAAGAGTCTGACGAATGTAGAGATTCCACTTTTTTTTTGTCATTGACGTAATTTGCTCATCTTCTTCATGATTCCATACACGACTTTCTTGGCTGGTAGGTACATCAAAAGATAAACTGTAAGTGTCATCACCTGCTGGGCCGGATTTAGCAATAGACACAAATGTCTAAGGTCAGGTATGCAGAGGGGCCCGATTCGATAAAAATATTTTCGTTTCACTTCTAAAAATTAGTCGGCTGAATTCGCAAACACCCAACATAAATGGGGCCCAAATACTGAATTTTTTCCAGGGTCCGCTAAAGAGTTCATCCGGCATTAAACGCCTGTCGCGATTTCCAAATTAATTTAATGTCCACCATTATTGAGAAGACTCAACTTTTGATGGCAAATTACACGCTTTGCTTTTTCGCCCCAAAGAACTGATGCAACACAGAACTACTGGCAACTTTTTTATGTGACTTAATTGTCTTCTTCTATTATCTTTTTAACAGCAGCAATATTTTTGCTGTATCCACCTTAAGAGGACGCCCTGTCCGTTTTCAATGCTCAACGGCACTTCTTTTGCGTTCAAATCCTTTATTCCAGCGTAAATTGTAGCCAAGGAAGGCGCTTCTTTACTAAAATCACAACTGTAACCGGCGCTGTGGCGGTGGCGATCCGCGATCACTATAATAAGTAACCAAGTTACTTAACTACGTAACCAGGTTACTTATTATAGTGATATTGGATCGCCACCGCGCCAATGTGAGTTGACCCTAAGCCTTTTTAAAAATCACGATTCAAAAATGCTCCCAAAGTAACTGCATTTTTTATCTATTTCCACTATTTTAAGACATTATTAAACTAGGTTTTAACAAACTTTACTGTTGCAGTCAATCTTAATGACAGGTAAAATAGTATATTATATACCAAGGTAGAGAAGTCAACTATTATAGCCTGAGGGCTCAGATTAGATCACGAGGCGCGAAGCGCCGAGGGATGTAAGGGCCCGAAGGCTATAAGACTTCTCTACCGTGGTGTATACAGGGTGGTGCTTTTTTCGATGCTCACCATTGCTATCTTGGAAACGGTAAGAGATACAAGGTCGGTTAAATTAGAGAAAAGTTGCACATTTTTATGGCGATTAGGAATCTAAAAAGAAAACCTGGATATTTTGATTCGTTTTTGATTTATTACAAAAAAACTGAAAAATGTGATTTTAGAAAAATATTATTATCTTCCCTACCATTGACGCTATTTCATTTAAACTTGGTAACTTTATGTTTTTGACCGTCCTGGGTTTGATGACGTCAACAGAAATTTTCTAAACCTTCTAGATTTCAAGTTGCGATAGTCAACTTTTTTATTTCTTATGGCCGCCATATTGGATTTTTACACCATCAGACAGACAAAAAAATTAGCTTTTCAGATTGGTAACCAACATACCTTTTTTCTTTCAAAAAACTTGTTGAAATTTTAAAATTTGTGTAAATAATTAATAAAATCGAGAATGCTCTGAAAAACAATTGAAATTATAATATAAATCAAAGTGACACAACATTTTATAGGTCTAATGATAACGAAATTAAGATTGTTGGAAACATATTTAGAAGATATGTTAGGCGAATTGCCATTATTAACAATTCAAAATCATCAGTAGTTTCAGCATGAAGGAGCTGGTCCTCACAACGCCCGCATTGTAAAATTATATTAATTTAGATGTACGGTTTCAAAATTCATGACTTGGTACGTTTGGTCCTGTTCATTGGCCTCCGCGATCGCCATGTTTAATGCCTATGGATTACTTTTACATTGATGTTGTTTATGCAACCCCAACGGAAAATATTGAACTTCTTCGCCATAAAATCAAAAATGCTTTCGACTCTATTTCGAGACAAACTATCCTAAAGGCAGTGGACGAAATGAATCTCAGGACTAACCAATACATCATACATAACGGCGCGCACTTTAAACAATTTAAATAATTATTTATCTTGTGTTTTAAATTTATTGTCGTTTCGTTATTTTGTTAGACCTATAAAATGTTGTGTCACTTTGATTTATATTATAATTTCAATTGTTTTTCAGAACATTCACGATTTTATAGATTATTTATACAAATTTTCAAATTTCAACAAGTTTTTTAAAAGAAAAAAGGTATGTTGGTTACCAATCTGAAAAGCTAATTTTTTTGTCTGTCTGATGGTGTAAAAATTCAATATGGCGGCCATAAGAAATAAAAAAGTTGACTATCGCAACTTGAAATCTAGAAGGCTTAGAAAATTTCTGTTGATGTCATCAAACCCAGAACGGTCAAAAACATAAAGTTACCAAGTTTAAATGAAATAGCGTCAATGGTAGGGAAGATAATAATATTTTTCTAAAATCACATTTTTCAGTTTTTTTGTAATAAATCAAAAACGAATCAAAATATCCAGGATTTCTTTTCAGATTCTTAATCGCCATAAAAATGTGCAACTTTTCTCTAATTTAACCGACCTTGTATCTCTTACCGTTTCCAAGATAGCAATGGTGAGCATCGAAAAAAGCACCACCCTGTATACTATTTTTTTCACTACTAGTAAGACAAACCCATTTATGTTATGTACGCACTTTCTAACCTAAAATATAAAAAGTTAAGTACCTATCTATAGAAATATTGAATCTGCGTGTTACTCATCTTGCTAAATCACTATTGTTATTAAAAAACATTGTTTTTAAGCGATGGTTTCATCTAAAATACTGAAATTATTAAAACTTTTCTCTTTTTTACGTTGTGTCAATCGACGGTGTGGATATTGACAACCGTCATTTATTACGGCGCGAAAGTCGTGTTATTTAAATACACCAAAGTTTTTAAAATTAAATTAATTTATTTAAACAACGTTTTAAATGCTAAAATACGAATAAAGAGAATTTCTCCATCATACTAAATCGTCCTATAATTTTTTTTTCTTTAAAACTACAACAGCATTATCAAAAAATATAAATTTGTTCATTATTCACCAGTGGTTAATAATGAAAAATTGTTTACCTGTAATCATGCATAGGTAGAGAAATTGAATTTCACGGCATTCTAATATACGTCATAATGCTACGCTATATTACTAGTAGTGAAAAAACTAAATAACGTGAAGGTGTGGATTTTGTTTTTCACATCCTACTTGTTTTTTTACTCTCAATAGTTTTAGCTTAGCCCTCGTACATCCAATAGCCAGACGACAACGTAATTTACTTTGGACTGTAATTTTAAAGCGACACGGCCAGCTGGGAAAAGCAGATTTACATTTGGAAACGGAAAAGAGAAAACACATTGACCGTTTCCTGTTAACAATTATAGGAAGTGATAGAATTCCAGTTTTATCCCTCTGAGCCCTACAGATATTGCTAATACTGGCGTACACACGCGTTTACAACAGCTTGCATTGATTTATACGCTGAGGGTAATACCAACAATTGCAGATAATAATAAATTTCGCAAGTGCAATGATTATAAAATTGATTTATTGCTTTAAAATGAACACAACAATTAAAATTTTAAAATTACAGTTTTCGCACGGCCATAACCGTGCGATGTCACTGTATTGCGATTTTCGCGAAAAATCGTAACAATTTTAATAGCAAAAAAAACGTTTACAACTCGAGTAGATTGCCATGAAATTGAAAATGTTATATCCAGACTCGTAAAGATTGGGCTCTCTTGATATCAATGTATCCACGGATTAACGCGGCTCTCAATGGACAATACAACTGAAATAAAACTGAGGAAGCTAATTGAAAAATAAACTTCTATACGTAATTTATAGACGTTGCTGCTTTAACGGTTCAGTTGTGTGATAGAAATAAGTTTAATTAAAATCACTATTCTATAAAGAATTTCTGCCAGAAAGAATCTTTACAGATACATAATTTCTGCCTTAAGCTGTTAACATTTCGGACCCAATATTTTGGATTCAACGCGATCGTAAACAGTTGCATGCAGTAGAACGGATCACTGAATTAATTTAAAGGTTTGGCAACAGTTAGTTCATTTTTTATTACTAAAAATGTTTTAAAAATTACCTAAATTACTTAATTAATTTCTTAAACAGTCTACAAAAAATGTTTGTAAAAAAATGAGGACAACGGTACAAGAAAACAATATAAATTTGATATTTGATAAAATAGAATATCTAGCTTATATGATTATACTATTTTAATGGAGGAAATAGTTTTAAATAATTTGTTTAACAAAGAAATTTTATAATTAAGTTCCAGAAATGTACAATTTAGGTTCCACAAAATTAAATACTTCTTTTTGTAAGCCATTGAGTTATTATAAGACAAATAAAACAGGTATTTAAAAAAAAATTGTTTAAACAGTTTTTTATTAATTGTTCGTTGCTGGCCAAAAGTTATTTAATAATAATTTATTTTTTGTGCGATCGTACTAGAAACAGCTGTTTGACGGACGCGTTAGCAGCCATAAAGTACTGCATTACCGGCGTTACCCTTAGCAACGGCCTAAAAAGTAGTAGTAGTTTTCCGGCCGTTACCCTTAGCAACGGCCGAAAAAGTAACTGATTCGGCCGCTACAACGTACGAAAAAGTAAATTTGCAATAAAACTAACAGCATACGCCGTCATCTGTCAGTGACAGAATGTCACGTAGTTTCTAACCTATATTTTTGAAAAATACTAAACATTTAAATTGTTTTTAATTCGATCGCACAAAAAATGTGATATGTACCTCGGCCAAAACGTACTTTTTCGGCCTTGCCTGTTTGCTGGCTTCGACTACGTCTCAGCCAGCAAACCAGATACGGCCGAAAAAGTTGCACTTTTTGGCCTTGATACATAAATAACTATTTTTAATACGTTGTATTTGACAGAATTATGTTTTTGAAATTTTTTTATGCAGATTTTTTGTTAAAACTTAAAATAATTGTTTCATTTTCTCCACCGAAAAGCTTAATGGTTTTTGAAACAGGAAAAGTTTTTATCTTTAAATAATATTATTGCAGAAAATTGCAACGGTATACTTTAACGGGGTTTAAAATTTGTATCGCACCTTATCTTAAATAAAGGCCAATTTTAATAATTTCTAGTAAATCTATCAGGTCCAACCACTTACTTCATTTATAACATAAAGCTTGGAACTTATATTTTTGAATTTGTGGTTTAATATTTACTTAAAAAATTAAGTGATTCGAGATATGAGCCGTTTATTTTGAATGTGGCATAAGCAACTTTTTGCGAAAAATGATTTAAAGCGGTACCTATATGATTACAAAAATGGGTCATATTTTTATCTTTAAACATTTTCCTGGCAATTTCTTTCAAAATCATTACTATTTTCGTCGATCAAATTTTAGTGTGCAAGTGTAAATACGTTTATTTTCAAAATGGCATATAATGATGAATTTTCTTCCTTATTATATCCCCAATTTACCACAGTTGTTTAAAAGTTTAAAACAAAATCAAATGTCTGACGACTTCATCACTCTTATTAATGACGATGATTTAATGCATAAGCAAACTTTTATATGAAATACGTTATATAAATTACTTATATATAGCTATGTTGCAAAGTGTACTGATGAATTTACTTATAACTTATGTATTGTATGATTATTAATGATACTGAAAAAATATTTTTATAAACTCACAATGTTATAAATTATACAAATTACTTATGTTACATAGTTTCTCACCAATTTTCTTAAATTACTGTCCACTTCAGTAAAACATATCAGACAAAATCAACGTAAGTCCATAGTTTTTACAGCTATTAAATTTCGAAGTGGCTTAAGTCACTTTACAGTAAGATAAATGGCGATTCGTTAACGTCTGTGCGAAATTATGTATCCTGAGAAAAATGTAAGTAACCGAGATAACAAATATAAGTGAAATTTCACTATTTTAGTAGCATAAAGATCGTTATGCACATTAAAAAGCCTTACATTTAAAATCTCTAAATAACATAAAAGTACTTATGCAACTTTTAAAATAAACTGCTCATATCAAAATTTCTTTTTTCTTCAAAAATATTTTATGAGGAAAATAAAATTCTGTTTTTGTACCATATTGTGCATAGTTACTTTATAAGATCAAACATAATTTTTAAGGTCAAAAACTAAGACCACAACCTTTTAAAATTAAGAACTGAACCTCATTTACATTAAATAGTATTAATAAATAATTTAAAAAACAGTTAACCACAAGCGAACGGTTTTTATACCAAATTTACCTACCATGTTACTGTATGTGCAACAGTAATTAGAAGTTCAGCCCTACCCTTTTCCTAACAAAAAAACAATTAATCATGCCCTTTACAGTAAATATTTAATGATATAAAGAGGTAGGTATTAAAGAGAATATTAGTACAAAAGGTAAGAGCAGTTAATGTACCGGTTAATATAATTAATAACCCTAGTGTGCTCTGAAGTGCAGAATACCAAGAGAATTGTGGTCTCACATTCATTACACTCTATCATTTATTGTAAAAAAGCCAAAGAACTCGCGATAAAAACCCAAAAAATTACGATGTGACAGTCGACACTTACCCTAAAAGGCTTTGCGATATTTGAAATGCGAAAAACAAAATTTAGCTCTATTATGGTCACATCTCTCAGCGGCGCCAGTAAAAATAAGCGACCGCATTGTCCCAACAATTCATGGCTAAAAACGAAGGATTTTACGAAAGTATAAAAAAGAACAGAATCAAGACCGAAAAAGAAATGAGCGAGTAATACAGTGAAGTCTAAAACTGGTTATGTTGACTTGTAATGGATGATGACATGATAGCATGCTGCAAATAGACTGTAATTCCGATTCTGTTGAAACAATTGAATTAATCAATAATTAGTTCGGTTAACTGTTTGTGATACTCGACCAAAATTGAGTTTTAGATAATTAATACCAATACCAAACACATAATCGAGTAAATTACTGTTGCTATAATTTTAGTTAAAATTAATATTACACACCTAAATGTATGTGTTTATATCTTATTAGATTATTCAAGCATATTGAAAAATCATAAGTAAAAAGTTTCCTTTACTTTATTTAGTCTATTTCTTATAAAACTGCTCATATTGGCTTAAGCAATTGGAACAACTCAAGTACATACACAATCGTGGATTATAAACCTTTAATGATTTGTATGGCCTAACACTTAAAATCATAATCGTATACCACATCTTCTTAATTGCTTTTCTTTGAGCGTAGTGCCCTTAATACTGCAGTTCCAAACAAGTTCTTCTTCCGGGATACCCGCTATAATAGATTTTAAATTGTAGTAGTATTTGTTTTCAAGCAAAAACTTTTGGAAAACCCTGATACAGATTTTTTTTTTACCTAAGCACCCAAATTAAACCTTATTGGACCTCTAATTAGGAATCAAATTTCGACTGCTTGCAATAATTTTCATGAAGACACCTTTAATTAGATTACGACTTTTATTGGTGTAGACCAGGGACTGAGAACGGAACGAAAACGAAAACGAAATTATTATTTTTTGTTCAAGAACGAAAACGAAATAAATATTTTTTAAAACCGGTGTTAACCGGTTTTCTCTCTATTTAAATTTTATTTGTTAAACACAAACGCGAATTTACCTTCAATTCTGGGCAGACTCCACGAGGCAGTAAAAGCTCACTTGAAATAAGTAAGGTTCACTTTCCTCCATATAGGTACATTATATTATGTATTACCAACTTTATTGTTTATACTTGCAATTTCGTGTAACACAAGTAACGGTACAGATATTCTCTATTTCTAATTTGTTGATTAGATCATCAATATAGAATATACACTTGATTGGATATACAGGGTGTCCCAATTATACACCGCCAAAAATGGGGTGCATATTCCTGAGTGAAAATGATGACCATTTGTCAAATATTTTGTTATCCGAAAATGTTTCCTTTCAAAGTTAGAGACCTCTAAAGTTGCAAGAAAAAAAAAACAAAAAATCGAATACGTCCTAGCCGTTTAAGCTAGAGTTTAGGTGTTTCCCATTGACTGTGGGATAATTAGAAAGAAAACACGTAATTGGAAGTATGATTTATAGTCAGGTCATCCGCTTACCATCTTCAGAATTTTTTTCAAGCATGACATTAGCCAACTAAGTTTAGTAAAAAAAAAATATTTGAGGTGTATAAACAGAGTTTGTCGATGCATCTTTAGCGCTAATTTTCTCGAAAACGGCTACGTTTACAGCAAAAAACAAAGAGGGACGATTTTTTTTTCTCTTAAGTCGTACTTTCTTATGGACAAATGACATTTTCAATTTTATTCCAGAGTAAAAAATTCTGAAGATGGTAAGCGGATGACCTGACTTTAAATCATACTTCCAATTACGTGTTTTCTTTCTAATTATCCCACAAAGTCAATGGGAAACACCTAAACATTTCGGCCAAGTTTGATAGCTGTAGCTTAAACGGCTAGGACGTATTCGATTTTTTTTTCTTGCAACTTTAGAGGTCTCTAACTTTGAAAGGAAGCATTTTCGGATAACAAAATATTTGACAAATGGTCATCATTTTCACTCAGGAATATGCACCTACTTTTTGGCGGTGTATAATTGGGACACCCTGTATATTATTAATGTGTATGTTTTATTTGCGTCTAGAGTTAATAAATCTGGTTGCACACTTTCTAAGGCTTACAGATGTGCCTTGTCTCTATTTTCAATAAGTTTAGCTTGGTCCTGGTATGTACCTACATATTTAATACTTTAAAAGCTTTCCATTTTATTTTCATATTATTTTTATATTTTTCATGTTTTTTTTAAATTTTAAGATTGATAAATGAGAACAAGGTTTAAGCTTTTATTAAATCGAACTAGAGCAATCCAAACTTTAGCTTCAATCATGCTAAAGCTTTTTAAATTGGGGAATTCCGCATAAATTTCGCTAGCGCGACTAAACTTTATGTAAAACTGTTTTTACACAAACAGCAATAATTGTCCACTATAGGTATATGCCGAAATAATTTTCCATAATAACTGAATCGGTTTAAGCACGAATAAGCAGTGCTACAGTTGTTACATACCGTGATAACAATCCGTTACAATTACAATATAATATATTTATCCATGCAAATGTATCGTTTCGCTACAACCTGCTAATCGATTACCATATTTTAGTAATTAACAGAAACGTAATATACCTGACAAATCAATAACATGTAAATAATTTACACACATCCATGTCGACAGCCAAAATGCGTCAGTACAATAGTATTAAACTTACTCATTCGGCTTAGCTAGTCATGAAATTTAAACAAATAGGACCGTATAATAGGGACAAATAATTGTGTTACAGTATTTTGACAAGACGCGCGTCAACTATAATACCATTGAATTTAAATTCGAGATAAATACTCTGGAGAAGTGTCTGTAAAATAAACAAAATATGTCGATTTGAAAACCTCGTAAAACAAAGGAAAGTGAGAAGGTGTAAATCACAAACCAGGAGTTCTCAACTTTCATCGTATTTGTTTTTTTTTTTCGCTTTTTAGTTGTTTTTGTTTTCGTTTATTTCGCGTAGTTTTGCGGAGCTATTTGTTCCTCCCTTTCCATGGCAGGGGCGTGAGAGATTCGAATAAAGTCTGGCCTGAATGATTTTCCCTGCGATATAAATATGTCGTGTTTGTTGTCTAAATTTTGCAAAAAAATAACAAAGAGAGCAGAGTAAGAATTATTATATTTATTACATTGTATAAAGTCTGTGGTAAAAGATCGTAATTTAAAAAGAAATAATAAAACAAAACCTTTTTTTAACTGCTCTTTGCGAATCTAACAAGGGAGGGTCACGATACGTTATCGCTAGACTTTGATTACGGCTGTGTTTATTGCATCAAGGGCATCAAAACAAAATGTTTTCCAGAGTTATACGTGCCACTGGCTATTTCCTTCGGAAAAATAGGGGAAAAACTGAAAAATTGGTATAAAAAGGTCAATTTTGCGATCGCGTTGGCCATGAAACAGTAAGAGATAAAATATAAATTCTTCTATTTACCAATTCGCGCATCCTTTGCAAGTAAAATGGTGCAAAGTTTTTGAAAAAATCTTAAACGGTTCCGGAAAAAAACGTCAAAAACTAAACCCCTGCATAAGCGCTATGATTTGAGAAGTTGTGGTATATAACTGTATTACTATACAGGGTGTCCCCGTTATCACCGCCAATATTTTAAGTGGTGATAGAGGACCTTTTTCTAAGAAAAAATTGTAAGTAAAACTTTCTCCTAAAATCAAGTGCTAAGCAGATATCAACACTTACTTGATTTTTTTACACTTCTGCATTTATAAGACTCTGTAGCCGAAAATATCAATTTTATCGTAAAATACTTTGAAGCTTTTTAATAGAGCATGAAATTCTCTACAAAATTAGTGCAATTTATTTTTTGTCTACAGGCAATGGTTTGAGAGTTATAAAGCAGCTTGTACAAAAAAATGTAAAAAATTTAAAAAATTTAATTGTTTTTTAGACTTTGCAACCGCTGTATCTTTAAAACGAAAAGTTGTACAAAAAAACCGACGGCCCATTCCGGATAGCAAATTTTATGGGCTACAACTTTGGTCCAGTGAAATTTTTTGAAAATCAAACCGATTTTCCGGAAAAGCTGAAAATAAGGAATAGAGTGCAAAAACAAAATTTCCTACAAATTCTGTTTCGTATTTAAATTTGCTTTTAAAGAGAGTGCGATTACGTAATTGAATGATGGAGGTCATTTTGAACACTTATTGAAATAATTTTGTGGTTACATGTTAATTTTATTGCGTCCAGATGGATTTGCATTGTTTTGCATTTTATCGTTTTCGAAAAACAAAAACTCCCGGTAATTATGATATTTTGTATTTAAAAATGCCATAGCATCGGCAACATTCATAAAATTATGTATCTCATCAGTTTCAAAGCTTTTTATGAAGTTTGAAATTCTTCAGAAAACCACCCCTATCATTTTTTTTAAGGAGCTAACGAACAAATTTAACAAAGAATTGTAAAATTGCGTATAAATTAGTTACGTAAATTTTTAAAAACCTAACGAAACGTCGTAGAGCAAAACGAATGCCTATTGCGGATAAGGCATTTAACGGACTACAACTTCGGTAAATATGTTGTTCAATAAAGCTAAATGTATCATAGAAATGTTTATAATAGTGAAAAATTTGAAAAAAAATACGATAAAATGCAAAATCATGCAAATCCATCTGGACGCAATAAAATTAACATGTTACCACAAAATTACTTTACCTAATAAGTGTTCAAAATGACCTCCATCATTTTCAGTCACGTGATAAAAGCATTTTTAAATACAAAACAATATTTGTAGGAAATTTTGTTTTTGCACTCTATTCCTTCTTTTCAGCTTTTCCGGAAAATCGGTTTGATTTTCAAAAAAATTCACTTGACCAAAGTTGTAGCCCATAAAATTTGCTATCCGGAATGGGCCGTCGGTTTTTTTGTACAACCTTTCGTTTTAAAGATACAGCGGTTGCAAAGTCTAGAAACAATTTTTTTTACATTTTTTACATTTTTTTGTACAAACTGCTTTATAACTCTCAAACCATTGCCTGTAGACAAAAAATAAATAAAACTAATTTTGTAGAGAATTTCATGCTCTATTAAAAAGCTTTAAAGTATTTTACGATAAAATTGATATTTTCGGCTACAGAGTCTTATAAAGGCAGAAGTGTAAAAAAATCAAGTAAGTGTTGATATCAGCTTAGCATTTGATTTTAGGAAAAAAATTTACTTAATTTTTTTTCTTAGAAAAAGGTCCTCTATCACCACTTAAAATATTCGCGGTGATAACGGGGACACCCTGTATCTATGCGACTTGCATAGGCGTTTAACATAGGGATGACCGTTTTTACATAGGGCCTCTTTTTTCGCGTTTTTCTCTGGAACCGTTTAAAGTTTTTTCAAAAACTTTGCACCATTTTACTTGCAAAGGGTGCGCGCTTTGGTAAATGGAAAAATTTAGATTTTGTCTCTGACGTCTTTTTGAAAAAACACCTAAATACATATACTTACGCGTATAACAGCACAAAAAGGTTAGTCTTGAAGCTTATGTATAATTCCCAACTTACCTAAAACAAAGAAAAAAATTAACATACAATATAGCCTAAAAACTCGAATTTAAACGCATGTTTTAAAATCAATAAATAATATTAAGTGATTTAGCTAACGGACTGTCATATAAAACAAACATTCCTTTTTGATCTTTAACTAACCGCTTGTTCGCAATATTTTTTACGTTTCAATAGGATTAAGAGAGTCGTGAGATATTTTTGCACATTTTTTATGTCAACATCTACATTTATAACCGATTTGACTACTGATATATTTGTACCTTGTTCCTTTGAAATTATTTAGCCAAGTGTTTATTTGGTGGTACTTAAACGTTTCGGTAGTGCATTTTTTAAACTGTTATAGAATATACAAAAATTTAAAACCTCTCGACCTTTTGCTACTGTTATTATAATTCCTGCTATTTCAGGAATCTAGAAAAAATTATATTTGCCTTTGAAGGCATATAGTTCGTTTTTCTTTTATTATTGTACTTTTTTTTGTTACTTGGTATCTTTAACCAAAAAAAACTAGGTTTTTTAAATGTGATATTTTTTCTCCTATAGTCTAACAAAATAATTGGTAATATTATTTTGAACCGTTAATTTTTCTCGTTTTCTTTTTAGACGTGTTCTACCAGAGTTAAACAATTATTAATCATATTACAACTTCGTTTATGTATTTAAATATATAGCAAAATCAGGAACAGAATTATTCATGGTTTCATTGTTTGGGAATAATAACTAATATCCAATACATAATAGTACATTAAAACACTAGTGTCATAAGGCGTTGCTAAGGGTAACGGCCTGAAAAGTAACTTTTACGGCCGTTGCTAAGGATAGGGCCGATAATGCAGTACTTTATGGTTGCTAACGCGTCCGTCAAACAGCTGTTTCTAGTACGATCGCACAAAAAAATATTTGCAAGATAACTCTACTAATAAAAATATTATAATGTAACATAATAATAACAAAACCTTCTCGAACAGTGCGATTTGACTCAGGTTTCCAAAACTCGCACTTTATTTTTTGAAGTCATTTTACTTATTTCGCACTCAAAATACATGTGCAATACCTATGTAAAAGTGCCTTCTTTTTTTTTTTTTTAGCTATAGCTTGCTTTATATTAGAGAATCTGAACGTTTATATTATCGATAACGTAGTTTGAAAAGTTTAAATTACCAGTAATTTCCATTCTATTTTAGGTAAGAAGAAACCATAACTTAACCGATGGATTTCTTCCGAAATGCTTTAAATTGGCATCATGGTGGTTCCTTGCTTATGGTAAGCGTTTTAGTCTTTGTTGTAGAAAATTTTAGATTGCCGACAGCTTTCTATATTGGTGTAATAGTCTTTCTAAATCGTCTTCATTGTTAGCAACAGAAGTTTCCTCGTCGGCAAAACCGATCATTTTTATTTCCTATGTTACATCCTTTCGTTTAAGTCAACACATTTTAGCACTTAAACCAAAAACCAGCGATGATGAAAATTGCTGCATAAATAGGTGTAACATTTAGTGCCTCTAATAAGTACTTAGTTTGTTTGTAGGACATGTTTAACACCTCCAAAATAAGCAAAACACTGCAGTAATTTGTGCAACGAAGTTGGTAATTCTAATGCATATTTAATTTTAAATCGCGGTGCAAATAGCTTTATACACAGACAAGATAGGTTTAAAGTTGAATTTAAAGTTCTTAATAACGCAAACGGACTTAATGAAGTGTTTGAAATAGCACTAAACCAAGTTTATGTCATCCGAGAGTTTCACTTGTTCGCGAATGGCAAAGAACTTCCAGACGCAGCTGATAATGGGTTCTATACAGGTCTTTTGAAGTTTTATGTCTGGCACTTGTGTCGAGGAGCTCGGATGAGTATACCTACACTAAGCGATATATCTCTTGGCTGGTTACAGCCAATATTTTTGCTGAGATTTTTGTTGCTTCAACTTTGGCCGTAAAAAATGATACAGTTACAAATCTCTACTGCAGCTAACAGAAATAAAAACAGGTAAACAATGAAGTAAGAAAAACACATTAATTAAGTTTGTTGAGTAATGGATTACAACTACAATAACGTTTGAGGTGAATGAAATAGGTGTAGCAAACTTAACCACGTTAAGAGCTACCACAGTAAATGTTTACTTAATTTCGGCTGTGCTTTTGCTTATTTTGGAACTTAAAAAAAAATAGTTTTAAACATATCAATAATAAAAAACGCTACATTTATTGTTATAAATAAAAAATAAAAAAACTTTTCGGGAAAGCAACGGCAGAAGTTGAACCAAAAACACGGATGAAGTTGTATTTTATTCACCAAAATAACCGAAAACTGACAAGTTGATCACAGAAATGTAATGAAATTTTTCTTTTGTTTGTTTTTTCATAGAGACCTTGATAAGTGATTGGTAAAATACGATTTTTCTTGATTTTGTGAGTTATTCATAAAAACAGATATGACAAGTAATATCTCATCAAAAAAGGAAGAAAACACACATATAACTATTCCAAAGCCAGCTTGACAGCCTATAAGAAAAAATGTAATTTGGGTTTAATATCTCGAAAATGGCAGGTGATTAAAAAGATCTAAAATAATAGTAACTATTAAAATAAATAATAGTAACTGTTACATTCTACATAAAAAAGTACAAATTAAATTGATCTAATGATTAAAACAAAAAAATTATGAGAGAAAAAAGAAATTCTACATTTTCATATTTCTTACTATAACTTCTGACGTACAAGAAATTTTGTACTTTTAAAAATAGATTATGCTCCTCTCATACTTGGGAATAATTCATCTAAGTTAAGCAAACCTGTATCTGTTATGATAAGCGAGATCCCTATGCTGGAAATGTTATCTGGGGCACCCTGTATAACAAACTATTTAAAGAAGTGTTTCCTAACCTTTTTTGAATCATGGCCCACCTCAAAGATTTTGATGTTTCTTCTACTATTATAGTCAAACAAACTTCGAAAGAGGATAATGCAAATAGATACTTCAAACAAAAAAAAAAGCACATAGGTAAAACTGTTTTTAATCTTGACTTTCTTCTTTAATGTATATAAATTATATAGTACACTTTGTATACTAATTGCCCCCAAAATATTTAAATTGTCCCCTTGTAGAAAACCCAGATTTATAGAATTGCAAGTCCTTTATAAAAATAAAATTGGATTTTACAAATTAATATTCACTTGCTTATAAGATATTTATTTAAAATTTTAGAGTTTGGAATTTTTTAAATTAGATTTTACATTTTGGAAATGTTTTTGAGGTTTTTTATTTTAAAATTGTGTTATTATTTTTGATAAATAAAATAACATAAACAGGGGTTTGGAGCAGTCCAATTTTTTAATTGCTCAGCTTTGGCATCAAATGCCTGCTCCAGCTCCGCTCCATGCTCCAAATATTGATAAAATGTTTAAAATAAAAGTTTTTTAATTAAACAAAATTGTGGAAGTTAGTCAAAAATTACAATATTTCACCCTGACAAACAAGTTAAGTTAAATAATAGTTTGTAAGAACAAATTATTAATCTTCAAAGGTTCAAAAAAGGAAAAAAGTTTGTTTTTTAAAATTTAAGTTGTACGTAATAACTGGAGCAGTGGAGCAATCAAAATTATTTGCTCCGGACTCCGCTCCAGCTCCGGGCAAAAACCCATTGCTCCACTGCTCCGTGCTCCGCTCAAAACCCCTAAACATAAAAACCAAAGAAATTCCTTATTACATAATGCTAATTACATACCATCACATAATATTAACCCTAGTAGGCATGACGAGTTTTTCTCACGCTAATGCACGAAGCGGGTCAAATTGACCCGCACTAATTTCTCAATTTATTTATGCTTTTTTAAAAATAACAATAATCTCAATATTGACTTTATTGACTATTACACACATATTTGTATAAAATATTGCCATTTTTGCTTATTCATATTAGATGCACTGATGACAAATGGAGACTGTGTGAGCGCCACAAATTGGTTTCTTGCATTTAAAACACACAGTTTGAGTTTTTTTTGTCTGCGTTTGAAGGACATTCGGCACATCTTATCCTTTTTTTTAGCTTCTCCGTTGGCACCACTGGATTGGCTAACTCCACTCCACATAACTTCATGGCCTCTTTGACATGACGATGCTGTGTTGTTTCACTTCGCTTTAGCATATGAGGCATAAGCAGCTCTTTTGACAGATCCTTTAGAAAAAGCCGTCTCATGTCTTTTCGTCCTGTGTTATAGGTTGGATTCAGTTCCAAAAATAATATGTACGCATTGATGGCAGCTACATCCAAAAGATTAAAGAAAAGCGTTAGTGGCCATCGCCTAGTCTGCCGTTTGCACGTATAGGTCCTAGCCATCTGGTCCATTGTGTCGACGCCTGCTTTGGTTTTGTTATAGTACATAATTATTTCCGGCTTCTTTTTACCTTCTTCCATGACCGTTGCATCAGAATGCATAGTACTTAGCAACACTACGCTTTTGTTTTTTTTAGGAACGTAGCTAACCAATGTGTTTTCTTTATGAAAACCAAAGCAGCTGGACTCAACTTCGCGATTCTTGGCTGGTTTCATACAGGGGGGAATTTCTCGCTTATTTTGTCGGATTGTTCCAACTAATGTTAAGCGTTTCTCAAGAAGCGTTTTCGCTAAAGGCAAGCCAGTAAAAAAATTATCCATGGTAACATTCCTTCCACTATTTTCAATATTTGCTGTAAGTTCTGTGACAACTGTGTAACCCAGATTTCTTTGAACCTCTTCATTTGGTTGACGTCCACAATAAATCTTGCCATTGACTGCGTAGGAGGAACTTGAGTCGCACATCCAAAATATCTTCACCCCGTATTTACCAGGCTTGCTGGGAATGTACTGGGTGAAAGGGCATCGGCCTCTGAAATTCACTAGTTGTTCGTCTATTGTAACGTTGGCTGATGGAATGTAGTTTTTCTGGCAGTTGCTGATGAAAAGGGTCCAAATATAACTGAATGCAGCTAGTTTATCATCCTTCTGACGAACCGCTCGCGTCCTTTTATCATCGAATCGTAGGAATCGTCTGATAATTTCGAATCTATTTATCGACATAGTGGCTCGGTAATGAGGATTCGCATTAGTATCTGTGAATAGTTCTCGAGCAGGCACATCCCAGTTTTTCTCAACACCGGCCAGAAGAAGCAAACCTAAGAATGCCTCAAGTTCCTCTTCATCGATATCTTTCCAGTCAAGTTTTTTCTCAAGTGTAACACGACGACCTTCTTTGTTAGTGCAAATACAGATTTCTTGCAAGATATGAGAAGAAATAAAGCACCTAAAAAATTCCTTCTTTGTTGTTGCCTTGTTGGAAATTGTTGGACCTGGGTGAAAGCGAAGAATATTCCGACTTGCCGTTTGTCTTGAGGTTGCTGGACTATCATCCCAATATATGCCACTCTTTGAAACTCGTGAAGGTGACCTAATTGCAACCGTTGAGGAAACTGCTGGTGGAGCTTTTGTTAGTGTGATGGCCCTTTCTACGCCGTCATCATCTGAACATTGATCTGAAGACTGACTAGCTACCCAAGAGGAGTCATCACTCTCATGATCAGGAAATATATTTTGTTCATTTTCGCTTTCGGAAGAATCTTCCAAAAGGGCTGTGAGTTCTTCCTCAGAAAGACTTTTCTGATAGCTCATGACTGCATTTGACAAAGACAAAAATTACTAACTTATATCTACCAAATACATTAGCAAAGTCTTACCTATCTTTGTATAAAAAAATCAAAAGACCAAAAACAAAATTCACAATTCACTTATTGTTGCATCAACAACTGAAAGACAAATGACTAAAACATATGAAACGATAAGGAACGCGTAGTCAACTGATGACAAGTTGAAACATGTCTCGCACATGCGACTTGACTGACAAACGCCGACACTTTAGCATACGGGTCAAATCTACCCACCTTATGCATTAGAGGGGTAGCTATATAAAAATTCAAATAATTATTAATTATTAAAATATTTTTCTCATTACTGTGTACAGAAGTATTGTAAAAGGAACAACAGAAGATGTCGAGGAAACTCAGGACAAGAAAACAAGATTCAATCGTCTAATAACAAAATCTTACGGACATCGGGTCAAATTGACCCAGTTTATGCATACTAGGGTTAAAAACACACAGTAAAACTTGTTTTTATACTGAATATATGGAGGCTTGTATTGTTGGATACATAATTGCATTTCTATTTTTCCAATAATATCTTTTTTGTGCGATCGTACTAGAAACAGCTGTTTGACGGACGCGTTAGCAACCATAAAGTACTGCATTACCGGCCCTATCCTTAGCAACGGCCGTAAAAGTTACTTTTCAGGCCGTTACCCTTAGCAACGGCCGAAAAAGTAACTTTTACGGCCGTTGCTAAGGAGAGGGCCGGTAATGCAGTACATACGCCGTCATCTGTCAGTGACAGAATGTCACGTAGTTTCTAACCTATAATTTTGAAAAGTACTAAAAATTTAAATTGTTTTTAATTCGATCGCACAAAAAATGTAATATGCACCTCGGCCAAAACGTACTTTTTCGGCCTTGTCTGGTTTGCTGGCCGAGACGTAGTCGAGTTACACTTTTTGGCCTTGATACATAAATAACTATTTTCTTTTTTAATAAATCGAAAGTTACCATATATCGCAGTTTATATTTTTTTTCAAATTATTGCATTAATGAAGTGTCTGTTGGGTTTTTTCCGGTCCATATTTCCTTAAGCATTCAAATGAATGCTATTTCTACAAAATGTATATGCTTATACACGCGTGATATTTCTTGTTAAACCCTATTTGGTGGATTTTTCAGGTTCTGAAAAACTAAATGCCTTTCGCACATCAATTCCGAGATTTTGGCACGCATTTCCTTCACTCAATAAATGAGAGTTATAACATAAAACGTTTAAAACGTTGCGTGTAGTGTTAATCCGTTATCGATTCAACAAATCCCAAACGAAAATATACATTTTAATACAGTTCCAAAGTTAAATGAAGTCTACAAATTACAACCAATTAAGGAATTCATTACTGCTGGAAATTAGACAAAAAACAATTATTTAGGCTTCGTACGGGCACAAGAAACGTTTAAGAGACGGTTCTGCGTCCATAAATATACCAAAATTGGATTGCGATCTTGTAATCGTAACTCGAGACTTGGATCGAGTAAGCTAAATATAGTTTTTAATCAGCTTCACGGTCTCAAATGTCGCCTAAATGTTAAATTAGGTATGAAATGGGTCCACGATTTTTCACGCAGTTTGTGTAAAAAGTCCGACAAGGCCAAACATCTCAAGTTTTAAAATGAGATAAAATTTAAAAGAGCTGCACAGAAAATATCTGCAAAGGGTTTAAAAAACTTTTTGACTTTAACAGGGGGTCATCAAAATTAAAAATATCTTCGAATTTTTAAAATAGAGCACTTCATGCAGGGAGACCCAGAAATCATAGCCACCTTGAATGTATGGTTTTTTTATTAAAAATAATCGCAAATAACAAAATTTTTCGAAATTTTAGTATAGGTAAGGAGTGGTCCACATAGAAGGGCCACTATTGGTATCTCGTAAACGGTAAGAGCTACAAAGAAGTTCGAATTAGACAAGTATTTCCCCTTTTTGCGACCTATTCTGTGATGCTTTAATATTTTAAAAAAGTTCCATGGCACGCCAGATAATAAATAAAAATCAAATTGGTCATTTTATTTTAATTCGTTTACAACTCGGTCATACTTGATGGTACAAAAATCTTTATGGGAAAACAGTTGTAGATTATTTATGCACTGTAAAATGGAAACATTCATTTGGTTAAATTCTTAGATAAATTACATAGATAAATAACAAACCTGCATTTTATTAAATGGAAACCATAGTTGGCTATGGCCTTATGAAAAAGCATTTTTTTCCCCTTTTTCATTAATATAAGGTTTAATGTATTTATTTTGATATTTAAGTTCAAAACAATTAAAATTTATCAAAATGTCTCTATAGAGTGCCATGAATTTAAACAATATTGAAACAAATGAGCGTTTTCATCTTACAGTGCGTAAAAAATTTACAACTTTTTCCACAAAAATATTTTTGTACCGTCAAGTATAACCGAGTTATTAACGAATTAAAATAAAATGACCAATTTGATTTCTCTTTATTATTTATCGTGCCATGGAACTTTTTTAAAACATTAAAGTAGTAAGTTAGCTTTATTTTAGCAATTGCTATTACATTGTAACATAATTTAATAATAGTAAATATAATAAAAATAAAAATAAAAATAGAATGAAATAAAATAAAAATCTAAAAATCTAAAAATCTTCTAAATTCTAAGTATCTAAGATAACAGTTTAATAGCGTTCTAATACGTACTCCTTAATTGATTTAATACCCTTCTTATAATTATTACATATTTTGATTTGATGCGGCATATTATTAAATATTTTAAAACCTTGATAAAATAATAAACGAGCAGTTTGACTTTTAGTACATTTCTCTATAACGAAATTAAGCCTATTTCTAGTTTTATAACTGTGTATCTCATGGACTAATTTTACATTTTCATACAGATATTTTGGTGTTTGTTGTAGTTTAATTTTTAAAACTAGCTCTAATGTTCTAAATATTATTCTCTGATTAATACTCATAAATTGAAGTGTATTTAACATAACCTTGATAGGGGAAAGAATTGAACACTTTAAAATAGTGCGCATGGCGCGATTTTGCAATTTCTGTAATTGTTGAAGTTCATTTTTATTTAAATTAATAAGTAATGAAGCGCAAAACTCAAAATGAGGAGCTATTATTGTTTTATACAGTAAAACTCTAGTGTACATACTCATGTGTTTGCTACATCTTTTAAAGAGAAAAATCTTTTTGGAAATTTTGTTCATCATGTATTTTGCGTGTAACTTAAACGTTAAATTTTCATCTAATATAACACCAAGGTATTTAATTTCGGTTACTCTTTCTAAATTAGTGTTGCTAATTTTTACATCCAGATTAGCATTATAAATATTTGTTTTATAGATAATGTGTTTAGTTCCCAAAATCATGAATTTGGATTTATCAACATTAATACATAAATTATTATCGCATAGCCATTTATAAATATTACTTAGATCTAAATTCATCTTATCTACTAATTCACTTGTTTTAAATCCACTAACAAACAACATTGTATCGTCCGCAAACATTTTTATTTCACAATGTTTGGCGTATTTAACCATATCGTTTATATAAACAACAAAAAGCAGAGGACCCAGAACGGTTCCTTGTGGTACACCATGTGCGGTTTTTAAACAAGATGATATAGTTCTATTATATTTAACTTGTTGATGTCTATTTTGTAAGTATCATTTAAACCAAGACAATGCTACCTCACTTATCCCTATTTTCTCTAATTTTTTTATTAATAATTCTCTATTGATCGTCTCAAAGGCTCTACGAAAATCCAAAAATACGGCTAGTGTTATTTCACCATTTTCCATATTTCTAAACCACAAATCACAAATATTCTGAAGCACTGGTTCACAAGAATGTCCACTGCGAAAACCCGACTGGTTATCCACTATCACATCATTAATCTGTAAATATTCTAGGATTTGCTTTTTAACAATTAGCTCTAAAACTTTTTCGTAAACGGGCACTGTATTGATTGGTCTAAAGTTTTGACATAATTTAGTGTACTTTCTGGATAGGTATAATAGTTGATGTTTTCCAGTTTTCTGGGAAGATCCCTTTTCTCAGCGACAAGTTAATTATTTCTAATAACCTATTCCCTATTACACACATTGAATCTTTAAATACTTTAGATGATATTCCTTCCTCATTTGGTCCTGTAATAGATGGACTTTTGATAACTTGGTTTAATTCTGCCATGTCTATGGGTTGAAATTTCGAAAAGTTATAGTAGTAGTTTATTTTATTAATAACATTATTATGATTTTTATGATGGTCAATACCTTCTACGATTTCATCAATACTATTTATAAAGTAATAATTAAACTTTTCCGCAATAGCTATTTCATCTGTTAAACCAATTTGATCAAATATTATTTCCCTAGGTATGTTATTTTTACGATTGCCAGGTAATAGTTCTTTTAAATTTTTCCATAGTTTTACACCATCATGTCTATTGTTATCAATCATCTTCCTGTAATATTTATCCTTTTCTCGATTTATTAGGCTAACAACTTCATTGCGTAGTTTTTTGTAATCCTTCCATAAATTTTTATTAGTAGTAGCATCCTTATACATCGCATCTCTTAATTTAATTTTATTTAGTATTTCCGCATTGAACCATTTATGATTATAATGTGAAGATGGAATTTGCAATTCGATTACTGGACAAAAATCGTTAACTATGTCGCGTATGCACTTAACCAAAGTTGTTGATAAAGCGTTTACATCACTTGATTCGTTATTCCATGTTGTAGTTAACAATGCATTTTGAAATGTTTCTGAATTATAATTTTTGTACGATCGTTTTGTAATTTTTTGCTGATCAATATACAGATTGTTGTCATTAATAAGTAACGATATAATGCAGTGATCACTAATTTTGGGAGTTAAATGCAACTTTATGGGTTAATTCCTTAGAATTTGTTATTACATAGTCAATTAAAGTTGAACTATATTCTGTAATCCTAGTATAATTTGAAACAATTTGCTTAAGACCATATTTATAAATAATATCCTTACATTTATTGGCATAGTAAGAAGTCTTACTTAAATCAAAATTAAAGTCGCCTACAATTATAATTACGCCTTCATAATCGATAACACTATCTAAATAATCTTGAAAAATATTTAAGAAAACAGCATCTTCTTTTTGAGGAGGGTGGCATCACTGAATAGGTCTCAGAAAGGGGAACAATTTTTCTAAATCAAATTCTTTGTAGCTCTTACCATTAACAAGATCTCAATAGTGGCCCTTCTATGTAGACCACCCTGTATATTACAATAGCATTGACGAATTATTTTATCAAATGGCACAAAGTTAAGAGTCAAAATCAGAAAGTATTTATAAATTCATCATAATAAACTACTTTATTTTTGCTTTTATATCCCTAAAATTTTTGCTTATGGCCTATATGCTCTTTATATGTTACCATTTAAACCGAAAATAACCATTAAAAACATTAAAATGTTTATATGAAAAAAAGCCGTCTGATTTTAATATTAAGTTTTACTAATGCCATTTGCAAAAATAACCGTTGAATAACTCTTTTTTATTATACTTATATCAAATAAACCAATTTATTGTCATGTAATTTTATGCAGTTTTTTTCTTCATTTAATAAGGTATCATATTAAGTGTTATTTTTTTAAGTGTCATATATCATTGAAATCAGAAGACAAAATGCTATCCGACTATGAGATTACATTTTTTTCGCCGTATTTAAAAAAGTGAAGTTTTTGAAGAGACGAAACGTTGTTGGAAATTTTATGTTATCTCAAAATATAAAGCGTAAGAAGTTGCTATGGAGAAGTGCGTCCAAATTGTTGATATCTTAAAAAATGTAGGAAATAGGGCAAAAAACGAAAATCAATTTTATTTCGGTTTTTCTTGAATAACTTTTGAACTAAGATAGCTATGAAAATTTTCTTTGCAGATTTTGATGGGCATATAATTACGCAACTTTGCCCTAATTTAACCAACCTCGTAGCTCTTAAGATAAGCGAGATCCCCATGGCAGACACCCTGTGTATTAATATGGAGCAGCTTATACTCATAGGTAATTTTTTTTTTATAATGGGGTACAGTTTTGTAAGTTTTGTGTAGCATTCATTTAGTTATTTTTTAATGTGGAAGTTCCATCCTCATCAAGTGTCCAGGGATACTCCCAGATACCTTATCGCACTTTTTTTTGGATTCCACATTACTGAAAGGTTAAGAACCACTGCTCTAGGTCTAGAGCCCTCTGTATGTTATTGAATTTGGCAATTAAATAGTTATTTCTGATATGGATAACTTTGATACCCACTCAGACTACTTTTTTAATATTTTGTTTAAAAGTACCACCATTATTATTACTATTGAATTAAATTTACTTATCAATATTTTCATAAAATAATAAAGATTATTTACGTGGTTAATGATACAAATATACAAATTGGGTCATTTCTCGAATTCCAGCTTTAAAATACCGTATTTTTATTTAAATTATAACAAGCAGCTCTTAATCTCAATTCCAAAAAAGGTTACCTACAAATATATCTGTTGAACTCTATCAAAACACTTTTGCCTAATAGAGGCTAAAAAACACCGAACCTAACTATGCAAATTGAATAAAGATTGTTAAATTAATTTTCAAACTGAAATTAATATTTCTAGATGGCAACTAGTTTATCACATTCCAGTTGCTTTCAAAACAGTTTTAGGACCGCCAAAAAGTGTGGAAAACTGTTTTTAATATTCTAGAAAGTAAAATTTTGCAGTTCATGCGCATCCCCCACTTAAGTCTACATTTCTTTAGCCCGTAGTCATTCAATCTTTTGACATTGCGTTGACATGCAACACGTGCGCGAGTGATTCAATTGTTTCGTTATTGGTGGCCATTAAAACTCAAATTCATTAAAGATTAGTGTAACAATGAGAAGACTACCAGCTCATAATGAAAGGTATTTAGTTTAGATAGTTTTTGATTTCTTATCCTCTAGTATTTTTAACGTTCTTAACTCATTGAAGGCTAAATTCCTTAAACTTGAGGTAGAAAAACGATTGCTGATGACACATGTGGTCGATATACAATCAGTGAAATGCATGCAGATTGAAGTTGTTTGCATTGGAGTTAGCCAGCGATTTTAAAAAATGTTTGCTAGTCTTGCAATTTTTTGAACTTGGCTTTTTGGTATTTGGTTAAAATCTTTCCTTGAATATTTACAAAGCTGTTATACCGGGTGTAACTGAGTTTTGGTACACCCCCTTTTTTCCTTTGATTTTGTTTTTAATTAAACGAAATTGTAGACATATTATATGTGTAAAAAACCCAATTATTTGAACATATATTGTTTCACTTCCGGTTTCACCGGAAATAAACCTAATTTTGTTATTTCAAACAGAACACCCTGTATATTTTTACATTTTTGGCAAGAGCACGCAATTTTGGATATAACAGCACCATTTTGGTTAAATTTCATTATTTTCAAATAATTCTTGGACGAAAATTTATTTTTACTTTCCTAAGGGTGCCGTGACCTGCACAAATTGAATTTTATTATGTCAACAGGTGTCCAAAAAAGGTTTTTGTAAATATTAATTGTCATTTAGGTTACTTCAATCGGCTTTGAAGGCGGCAGACTCGGTTTTTTAACAGAATGTCAATTTTTTTAATTGAATGGTGCTGGTACATGCCGTTATTTAAATAAAGTTTTTTCTGACGAATTTAACAACACCAATAATTTATACTTTTGTTGGAAGGCTGCTTTAAAGGCTTAAAGTATTTAGTAGATATTCTGTTAATCGCAGTACATTGTGCCTAACTGCAACAAAACAAATGATCGTTGTTTTATGTTCAACTACTATAGTAACCTATTTAATTAAAAAATCTTACAATTTTTGTAATAACTAGTTGCAATTAACACCAGTATACTACTATTAACGGGGTATCTCACTAAGTTTTTATAATATTTTAAGTCTTTGAGGCAGCCTTTCAACACAAATATAAGTATCTAATTGGCATTGTAAAATTCGGTTTGGTGAAAATTGCTCGAAAACAATTACTAAAAGGAAAATTGCTCGAAAAACAGTTCCTCGAATGGAAAATTCCTCGAAAGGAAAATTGCTCGAAATAATGAAAAAATACTAAATTTTTATAAATACAAAATAATTAAATGTACTAGAAAAGTTGTTTACTTATATTTGTTTACACTTCGAAAAATATATAAGGGTTGATGTAGTTATTTTCAATAATGCGCAAGTTATGAAGGTTTTTTAGTTTTTTTTGTAAGAAAATCATAGTAGGCTGTGAAAACAAAAAAAAACAAGGTGTAAAACCTTATAAAACTCATGTGGTATAAGTTACCAAGGTTTTTTAATTTGTTGTTGAGATAAACATTGTAAATATTTGAACATAAGATAACAACAACATAGTCGGAATCAGCAGTAATGTAGTAAATTGCTGATTATCTTAAGTTCAAAAATTTTTGATGTTTATCTCAACAACAAATTTAAAAACCTTGGTAACTTGTACCACATGAGTTTTATAAGGTTTTACACCTTGTTTTTCACAGCCTACTATGATTTTCTTAGAAAAAAAAAACTAAAAAACCTTCATACTTGCGTATTATTAAAAATAAATACATTGACTCTTATATATTTGGAATGAGAAAAAAATAAGAAATTTAAACAGGTCATAGCCAACTATCGTTCCCATTTAAAAAAAGGTAAGTTTGTGTCATAACTTTTTAACGGCGAGCGTAAAATTATTTTTTTTAGGATAATTAAATTAAACATAAAAATATCTAAAAATAATCTTCATAAATATTTTCGATATTTACAACAATAACGGAGATATGACACATTATTTATATTAAAAACCGGAAATGATAGAATATTTTTGTAAACGGTTCTGAGTTTGTCTCAAAACACTGCATATTTTTGGTAATTTAACCGGTTCTCTATCTTAAATATTAACCGAGATACCCATGCAATCCCATCGAATTTGGACCACCCTGTACGTATATTCAAATAATCTAGTTTTTTACACACATCATATATCTAAAATTTCATTTATCTAAAATCAAAAGTAAAGAAAAAAAGGGTGTGTACCAGAACTCATTTACACCCGGTATGATAATTTGGTTTTATTGTATAATGCAAAGGTTTTTCGCGGTTATTTCCAAAGATAAACGAAATAGTTAATACTGATATTCTGGACACCCGATATAAAATAATATTAAGATTACTAATTACTATACCAAAACACTTTGAACTTTTACTTCTAAAAAAATCAACTTTGTTTAGAAAAGCGTAATACGTAAGTACGCCACAAACTTTGATATTTTGATTCCAATACGTATTAATCAAATAAAGGTTGTAGATTTACATCTTTATTTGGCAGCTCAAGTGGTGTTTGTCTAAATTACACACGATCGCATTTAATTCTACAAGATAGGCCTATCATTAAATTTGCTTTAGCAACGTTCAGACGTCGAGGACATGGATCATTGATTCTCCGATGTTCCGCCCTTCTTAATAACGGCCGATAACTTCCCATCGCAAGCAGAGCGAAATCTAGACTGCAATGAAAAACCGATCCTGAAAAAGGCGAACACCATTTTCAGCTACTTAACGCGTTTTCATTAAATCTGAAAGACGATACGGACATCAGCGAGCGCTGGAAGCGGGCTCCGATACCAAAGAGTTAAAAAAATCGCTGCCGGAACGGATCAACACACGCAAATACATGAGCGCGATCGCGCCCTCTGCTCTCAAGGAAGTGAGCATTTTACGAGGGCGAGATAGTTGTACCTAATAAATCAGCAGAGGCGACAAAAATAATGGAACTATGTAGAATTTACTCGCAATTCTTAGCGAATTCAGTGATAATCGTGAAAGAGACCGCCTGGAGCGTTGTCTGTTATATATTTCACCCTTGGCAGTAAATTCAGTTCCTTTATCCACACTTTTTGAATGGAATTGATTCTCTACACATGCAACTTGCATGATTAGGAAAAAAAGAACCCTGAACTTGCCAGGATAATTTGCTGAATCGAACAAAAAAGTGTCGTAGAAATGTCAGCACTTTATACAATGAGAGTAAGAAATGCGGCAATGGTCAAATACAGTTCTGCGCAAAAGTATGAAAACAGACAAATATCTAAAACACTAGGAAAAATATTGCAATAAAATTTGGTATCTCTGACCGTTATCGAATATTCCGCATTCGATGAAAATATAAATAATGACAAAAATACATAGAAAAAAGGTAAAATTATAACTTTTTCGTTTTTTCTTCCAGTTGCTCTAAAATGACCGCTATCTACCTTCATAACCTACTTGAAAACAATACGTTGCCCTAATAATTAAAAATAAAATCGCGGATATCTCGGAAAATATCAATTTTAGGTATAAAACACGCTGAAAGTTTTTGAAAGACAGTTATTTTTTTAAAACCACGTTAAAAAATGTAGGGTGTTGTGTTTAAGAAAAATGAATTATTGATGTTTAAAGTTTCACAAGTTTGACCAAGCGTAAAAAATCCCTGTTTAATATTGTCAAAATGTGGCTAGTGCAAAGTGTTGGTTAATTTATTGTCAATCTAAATTTCAAACGAATATCTGCCTTTTTAAAAATTTTAAATGTTTAAAAGTGATGCATCGCTCAAAATTTTTATAATTTCTAAATTTCTCCATAACTACTATGAAATGGCCTAGCAGGATAAGATAGACCAGCGCCCCTTGAAACCAAACTTTAAATGAGTTATTTTCCAATGTAGGTTTCATAAAATAAAAAATATTTACAATAAATTTAGCACCCCATTTGTTCATAGGGTTAATGTATTCTTGTTTTTTCTTTCAATTGTTTTAAAACTAACGCTATTTATTTTCATCCTACTTGAAAAATGAGTTATCCATGTTTAAAGTTTTAAAAGTTTGACCTAGAGTAAAAAAAGCCATGTACCTATAATATTTTTTAAATGTAACTACTGCAAAGTCTCAGTTAATATATTCGCAATTAACTTTTAAATGAATTGTTACTGCGTTGTCAAAATGTGCTAAATTTATTGCATTTTTTTTTCAATTTTATCATCCCCACATAGGACAAATAACTAATTTGAAGTTTGGTTTCAAGGGCCGCTGGCCTATCTTATCCTGCTAGGCCCTTTTATTACTGAACAGCAAATAGCAAAAAAACTTCTTGGTGCCTAATTTAATTTTTTAAAGAAAACAAACTGCCATTACGATGTATAGTCGCCAATAGAACAAAAAAAAAAGCAATAAATTAGGTACAAATAACTACCTGCTCTCGTAGTTATAGGTTATTTTTGGAATCCTTATTGTTTAATGTAATAATTATACCGTTCGCTGTTAGTCACAATTAACGATCTAGAACACTGTGCACTGCATTAAGCCCCTAATAAATAATAAAATACTGCATTAGACATTCTGCTAAGGGTATGTTGCATCAAAATTTTGAGCCAGTAATTAATTATTTATTACTGCATGTGATTCACTTTGAGTTGCAAATTACATCCATCCATCTACCACCAGAGTTTGAATTCTTTTCTAAAATTGCACCTTAAGATAATTCTTATAATTTTATACTTAAAGTCAGGGGTTTGGAGCAGTCCAATTTTTTAGTTGCTCCGCTTCCAGCTCCGCTCCGGCATCAAGATGTCTGCTCCAGCTCCGCTCCGCGCTCCAAATATTAATAAAATAAGTTTTTTTATTTAAAAATTTGTTTTTAAAAACAAAGCTAAAATTGTATGAGATATGTGGAAATGGACCAAAAATTACAATATTTGACCCTAAGAAACAAGTGAAGTTAAATAAATGAACAAATTATTGATCTTCAGTTAAGAAAGTTAAAAAAAGAAAAAAAAGTTCTTCAAAATTTTTCAAAATTCAAATACAAAATAATGAAAATTAATATTCAGAAAAATTACATTATAATAATTTTACTTTAAAAAAATCAAATTTAGTTTATTTATAATTTTATTAAATACTATACCCATGAGAATAATTCATAAAAAAAATAATTGTAGTTTATAATAGTAAAGTGGAGCAGTGAAGCATTCAAAATTCTTTGCTCCGGGCTCCGCTTCCGCTCCGGGCAAAAACCCACTGCTCCGTGCTCCAGCTCCGCTCCAAACCCCTGCTTAAAGTAACAATTCGTCCTAGATTTACTTAAAAATAATTGTATTCTTCTGTAGAAGTAAAACTAAATGCACCAACTGTAATCTGCTTTATCTTAATGCAGTTATGTTTGGGAGTTTCGTGTTTTGATTAGACGGGATATAACAACGATCAATAAACGGTACATACTGAATTATTTGAGCTGTTACAATGAAATGTAACATGTGCTGTCATGGTAATATTATGTAAATGCACGTTTTCCTTGGAGGCGGATTGATTTGCTGACGTTAGCTTTTAGAATCCAAATAATTCTTACTTAAACTTTACAATGTTGTTTTCCGATAAATATGCTCCACATTTTTATAAGTTAATAGTTAATGTATAGCACGGATACACAGGGTGACTGCAAAAGTGTTTCGTAAATTTAAGTACAGATTTAGAAATATTAATTTAACTGAAAAGTTATATAAACCTTTATGCTACCACGTTTCTTCACAAAAATAAAGTTATTGGTGATTGCATTTCATTTACAAATGTTTTGTTTAAATGCCTGTATTAAGTGACATAGGACATAACAAACTACACATTATTTTTTGCTGATGACCAACTAGTATTGGCAGAAGACAGTGACGACATAAAATACATGCTCAGAAAATTAAACGAGGAATATCAGAATTGGCGCTTAAACATCAATAATGAAAAACAAAATACCTTGTTCCTGGATTAACAACTTAAAAACCAAACTATCAAGAGTACGAATGAATATAAATATCTTGGTGTTAACACATTTTGTGCGGGTAGCGCGCAAAAGTAACTGGCAGGTATAGCGGGTCAAAAAAATTAGGTGGCGAAATTTTTTATTTACATTTTTGTAACTAATACATGTTTTTCATTAAAATTGGAAAGCCTGTTCCGTACTACAATGTCAACTGTAGAAGATATAAAGGTCTGTTCCAGCAGGGCCATATACGATCCATCGAACGATCAGGAGCATGCGTAGTATCGATATAGCGTGCCATGAGAGCCTATAATTGTCCGCTATATCGATACTACGCATGCTCCTGACCGTTCGATGGTCGTACATGGCCGGCAGTGGCGTAGCTAGAGTTTGTGCTGCCCGGGGCGGTCCCTGAATTTGCCGCCCGTCTAAACAGAGGTTGCTGTTTATTTTTTTTTAAAACCAGCGAAGATCGACACAAAAAAGTGGAGGGGGGTTAAAATGCGCCGCAGGCGATTTTTTTGAATTTTAGATGTTAAACGTGTTTCAATTCAAAGTTAGATAATGTAGAGTACTTTACCATCATCCAAAACTACAGTTTTACGGCAGAACTTTTTCTTATTTCTATTTTTTAATCAGATCCTTCCCTACCCCCACGAAATTATTTTTAATCGGAGTTAGAACTTTCACTGATAGTTTCCATATAGGTAAAGGAACACATACATAATACAGGGTTTGTCCCAAAAGTAGTCGGACTAATTCGATAAAAAAAATGTATTTCCAATATTCGTACACCGACTGAATATTCTTCACCCTTGTGCATCAACACACTGCCTCCAGCGGTTCTGCCACTCTTGGTAGGCCTTCTAGAACGCGGCGACTAGAGTGCTATTTAGTTCTTTCGTCACGGCCTGTTGTACTGCCTGGACTGTGCCGTGGCGATGTCCTTTCAGCGCCGACTTGAGGTGGGGGAAGAGGAAGAAGTCTGGGAGAGCGACACCTGGGCTGGCTGGGGCAGCGTTACCACGTTTTATTGAGCCAGGTACTCTTCCACGACGAGCGCGATGTGGCTCGGCGCATTGTCGTGGTGAAGCTTCCAGGAATTGGCAATGGCTGGGCGGATGCGGACGATTCGTTTTCTCAGTCGCTCAAGGACTCCCACGTAGAAAATCAATTTCACGGTCTGTCCAGCTTGCACAAACTGCCTGTGAATCATCCCCTTCGAGTCAAAAAAGACAATCAACATGGATTACATCTTTCTTGCTCATGCAAGCTTTCTTGGGGCAAGGCGAGGCGCTGGTGTCCCATTCTGAGCTTTGGCGCTTTGTGTCCGCGTCGTACTCGATCACCCACGGTTCGTCGCCAGTGACAACATTGTCTAAGAAATCTGGTTCATCACGCACACGATCTAGAAGTTCTTGACAAATCGTCACTCGGTTTGCTTTTTGATCGTTCGTCAAAACCCTCGGCACCAACATTGCACACACTTTCCTCATTGCCAAATTTTCAGTTACATTTCGATGTAGGACGTCCTGAGCGTTCATCGTATTCAACAAGCTCTATTCCTTCTCGAAACAAATTGTGCCACTCAAAAACTATGAATAGTTAACACGATTCAAAAGTGGTCGTCAGTTCAAGACGATCCTCGACCAGAAAGGCCTTCGACGTCAACTGATGACACTAACACTCAGAAAATCAATGATCGATTTTGATGGCGTTGTGCATTTTGAATTTTTGTCCCAATGGCAAACAATCAACCGCCAATACTACGAAGGGGTGTTAAAAAAGTTGTAAGAAAAAATTTGCAAGAAGAGACCAGCGTTGTGGCGCGACAAAACGTTACGGCTACAAGACAAACAGACTATCTCCAACTCTTGAATAAGTTGTTTCATTTATTTGCTGAGTAAGAAATTCTACGAGGTTGGCATTACGGAAGAGTACGCAGCCGTAATGCGCAGCCTCATAACCTCAGTTCGAACCACACAACGTCATTCATTATCCATCATCGCTAATAAGTGTTGTTCACACCAAGGGACTTTCCCCGACCCGGCGCCTCCACTGTGACACCCGTCACCTCCGCCATTCGCCTTTTTTCCTCTGTGACACCACCACGACAACGCGCCTGCCCACTCAACCTTGACAATTTGCGAGTTTTGTTCAAAAAATCAGATAACTGTCCTCCCCCAGCCTCCCTACTCACCTGACCTGGCCCTGTGTGACGTATTTTATTCCCCAAATTAAAAATGGTGCTCAAACGACGTCGTTTTGGCACTATTGACGATATTGAAGAAAATTCGGCACGGAAATAGATGGCGATACCCAAAGAAACATTCCAGGACTATATGGGAAAGTGGAAAAAACCGCTGGAATAAGGGAATTTCTAGAGAAGGGGGCTACTTTGAAAGAGCTAAAGACCAATAAGTTGTAAATACTATAAAATAAATGTATCTACAAAGAATTCGGTTATTTTTGAACAGACCTCGTATATAGCGCATTTAAATTATCCTCTTCGTGTTTTTATTAAGGTCAACCGTAGCTGACTATAAAATTATTGAATTTCTTATTTAATAGTGTAGTTAATTAAAAAATACAACAGTTAAATTTTTTTAACAGTTTTTGATTTTAAATCATTAACCAATACATAAACCATATGTATTTAATATATAAGCAGTTGTTATAATTACACAAATACATTATATTACTAAACAGTAAGAGAAACTTTATAAATCAAAGTCAAAAAGGTTACAGATAGTTTTTTTCTACTCTATATACAATTTAGTTGCGACTGTAACAGTTACCAATATAACGGCAAACGCAGAAATATTTTTTTAGTACAATTCCTGCAGTTTATAAAAATTCTGCATAAAAGGTATTAATACGCTTCCCGCCGGGGACCGCCGGTCGCTTGAACGGGTATTAATACGCTTCCCGCACGAAATGTGTTAAGATAAATAGTGATGGAAACTGTAAAACTGAAATCTCAAACACAGTTGGACAAGGACGAGCTGCCATAAGAAAATTAAACTCCCTGCTGTGGAACTAGAGTGTGACAAAAAAGACAAAAACCAAAATGTACAAATCAATAATAGAGAGTATAAACGATGGAGATTAGGATGCGATAAACGGTTTTGAACTCTAAAAAAAATTGCAAATATACAGGGTGTTTCTTAAGTATTGCAAAAAAAATCAGGATGTGATTCCTTGTCGAAAATTAAAGGGGGTCTTTAATAAAAAAATAATTCCTTAGACGTCTTCTTTCGAAGTGACACCCCCCTAAAAAGGTGCGGTAAAATTATTACGTTTTTATTTTATTTCTCAAATTTGGATTAATTTAGGAAACTAATATTTGGTAGATGTTTCATACTTATTAAAAGGTTTCCCATAGTAATATTTTTAATCATCTCCCACCTCCACAGGGGGCTGAAAAGTGCGACCCCTGTTGGTTTTCTTATCAGAACTTTTTGGTGGCTTAAAATTTTTTAATTAAAAATATTTTTCTTTAAAGCTTGATTTATTTAGAAACTTTATTTATTCTCTAGTTTATCTCGTAAAACCTACCGTTTTTGAGTAAAAAATAAAATAAGTAAACATGAACCATCAAAATATTCCAATATAAAACGATTCATTTTGGTGGTTTCGATGGTTTGTTTATGTTCAAGTTGGGTAGAATTGACGGGCGTTATAGCGTTGTCGCCGCGTTAACCTTAAAATGCATTACACCCGTCAATTCTATCCAACATGAACATAAACAAATCATGGCAACCACCAAAATGAATCGTTTTATATTGGAATATTTTGATGGTTCATGTTTACTCATTTTATTTTTTACTCAAAAACGGTAGGTTTTACGAGATAAACTAAAGAATAAATGAAGTTTCTAAATAAATCAAGCTTTGAAAAAAAATATTTTTAATTAAAAAATTTAAACCCAACTAAAAATTCTGATAAGAAAACCAACAGGGGTCGCACTTTTCAGCCCCCTGTGGAGGTGGGAGATGATTAATAATATTACTATGGAAAACCTTTTAGCTTTTAATAAATATAAAACATCTACCAAGTATCATTCTCCTACACATATACAAATTTGAGAAATAAAATAAAAACCTAATTTTACCGCACCCCTTTAGGGGGGTGTAACTTCGAAAGGAGACGTCTAAGGAATTTTTTTTTATGAAAGCCTCCCCTTAATTTTCCATAAGGAATCACCTCCTGAATTTTTTTGCAATACTTAAGAAATACCATGTATACAGGGTGCACCACGACCCTGAGATACTTCGATGGCTCCTTTATTAATGCACTTTCAAAAATTTTCTACATTCAGAAACTTTAAAAACTCAGCAAAAATTCGTTTGGAATAGGTTTAAAAACACTTTGCACTAGTTAAACTTTCGAAATATTATACGAGGTGTTCACTACGCCCGGTCCAATTCGGTTAACTTTAAACATCAATCAGTCTTTTTTCTTCAATACAACACCCTGCATATTTTTACATTTTCTTGTAGAGAATTTAATTGTCTTTCGAAATTACTAAGCATGTCCTATACCTAAAGCTGATATTTTTCGAGCTATCTCGATTTTTATTAGTATTACTAAGGCAATTGAAATATTTTAAAGTCGGCCGTGGAGGTAAGCTGTAATTTTTCAAAGAATTTTGAAACAAAAGAACAAGAAGAGCTGCAACTTTATTTTAAGCTAAAAATGTACCCCTTTTTCCCGAAATTTATCGTATAAATTGCTCAAAATTCTGCGCACAGCTGTAGACGTCATATGAAAGACTAGCACCCTTGATAACATTTCGGGGGTTATACCATTAAAAGCAACACGAATCCTGTTCTGCATATCTACAGCAGTATTTCTAATTGTATTTTTTTCCAAACTAAAACTAAAAACAGTTTGAATAGACATTTTTAGCATTGTTTTAGCATGAACACTAAAACAATGTCTACATAAAATTCATTTAAATATGCAATTACGTCCATTTCATTATCGAACTAAAGCTGACATATTTTTTTTGATTTCCACCGTTATTAATAAATCGGCGTTTACTGTACCAAAGTAATTGAGGCGCGTAACATCTGCAACAATTTTTTTTTTGTTTAGAAACGTGTTTTCCTAACTTGCTCTTAACATTAAGCTGACCTTTCGTCCTTTGATATTTTCATATGACCCAACTGTTTAATATTAACCCCGAATTTTCTTTTTAAGTAATTACTAGCTTTTGGGATGTCTGGTTTTGTGGTTTTGTATTTGAATTATGACTTGAGGGTGATCTTTTATGAAGAGAAATATGCTTGGAGTGGGTAACTTTGATGCAGTTCTAAAATTAAAAATATACCATGTTCTTAAAGTGCAAATATAATGACAAATATTAAAACAGAATATACTTCGTTATTGTTTTATAGACGATAAACAAATCCTTATGTATATACAACGTTTAGAGCAAAATATTTATGCGAAATTATCCAAATTTTATATTTTGTAAATTACAATAAATAAAATAATTTAGAAATATAAATGTATAAACATATTGTCCCGTTCCGGTCTTGAAAATAGTGGAAATTATATTACTACCTACTTGTTTGTCTTTTGCTGTTAAAATTGCCCATGGCGAAGATTTTAATTCACGAACATTTTACTCAAATATTTAAAAATGTAACAAACCATCTCTCTAAGACAATCTTTGTTCGGCTCCAACGACTGTATTTTTCACAATCCTTAAAGCATATTTTGTTACATTAAAAATTCAGTTGCTTTTTACATGCTTTCAGCTTATTCGCAAATACTTTGTCTTGAACAATTCGTGGTGAAAGTTTCTGTGCAAAAGTTGGAGAATATACTTTTTATAACGCGTTATCGATAGATATTTTTATAAATGTATAATTACAATATCTGGCACCTGCACACGTACGGATGGCTTCGTGAAAGTGGTCAAAACGTGTTCAGGGGACACCAAAATATGGAATTAATCACAATACTTCCATTTTATTACGAATGGCAAAGAAAAATTAAATAATTTCGAACAAACGTTGTTTTGCAAGAAGTTTAGGATTATTAAAGTCTATAATCGAAAATGTTTCGCTGTAGTATTTTTAAGGTCCTTTTAAACTCTAAAAGAGTTATTAAAGAAAATTAAAAGTTCAGAAACAATTTTGAAATCAGATGAAACTGTAGCCCTTTTTTATCCTATTTAACCGATTCAGCAATTCCTGTAATTTATGTCAGGCCATGTAATGAAAGAGTAACATTTCTGAAACATTTAGGAAACTCGATATCTCAGTCATTATCACAGTAATTTCCGACTTAAATGAAAAACTTTTCTAAATTAATACAGTATGGAAATTTACAAATTGCCCGCTCCCATTAGCGAACACTTATAATCATATTTGGCGGCATATGCTCGAATATAATACCGAAATTTATTCATAGCGACCCACCACAGCCAACTAGTATTATAAATTAAGATATTTACGGCAATAAAACGCCAACATAACTGAAAAATGCATAACTATGGAGTCGTTAATGCGCCAAGCAGTACGGTATTACACAGAACCATTAATTCCGTGTCGCCTAATAAGTGTCCCATAACTAAGAGCTTCTTGTTTCTAAAATTGTAAAACACATCGCCAGCTTGTCATTATTTACTACCTTTAATGTTTTTTGACCATGATATGACGTTGTCAATATCAGTTGGTGTTAAAATTATGGAAACCATGACAAAATTGTTTCTGCAAAGAAAAACTTCTGCCCATACATTACAAACTAAAACGAGAAGATGTGAACATGAAGCTCAAGTTGGTACTAGCGTACTATCAAACGCTTCAAAGAGAAAGTTACCACAGTGCCTGAAAAGCGGGATGATTATAAACGCTCTGTCAAGACACCGCAACTCATCAAAGCATTCGCCGTTACCCATTTCATTCACTAAGACAACTGAATATTTCTAAAAGATGCCGTTATCTTGTCCTGACCCAAAACCTTGTGTTGTGTGCCCCACAAGCGCCAAAATAATAACGAGTTGACTAAGAGAAACAAGACAATGAAAGTCAAAAAATGTTGTTCGAAGAGCTCATCCATTAGCTTGCTGCTACGATGATCCGTTTTTCTGATGAGAAAAACTTTGTGGTGTAACATCCCTGCTACGCCCAAAACAGCTAGATCTACTCTGCCAGCATTCAGTATATTTGTCCAACAATGGTTTAGGGTTGCATTTCCTGAAGGAACCAGCACCTTCCTTTTCGAGGAACGTGCGTCAAAATTAATGCAAAATTATATTTGAGAAGGGGTTTGCAAGGGCATCTGCTCAGTTATTAAACAACTACATGACGGTGTCGTAAAAGATTGAATAGATTGGAATGGAGAAGGATTACTAGCGCCGATGATGTGGATATGTCATTTTATAAAAAGCCGGCAAAACGAGCATTTCGTGTTTTGACTAGGCAAATAATAAAATGCCGGCATAATTGTTTTTAATGGAATTAAACCTATTAGCTTCATTTCATAATTTATTTTTTTAAAAACTTTAACCAGCCGTTAACCTAACCCTCTTTTTCTGACTAAATGAATAAGGGTCAAAACAAACGTATGTAATTAAGAGAGTCAAAATTTGCTCGTTGTGACGGTTTTTTACAAAATGCTAGGAGTTTTATAAAATGCCTGATTTCACATTATGCTTACGACATATGTACAAGGATGGACCATGTACGATACTAGATGTTCGGAATAAAATAGATGTTAATGTTGATAAAATAGAAACAATAGACTACGATTATATGGCTACCTCCATGGATGACCGAAGATCAATGGCTCGAAAAGAAGGAATTGGGTGCCGCCACAGAGCAGAAGAACAGGTCGATCAAGAAGAAATTGGAAGCTTGATGTGCAAGAAGCAACGTCTACAAGAAACCTGAATGCTGAAGGAGTACAAAAGAGAATACAGCACATGGTGGCAGCTGTAACCCAAGTCTCCTATAGAAAGACAGATGTGCTCAAACACAAGAAAAGTAGTTTGGTAATGCAAACTTAGCTTCCACCAAGACTCGACACCATCGCGTTCTGCCAGAATGGTCCAGTCGTGGTGTGAAAGCAATTTCTGGTATTTATCTCGAAGGTTTTCTGACCTCTTGCATTCCGAGACGCCAAATTATTGGCCTTCTCAGTGACGATTTTAATGTCAGAGAAACTCTCAGACTTAAAACTTATGAGTAGAGAAGTTCAAGCAATTAATCCAAAAAAAATATGAGACGAAATCCCAAAAGACATCTCCTACCGCATGCCTTCGCATTTCTTCTTCGTTTGAAGGCGATTGTAAAGGTTGTAGACAAGCGAATCGAACTACTTCATTATAAATTTTATTGACATGATGAGCTTCTTAAAAAAAAAAACGTCGTCTTTTTCACGGCTTAGGTCCAGTGGTCTGTTTCGCCTCAACTGCCCATCTCTTCCGAGGGCGTCACACACTGCGTTTACTTCTAAGTCGATATTTCATTGCCAAATCCTGTAGACGGTCTTCTTCCATCCGTTTAACTTGAGAGTAACAGTTGTTAAGGTATTTGTTTATTTAACTCTCTACTGAAAAATAAAATTAAAGGCTTTTCTGATCTCAGTATTTCTGGTGTGGTCTTATTTCATACACATCTTCACTCTCCTTAAAAATTTAATTTCTTTTGCTTGGGTTTGTGACATATCTTTTTCCTCATTACCCATGTATTGCAACTATATAGTAGGGTTGGAACGGCCATTGTTTTGTAGAACTTTTGTTCATTTTTTCTTCTGCAACGCTTCCATAAGGTTCTTATTGTACCGCGCATTTTGCAGAATGTGTTCGCTATTTTAAAAAACATTGAATTAAATATCAACATTCGTTCAAAAGTTATACCGTTTTTCTCTTGGAACACTCATTTTGCCTCACCGCGTATAGTTAATTGCGCATAAATTAAAATGCACAGAACAAATCTGTGCTAACAAGTAAATTGGGGTAATTTAAGTAAGAAGCAAGAATCGATTTTTCTTCGGACAGGAAGTGTGTAAACGTATTGCGTGCTACTTCGCATACCGCACGTCAAGCCGAACTTGCTAAACGTAAACAGGCAGCTCGTATTCCGAGCATTTTGCGTACAATGAAATGTTATCCCAACGTTCACGGGTTTCGCCGCACGATTGGTTTTTAAATTAATTAGTAATTACGTAAAATTCTCCGCATGAATTATGCATGGGCTTTCAGTTCGCTGTATATAAATCTCGCAATTATGTATGTATGTAGGTACAACCGATAATACTGCCGTTATTTCCAGACAAACCGTTGCATTCAGCGGAACCTAAAATTATTCGCTTTATATTTCTGTGGATCGGGGTGAACTTTACACTTTTGCACGAAAACGCCGTAATATCTGATAGCGGAGAATGTAGCCGCTATGAATCGAACTGCCATTACATTTCATACTTCAACGTTATACAGTAAACTGATTTTAAAACGTAATAACTTTTTAATTGAACAAAGCAAAACAGACTTGTGAATTGCTGTTACTGATAAAACATGAAATGAAATAACTTACTTGGGTAAATTGAATAAAATTTTGGGATTTTTAAACGCCCACACACAAAACATACAAATAATCAGTTACTAAATATGAAGATAATAATACAAGTAAGGCATCTAATTATGTAAAAATAATAACCAAAATTTTTAGACTTTTTAATTAAATGTCTGTAGCAGTTAAACGTAAAGCAACGATCATTTGTTTTGTTGTAGTTATGCACAGTGTACTGCGATTAACAGGATCTCTTAATTAATTTTCACTATAATTTGAAGTTTTTGAAGCTGACTTTTAATAAAAATACAAGTTATTGGTATCGATGGATTCGTTAGAAGATGCTCCATTAAAATAACCGCTTGTACCACCATAGTTCTATTTAAAAAAATTGACTGTCAAAAAACCGATTCCGCAACCTTCACAGCCGATTAAAGTAACCCAAGTGTCATTTAAAATTTACCAAAACGTTTTTTGTACAATTTTTGACATTATAAAAATCAATTTATGCAGGTCACGGCACCCTTAATAAAAAACTAAATTTTGTTTCAAAAATTATTTGAGGTTATAAAAATTACCTAAAATAGTGCAGTTGTATCCAAAATCGCTTCCCCTTTCCAAAAATGTAAAAATATACAGGGTGTTCCATTTAAAAAACAAAGTTGGGGTCATTTCCGTCGAAACCGGAAGTGAAACAAATGTGTGCATGTGCTCAAAAAGCCCGGTTTTTTGCACATATCATATGTCAAAAATTTCATTTATTTAAAATCAAAACTAAAGAAAAAAAAAGGGGGTGTACCACACTTCATTTACACCGGTAGATATGTCTAAAATTTCATTTAATTAAAAACAAAATCAAATACACCCGGTATAAAAGAGCAATTTTTTAGCTTTTTTAAAACGTATGTTTTTTATATTTTTGGCTAAAAAAAAAATTATCAAAGTTTGCCATGATTTCATAAACAAATGATGTGTGCAATTATTATCAGTCGTGTTTGAAGTTTGACTAAATGGACCGGGCATAAGGTACACCCTGTGTATTATTTTAAAATTTCTACTAGTCAACAACCATTGTGACACCATTGTCCTTTAAAGTTTCAAAGAAATTCGTTCTGACATAGACAAGTTGTGAAATATCATTATTTTTTAAGACTGTCAATATTTTTATAATTTTTTTAATAATTATTATATCCTATACTGTCACACCCATATAACATTTTTATTTTGAGAGGAACCCCCTATAAGTTATATTTTTGTAAATCGTGGAAAACTTTCTACCGAATGACATTCAAATGTTTTTTCTACAATAAAATATGTCAGACTGGCGATTGTCAACTTGTTGTTAATTGTTTCTGATGGAAAGTTGTTTTTTAAATCTGATAGTTCATTACAAAATAAGCCTACACCGAAAAATGTGTGAGAAAAATGAGTTTTCTAAATTATTTATTATTTAATACAAAATCGTTGTATTTAACTAAACAAAACACGATCGGTAAGTAATTGACAGTTTATAACTTGTCTAATTTTGTTTTATTATTTTTGCATGAAAAATCGTTATTTTGTGATTCGAAAGAATTTTTTTCACGATTTATAATAATATACGGTTTACAGTTGTTTTCTCTTTAATAACAAAGTTATAGGAGTGCGACAGTCAAACTGAATCACCCTGTATAAGTGCAAATTTTTTGCATACGGCATTTATATTGTTTTATATAAAATTTTGGTATTTTTTATCGAACTTTTGGGTTTATATCATTTAGTCTGTGTTTACAGTACAAGCGTATTCGCGCGAATGAGCTTCGCGCGTACGCGTCCGTATTCGCGCGACTGAAACAAACCAATGCAAGCATATAAGAGCGGTTACACTACAAGCGAGAATTCGCTCGAAACCACTCTCATATGCTTGCATTGGTTTCTTTGATTCGCGCGTATACGGTCGCATACGCGCGAAGCCCTTCTCGCGAATACGGTTGTACTGTAACCGCAGCCTTATACGTAGAGCTTTTATACGTATTCAAAAAATAACATTAATTTTGGAACACAGTGAATATTGAAAGACACGTGCTATATAAAATTGTATTTAAATAAAGTAACCTTACACTAACATTTTTACCTCAGTATATTTTAAACTTTACTATTCAAAAAATACACGCGTTACAATAAAATACAAAAATTACGCTGTAGTTGCATAAACCACAAAAGAAAATGAGTAGTAGAGGACGATTCGATATTCTCATAACTTGAATTATATCCACCTTGTTTTGCTTAATTACATACTAAACTATAAATTTCTTTTTCAGTGCCCAGCAGAAGCCAATTATTCCGTTTTGTACAAAAGGTTAGTGATTACAATATCTTTTTATAAATTTTGTGTAATATATCAAAGCAAAAATAGAAGAAAAATATCTGTAGCTGAAAGCAAACTGTAGGGGTGCATTAAATATTTGATAATGACCTACATTCGCTGATACAGCAAATATCGGGACGAAATGTGTAGCTCTACACATTAGATAAACGTTGTAGTAGTACAGTGCACCTTGTCAAAAAAAAATTGCAATTATTAAATGAACACAAAAGCCTAATTACTAATTGTAGAGGAAAAGTTTTCCATTTTAATATCAAAGTAAAGAATTATAACAGCAATCGTTCGTTCTTCTTTGCATTTGGACGTGATTACAACCAGTTTAATTTGGTAAAAGAGATATTTGTCTTGTAACTATGACATGATTGTGTTTTGAAAGTTTTCAAGATTTTTTTGATTCCGCTTTTATTGGGAAAAACTTGCAGTAATTATTTTGGCGTTTTCATTGCTCTATAACTATAGGCCCGGTATGAAACAAATTATTCCACTCCAACGAACTTCTATAACGTAATGAAGGAACGCCGAAAATGTGCCTGCAGTATATTATGTACCTACCTACATGAATTCAGTATGTTACAAGAATTTCAAAACCTCTTAAAAAATTCATTATCTAAACTATTTCGAGTATTTAAAGCTCTACAAATTCCTAGTTTCCCCAAAAAGTAACTATATATGAGGATGTGTTTAGAATAATTAATGAACATTTTTACCAATGCTCTTTGAGCAATTGAATTAGAAAATTTATGGCGTCTTTGCTTCACCATTTTATTGTTTTTCGGAAATTTTAATGCAATAACAATTACGTTGTCCTAAAATTAGCTTTCTATCTTACTTATGGGAAATATTTTTCAGTTTTTATCATCTCTCTTGATACAAGGATTTTTTATTCGTAATTATAATCCTCCAACAATTTTGAAACAATGCTTTCTATTTATTTAATTCTACAAGTTTGCAAATGACTAATTGATATCGTTATGCATTATTGAATTTTTAAGTTTCAGGTTGGTTTAATTTAGTTTATTGCATTTGTTATTTTAATGCTGTGCTAACATTTGTTTTGGTTTCTCCTATGCGAAACAAGCCGCAATTACAACTAACTTTATAAACTCTTTTTAATCGCAAATACTAAGAGTTCTTTTTTTTTAAATTTAACTTAAAGTATTGTTACTAGTGCAGAGTGACTAGCCTACATTTTCATACTAACTTAAAGACTAAGAACTTATCCAACAAGAGAAGGTCACGCTATGTTGTCGCTAGAATCTGATCAAGGCTGTGTTTATTGCATCAAGAACATCAAAACTAAATGTTTTGCAGAGTTATACGTGCCACTGGCCATTTCCTTCGAAAAAATATGGAAAACACTGAAAAGTTGAATAATAAAGGTAATTTTTGCGATCGCGTAGGCCAGTGTTTCCCAAACTTTTGACATCTGTGTACCCCTTCTATAATTTTCGTAACACTGAGTACCCCTTAAAAAAAAAATAATAATAATTGAAAAATAAAATTTATTCATAATATAATACAAATAAAATAAATAAAAGTTATATTATAAATAACCTTCATTATAATCGCGTACCCCCACCAAACTCTTTCGGTACCCCCAGTGGTACGCGTACCCCCACCAAACTCTTTCGGTACCCCCAGTGGTACGCGTACCCCCACCAAACTCTTTCGGTACCCCCAGTGGTACGCGTACCACACTTTGGGAAACACTGGCGTAGGCTATGAAATGAAATGGAAATTTTTCTATTTACCAATTCGCGCATCCTTTTCAAGTAAAATGATGCAAAGTTTTTCAAAAAATCTTAAACGGTTCCGCAGAAACACGTCAAAAACAAAACCCCTGCAAAAGCGCTATGGTGTTGCCATAGACGTGAAATCTTTCGTTGTGCACTTCTGCGAAATTTTTGATCTCTTCTCTGACAGTTGGAACCTTCAGATCTTTGTGTAGGTGGTCATTCCGATAGTACCATGTAGCATCGACAATACCTCGAAGCACTCTATTTTGAAAGACCTGAATCTTATCTATCTTGCTTTTGGCTGCCTATCCCTAGATCTGAACCCCATAAGTCCAGACTGGCTTTAAGATTTGTTTATTGATTTTGATTGAAAGAAAATGTTTTGTTGTCAAGGTCAAGGTTTTTTCCCCTTAATGTGTTCTTTCCATCGAAGACGAATGTCCAGATTCATTCCCAAATATTTTGCTGTATCGCAATGGGATTTTGGCATTATTTATTGATATCGGGAAGTGTTCATTATGCTTGTAAGCAAAGTCAGTATGCGCTGATTTACTCTCATTGATTCTTACTCTCCACCTCTAGTCCAATCAGTTACTCTGTTGCATGCTTCTTCATTGTCATCACCAATTGCCAAGATGGCTGTATCGTCAGCAATAGTTGCAATTGTGACGTTTTGAATCTGTGGAATGTCGCAAGTGTACAGCTTACAGCTAGTATAAAAGAGGTCACGAAACACTGCCTTGGGGCACTCCTACATTTATATTTTTCACGTTTCAGTACTCCTTCTCTTGTTAAAAATAATATACCAACGTATCATATACATGACACCCAGTTACTTGAAAATATAAAAAGTGGTGGTATTGTATCTTTTTTCGTTCATATCGTTATTACTTTTTCTTTGTAACGAGAAAATTCTTTCCACTGTTGCGGGATAAAATTGGATTACACATGCCATATCAAACTGATAACTACGAATGTGTATTTCACGCCATGGTTATGAAAAAGTTTCCGATCATATTCTTGCTAGAAAGATTCTGTGTTGTAGGAGTATAATTTGCTTAAAAATTAATGATAGATTTATACAGTTATTTAAATTTTATTTTACCGTTAGATGTCTAATCCATATAATTTTGTGAGTAGGTATCAATAAAAATATCATTCTTTTTTTAACTATTTTTTTTAACTAACTGAAAATTGAGTACTTTATTTTCTATTTCTAATCTTATAATCAATAAAATGAGTTTCGTATTTCATAGGTAGTATAACGTTGTTGAAAATCTATATAAATATTTTGTTATCACAGCAATACGACGATATTTTTAATTGGTAATTTGTTACAACACGAAAACAAACATTTTTGTTGGGAATATGTAAACTTTTATTGTTTAAAAAAAACTAAATGTAAGCAATACATGAACGTATTCGGACGCAATTGTACACAAAAATGTAGTTTTTAACCTCTACACGTGCTCGTCATATTTACACACAATTAATTTAATACAACAATATCAACAGAAAGATATTAAATACCTGTCGTTTCGGTCTGAACAAATATTGATTTTCTCTGTTATATTTTATATCACTGTAAGTTGTATCAAGCTAGACTGATTCGCATAAATTCAATTACCGTCCTCATTTTTCATAGAAGACGAGAAAATGTGTGACAACAAAAACATCTTCCACTTACTTAAAAAAAAAGTTTTTTCTTCACATTTTCAATTTAACCCATAAAAACATTTCAGCACAATTATTGCTAAATAAAGTGAATTATTTTGGTTGATACTAATTGTTAACGATCTCGTGTAATTACGATCGACGTACACTCGATCGATCACAAGTTTTATACACTTTTATACACTTACTCGCAGGGACTAAAAACGAAAAAAATTCCGTTCGATTCTGTTCGGAACGAAAACGAAATATATCGTTTTCGTTCGTTTCGTTCTAACCGAAAAAATTCATTTTTCGTTTTCGTGAACCGAAATAATTACGGTTAAAACCGGTTTTACAATATTTTTTTGTCATCAAAAAATCAATTTTTTTTCTAGTCACCACAACCCTCTATAAATACCATAACAATATTTGCGTCTCAACTAAAATATAAACGATGACGATGGGGTTTGATGCTCACGGACAGCATATTTTAGACTGGTGAACCATCGCCATATTAAATTTACCAAATCGTTAAACACATTAACACTTAACCATTTTATTAAGTTTAATACCCGTAAGGTGTAAAAACACAACGTGATTAGGTTAAATTAGACACCCGATCTTTATCTAAAAATATGAAAACATAGCAAGTGCTGTTTTAAATTTGTTTTAGTACTAAAAATCTATGCATTTGAATTAAATAAGATCCTGCTGTAATTATTTAAAAAGACAAAAGAATGAATTCAAGTGCATAGTTTACTAAATGTTATAAATAAAAAAGATATTAAAAAAAAAACGTATATTAACTTGAATCTACTTTAACTTTAGTTTGTACATACCATACAATATACATTTTCACATTCCGTTAAATCTTACTAACAACACATCTTCCAATAAATCTTCTTTTACATTAGTCCTTTTCAAAGTAAGAATAAATTTTACTATTATTATGTCTAAACGCAAATAAAACATACACATTGATAATATACATCCAATCAAGTGTATATACTATAAGTATTGATGATCTAAAAAACAAATTTGAAATAGAGAATATCTGTACCGTTAATTGTTTTACACGAAATTGCAAGTATAAACAATAAAGTTGTTAATACATATTCACGTAAATATATGGAGAAAAGTGAAGCTCACTTATTTCAAGTGAGATTTTTTACTGCCTCGTGGAGTCTCCCCAGCACAGAAGGTAAATTCGCGTTTGTGTTTAACAAATAAAATTGAAATCGCGACAAAACCGGTTAAAACCGGTTAAAACCGGTTTTGGAAAATATTTATTTCGTTTTCGTTCTTGAACGAAAAATAATAATTTCGTTTTCAGTTTCGTTTTCGTTCTTAAAAAAATTTCGGTTAATTTCGTTCCGTTCTCAGTCCCTGCTTACTCGTATGTTATGTACGACGAACGTTTCGACACTTAAGTACGCTTGTTCGTCTTCTTTAAATGTGGGCTCGACGTCTGCGCTTGGAGTTGGAACTCACTAATAATGGAAAGTCGCCTTTGATTGCTTTTAATAATTTATTTACAAATGTTTACAATTTAAACGATATTGAATAAGATTTTGAAATGGAATTAACGCTTGTATTCGAATAAGATCTTGAAATAGGAATTGAATGTTTGTATTCGAATCAACGTTTGAACTAGAATTGAATGCTTGTATTCGATTAAATGGTTGAACTAAGAATGTCTATTACAACTATTTACAACTTAACTTACTACCTACATGTTACCTAAATGTTATCCCTTTGCTGCGATTGGTCATCTTAGCAAAGGGATTTGTCCATGAAAACATGTGTTAAAAAGATATTGAAAACTAAAGAACGGACGCTCAAGTGTCCGGCACCATGGGGGTTCTAAGCAAAAATGTAACACTTGACTTAAAGTACCTTAACACTTAACAAAATGTATGACTATTTCTTAAAATTATAAAACACGTTTACAATTTACAGAAAATAACAAACTAAAATTTAAGAACGGCGATTCATAACATAATAAAAGGGCAAGTTAATTGATCATTTGCCTCTGTTAAAAATTTGCGTAGGTAAATACAAGTAAAATACCAATTCAACAGTTCTTTTAATTAAGTCTGATCCTACATCCTACATAATCACTTTAAAATAGTTGAAAGAATAATTTTTCACCTCTTTATTCGTTTGTGTGTGTTTTCCCAAAGGCGGTGTGTTTTTCTATCATTTGTTACCCAAGAGATGAAAGCTTTACTTCCGGTAAAGTATTCACCTTGCAGCAAAGTGGTGCTAAAGCGGTAGAGTTTTTTTCAGTCAAACTGCCAATATAAGGTTCGGAATCAGTAAAAGTCATGTATCGTTAAACAGTCCTGCGTTCATTCAGTTGACAGGTGGTTCCATTCCAACCTTTCGCGCACGCAATACGTTTATTACAAACAGAAACGTTCTTTATACTGAAAGTCGTCGAGGTGTCTACCATAAAACTGCTTAAAGCAATAAATTACCAACGTTTATATCCGCAAACACGTGGTTGCTGAAAGAAATATTATCTCCTAAGTATATTTTATCTGCATAATAGATTTTTATCAGCCAACTACGTACACATCAATAAATATAAATACTGTAACGATTATGACTTCAGTTTTAATTTATTTTTCTTGGCTTCGCTTTTCCTGCTTTTATTTCTTATCAGTATTTTTTATGAGTCGTAAAACACGGGGCAGTGAAAAAAATTGCCGTTTCAAGTCAATGCAACAAAGAAATATTCAACGCAAAATTGTATTCAAACGAAATGGTTCCAGTATTTAAAAAATGGAAATTCACGGATATGATTCATATTATATAAGCCGTTTATTTTAAAATTGGCTTAAGTCACTTGTTGCAAAATATGTGTTAAAGCTGTTAACGATTTCAAAAATGTATGATATTATTATCTTTAACTTCTTAACGTACACATAAATTTCGAAAAGTCGGTCAAAAAATAATCACTTTTTTTATTAAAAAAATGTATTGCTAGAACATAATTAATATAAAAAAAAACGATTTTCAGTTAATTTGAAAAACCGAAACGTCGTATAGAAAATACAATTATTGAGAATTTTGATTCCTTGCAAAGATTGACCGTGAAAAAGTCTTTACGTAAAGATGAAATTCGACCTCAAATGAAAAAGTTACGGGCAAAAACCAAAAATTCACTTTTTTACTTTTTCCTCTATATCTCAAAAATTAAAAAAGCTAGATAAGTTCTGTTTGCGTCAAATTATTAAGCACCAGAATACACAACTTTGCCCTAATTTACCTGAAGTCGTAACTCTTACCCTTAACGAGATTTCCATAGTGGCCCTCGAAACACGAGAACCCTGTATACATATACAGGGTGTTTCTTAAGTATTGCAAAAAATTCGAGACGTAATTTCTTATTAACAATTAAGGGGGATCTTTCATATAAAATGTTTTCCTTAGACGTCTTCTTTCAGAGTTACACCCTCCTGAAGGAGAGCGGTAAAATTAGGTTTTTATTTTCTCAAATTTGAATAAATGTAGGAAAATGATATTTAGTAGATGTTTTATACTTATCAAAAGGTTTCCCATAGTAAGATTTTTAGTCATCCCCCACTTTAACAGGGGGCTGAAAAGTGTAACCCCTGTGTTTTTTTATCAGAACTTTTTGATGGGTTAAAATTTTGCAATTTAATTTTTTTTTAAAGCTTGGTTTATTTAAAAACTTTTTTGATTCCTTAGTTTTTTTCGTAAAACCTACAATTTTTAAGTAAAAAATAAAATACGCAATAGTATTGATAAATTTTAACAGCAAAGTATTAAAATGTTCTAACAAGATAAATAGAGGAATTATAATTTCTTTTTGTTTAAAAAAAAAACTTTTTTGACTGCAGGTTTTAAACCAGTAATTTTGGAAAAGGGAAAAAATATTTGGCAAAACTTATTTTAGAAAAACGAGCATAACACAGTGAAACCGTTCTGTATTATCTCTATTTTGCGCGTTCCCTATCTACACAATAACTGAAGCTGACGTATTGAGATAAAAATATATTTATTTCTCTTGCTAAGGTGTACTTACATAGTTGGCAGCAATCATGAAAAATCATATAAAACTAGGAATATTAACAAAACGTGCATTAAAAATTGTTGATGTTATGTTACAAAACGTGATTTTTGCAAATCAAGCGTGCAGACACATGCGAATTACTACAAACCTTATAACAACATTTCATATATTTATTGTGGCTTTTACAAATCATTAACGTCAAATGTAATATTTTTAAACTGTCGAAAATTACGTGACCATTAAACGCGCTTTTTGCGTTGTCCAATCCAATGTATATTAGTTGTCTGTAGTCCAATCGTCGAATTAAGAAAAGATAATGTATAGTACACGAAATTGCAAACATTAGCAATTTAGTTATTATTACATAGTAAATGTATGAGTGCACCATTGCAAGCCAATTTCATGTCAATATTGCTGATGGTAATATACTAATTTTCGGGGGTTATATCAGAAGTTCCTTCGTAACCTGAATAGATTTGTACATAATTATGTTCAGGCATAACTTCCCAAGAATTGTAGACCAAATTAAACGGATCTTACAACAGGAATTCCCAGAGCGCTGTATATAACAGAACTGCTCAATCCTTATAACGTCTATGTCACTATGGGGACACAATTAATTCTAAGTTGATGCCCTATTATCTCATAGGTGTATGTACTGACATTTTTAAATATCTTTTTCCATCACTACTAATGTAAATGACTCTTACTGTACAGCCTGCAGGCATAGAAAGTGGATCTTTACGCACGGTAAGCAAAAAGCACAGTTGTTTTTTAGAAATGATCAAAGTACACTTACGTCAAACACTTCCTGCTTGCATAGTAAGTGAGTTAGAACGCACGGTATACAAAAACCACACTTGTCTAGAAATGTCAAAGTAGGCTTACGTCAAAATTGATAAGACAACGTAATTACATGTGTATATTAGCCAAAAAACCGTTAGACTCGTATGCATAATGTGATCGTAGAAAAAGTATACTACATAACACGAGTTGTAAAGCAATTACGCACTATCCGCTATGTGGCTCCGTGTGCAACTTTTCCACTCGTTCGTAATATGCTTTTTACAATTCTTGTTGTGTAATATACTATTTTAACACCAGCAATGTTTTTTTTTTGTTACAGCCGTAGGAAGATGTTCTGGCTCTTTTTATAGCACAACAGAGTTATTTTCGCGTTCAAATTTCTTATAAATTGTAGCTACGGAAAACGCTTGTCCAGTAAATGTTAAATCTAAACTTTCCTAGCATTCACAAGCGCATAAACATAAACCCCTTTTAAAATCGTAGTAAATCATAATTCGAAAACGTGTTACGATTATGGGTTCTTGAGAGTACGATTTGACTATGAAAGCTGGGGTTCATGTCAAGTTAATCATTTAGAGATTTATTAGTGAGAACCTACAAGACCCGCGTCAAAGAGAACAAGTCCACAAGGATGTCTAAAATTCACTTATTTACGGAATGTAAGTTTTCGCTAGAACCGAGTGCTGTACCTAGTTCTCAATGATTGTGCCGTTAAAATAATTGTCTATTCAACCCAAGAGCCGTTGTTTAAAACTATTTGTATGAGAAATATTACCCCGATTTATTTGTCTACATACACTCTGGTCTTAGCTAAAGTTTTTTTTTTATTACCTTAAGTTATATTTTTTGAAGAGGACCAAGCTCTTTAAACTCGTGTAGAGTGTTTTGTGTAAAAAGCAGAGCATAATGAGAGCGCATACACTATAGTCAGAACAAACTGGAAGACATCAATGGATGGACTCTAACTTAAGTTGAAAGTAAAAAAAAAATAGTTGAGAGTACTTCAAACGACATCACACACTTGAAACAAACCGGAACTTTCACTTGGTTTTGAAGATAATATAGTACTTTTTTTATTTGTTTACCTCTCAGGGCGGTGAATCGTGCTGTCGTTTAAAAATAAAGTTTAAATTAATAATCTTTTATTTTTAGACGTTTTCAAACACCCTAGTACAGGTTAAATTATTTATTTATCATGGGGTAAGGACCTTTAACATTTTAGAGAAGTAAACAATTGTCACGTCAAGTGCTTAATAAAACCCTTTTTTAAGACCCTTTGAGCGTTATCCGACCACTTTAGGGTTGGAAAGATCCTTAAAGAAAACGCGCAACATTAAATAAATAAATAAATAACGTACGTCAACTCGTAAATAGTAAATACTATTAGTTTGGTGTACGCAATTTTTCACGAGTTATATCATCTAGAATCCCAAAATATTATGGGCAGCGACCTAGTTTCAAAAACGGTAATATTTTGTAACCCAATCGCTTGTAATGCATATTTAAAAAAAAGGATTTAATTAATAAATGTCGCTTTACTACATTTGAATTTTTTATTGGATATGCTTAACCCCCCAATTCCCATGGAAAGTGCAAGCAAGATGCCGTTATTAAATATTGTTTTTGTTCCGTCTATTGCTGTTAAAAATGACGTGACATCAAGTTTTTTTGTTGTTTTCATTTTTTCATGAAAACTAGTTGTCACCCTCAGGTGACACTGGGTACTACGGTAACTCAAGTCTCATAATTACTAAACATTGTCGTAGGTTATGAAACAAACGCAAATGATAAGTTTTATTTAATGCTTTTTAAGATACATGATATAATGTGCATATTTGGAATTAAAAATTAAAACGAAACATTTTTTTTCGGGAACAGCACAGGATGTGCTTTATCAATAGCGGTTTTCCATATTGCTGGCAATAGCTTGAAACAATAGCCTTCAAAATTCGCAATTTGTAAGGTTAGAATCTCCCATTTTTTTAAGTAATTAAACTTTATGATTTTTATTAAAAAAACTTCCCATCTCTACGCACAGTTTTTCAAAATTGATTTAATGTACAGGATGATCCACATACGAGGGCCACTATTGGTATCTCTTAAACGGTAAGAGCTACACAGAATTTTAAGTTAGACAAATTGTTTCCCTTTCTGAGGCCTATTCAATGATGCTTCATTGTTTTAAAAAGTTCCATGGCACGCTGGATAATAAACAAAAAATAAAATGGGCATTTATTTTTATCGTTAATGACTCAGTTATTCTTGATCATACAAAAATAGTTTTGGTGAAAAAAATTTTTGATTTTTTTACGCACTGTAAAATGAAAACATTCTTTTTTTCCAATATTGTTTAAATTCTAACCAGGGAAGGTCAAGATATGTTGTTGCTAGAATCTGATCAAGGCTGTGTTATTGCATCAAGAACATCAAAACTAAATGTTTTGCAGAGTTATACGTGCCACTGGCCATTTCCTTCGGAAAAATAGGGGACAAACTGAAAATTTGGTATAAAAAAGGTAATTTTGACGATAGCGTTGGCCATGAAACTGTCAGAGGTAATATCGAAATTCTTCTATTTACCAATGCGCGCATCCTTTGCAAGTAAACTAATGCAAAGTTTTAAAAAAAAATCTTAAACGGTTTCGGAGAACAACGTCAAAAACGAAATCCCTGCAAAAGCGCTATGATTTGAGAAGTTGTATAACTAAGTCTATGCGACTTGCATAGGTGCTTAACATAGGGGAAACCGTTTTTACAAGGGTCTCTTTTTTCGCGTTTTTCACCGGAACAGTTTAAGATTTTTCCAAGAACATTGCACCATTTTATTTGCAAAGGCTGCGCGCATTGGTAAATAGAAGAATTTCGATTTTATCTCTGACGGTTTCATGGCCAACGCGATCGCAAAAATTACCTTTATTATTCAACTCTTCAGTTTTTCCCTTATTTTTCGGAAGGAAATGGCCAGTGGCACGTATAAGCAGGGACTAAAAACGAAAAAAATTCCGTTCGTTTCTGTTCGGAACGAAAACGAAATACATATATCGTTTTCGTTCTTTTCGTTCTAACCGAAAAAATTCTTTTTTCGTTTTCGTGAACCGAAATAATAACGGTTAAAACCTGTTTTACAATTATTTTTTTTGTCGTCAAAAAAAAAACAATTTTTTTCTAGTCACCACAACCCTCTATAAATACGATAACAATATTTGCGTCTCAACTAAAATATAAACGATGACGATGGGGTTTGATGCTCACGGACAGCATATTTTAGACTGGCGAACCATCATCGCCATATTAAATTTACCAAATCGTTAAACACATTTAACATTTAACCATTTTATTAAGTTTAACACCCGTAAGGTGCAAAAACACAACGTGATTAGGTTAAATTAGACACACGATCTTTATCTACAAATATGAAAATATAGCAAGTGCTGTTTTAAATTTGTTTTAGTACTAAAAATCTATGCATTTGTATTAAATAAGATCCTGCTGTAATTATTTAAAAAGACAAAAGAATGAATTGAAGTGGATAATTTACTAAATGTTATAAATAAAAAAGATATTAAAAAAAAACTTATATTAACTTGAAATATACTTTAACTTTATAGTTTGTACATACCATACAATATACATTTTCACATTCCGTTAAATCTTACTAGCAACACATCTTTCAATAAATCTTCTTTTACATTAGTCCTTTTCGAAGTAAGAATAAATTTTACTATTATTATGTCTAAACGCAAATAAAACATACACATTGATAATATATTTCCAATCAAGTGTATATTCTATATTGATGATCTAAAAAACAAATTAGAAATAGAGAATATCTGTCTCGTTAATTGTGTTACAATAAAGTTGTTAATACATATTCACGTAAATATATGGAGAAAAGTGAAGCTCACTTATTTCAAGTGAGATTTTTTACTGCCTCGTGGAGTCTCCCCAGCACAGAAGGTAAATTCGCGTTTGTGTTTAACAAATAAAATTAAAATAGCGACAAAACCGGTTAAAACCGGTTTTGGAAAATATTTATTTCGTTTTCGTTCTTCAACGAAAAATAATAATTTCGTTTTCGGTTTCGTTTTCGTTCTTAAAATAAATTCGATTAATTTCGTTTAACGTTTTCGTTCCGTTCTCAGTCCCTGCGTATAACTCAGCAAAACATTTAGTTTTGATGTACTTGATGCAATAAAGACAGCCTTGATCAGATTCTAGCGACAACATATCTTGACCCTCCCTTGTAAGATAAATTACAAACATTTTTTTCAAATGAAAACCATAGTTGGCTATGAACTCATAAAAAAGTTTTTTTTTTCCTCTTTTCAATAATATAAAGTTTTATTTAAGTATTTATTTTGATGTTTAGGCTCAAAATAAATAAAATTCATCCAAAAATCTCTATGAAGCTTTAGTGCCATGAATTTAAACAGCATTGAAACAAATGAATGTTTTCATTTTACAGTGCGTAAAAAAATCTACAACTTTCCCCCAAAAATATTTTTGTGCCATCAAGTATAACTGAGTTATTAACAATTTTAAAAAATGCCCATTTTGTTTTTTGTTTATTATCTAGCGTGCCATGAAACTTTTAAAACATTAGAGCATCACTGAATAGGGGATTAATTTGTCTAATTTATTTAAACTTCTTTGTAGCTCTTACCGTTTACGAAATCTCAATAGCGACGCCTGTGTGGATCACCCTGTATATCTGCAAAGCTGAGAGTAACTAGACAGAAATTCATGTGAATCTATCTTGAATTTTTTACCGACGATTCTTGATAAGTGAAGCTGTTCTAATGATCATGTCTCATATTTTAATATTTACCGTGAGTGTACCGTGACCCACCCTAAATCAGCTCGCGACCCACACTTTGTGAATCCCTGATCTAGAATCTGGTTGTAATTATTAGGGAAACATGAGAACGATCCGGAATTACTACGAAGCTTTTCATTTATTTATCGAGATCTTTCAGGAAACTGTAATCCGGCTTAATAAGGGATTTTTCTAAATCTTTTCCGGTGATTGTTTCATACGAACCGAAGTAACAAGTTGTCTCAACGAACCCCATCTTTTACGGAATTAAATATTAATTACTAACCGGCAACCTATTTTATGTTGGTTTTTCTTACGACTTCCGCCGTATCCGTGCGGAATATTTGACGAGAGACGGTGTTGTATACAAATGTATAAAATATTCGAACCAACTCACCGTTGTTCCTGCGAGATAAAATTTGTACGCTCCTTTTATTTTTGTATACGCGCGCATTTTTTCACGCGTTACGCAATTTTGGTATCTCGTTGGTACGAAACATCTTACGAAGAGCATTCGCATTCACAAACCGGAAGCGACGACATCAAAGGGAAGCTGCATTTTTAACGTAAAATATCTATGAGGTTGTTGTTTGAACAAAGCCTGCATTCATATGCTTTATTAAAAGGGCTTAGAAGCATTTCGTGAAGCGATTACTGTTTATTTTGTTGAGTAGCTGCTGTATGTGTTTGTCTTACAGAACGCTAAGTGTATTTAAGATGAAATAAACTTAATTTGCGTAAATATATTTAAGTCGGAGGGTTGGTTTGAAGTATCATTTGCCTCGGGTGATTGTGACTTCTGACTTTTAAAGCACTATTACTTTATAACTAAATTACGAGCGTATTTTGTTTTAGTTAAAACATAGTACACTGCATTGCTGCTTCGCTCTCTTTAACTTATCTTTAAATGGGTCATAAGTCATTCGCACACTTATCCGGCCATTTAAAATTTGTACAGCGGTAATTGATGCAAGGGCCACATTAAGATTGTCGTAGGCCGTAGGCATATATTTTTTCCTTCCGAGTTCCAAAGGCTCCAAAAATTATCGTAGGCCCTAGGCACTGTGCCTAAAAGGCCTAATGGATAAAACGGCCTTGATTGATGTGTTATACGTATCAGTGGCGTAGGCAGGATGTTTTCATGGGGGGAGTTAATAAACGCAAAAAGAGCTGAGGACCTTTTTTAGCACAAAATTTACAGTTCTCCAGCTCTATAACGACTTATTGCAACCCTATGGCGGGGGGGTTCTGACCCCCCTAACCCCACCTCCCTACGCCACTGATACGTATACTAATCCTTCACGAGATCCTAAGTATCCACTTGCTACCGTAAAAAGTTAACGAAACACAGTTTATATCATCGTTTTTCGTGTGCCGTGTTCTACCCCTAATTTAGACTAGATTAATTTATAGATTCGAAAAAAATCAGCCCTACATCCTATACTCTCTACCACGGTATACTACACAGGTTGGGAAACTCCCATAAAAAAACAACTGAGGCCTGTATAGAGTTCCGGGAATTATTCCACAGATGGCAATAAGTCTAAGATTCGTACGTCATAAATTTTCGCTAGATGGCGATATGTTTAAGAAACGGTTCGTGCACAAGATTAAATTTTAATTCTGACATTGTCAGCGATATTTATGAACCTTCACTGAAAAATTCGCAAACTTTAAATTTAATCAATCAGTGAATGTATCTATACTATAATGTTTTAACCAAATTTTTAAGTAAGTTTTGTTCAAAATTAAGATTCCACGAACCGGTCCTTAGACTTATCGCCATCTATCGAAATTTTATGGCAAACACTTCTTGGACTTGTCGCCAGCTAGTGGAAATTTATTTCGAAAAGTTCTCGATTTTTGGACAGGATTCCGAACCTGTGTAGAAACCGTGCTCTCTACAAATATTTTAAGTTTCAATTCATGTTAACTCACAAATATTGTGCGAAGGTAATCGCAACGTAACGTTTGCTCCTAACTTCGCGCTTGTTCAGTGTGTTTTATTTTCCATTTTAATGTTGCTGACCTGACTTTTGACATTACACATTCAAGAAAAAAGAGTCGAACAACGTTAACCGTAACTACGGTCTACTACATAGGTTGGGAAGCCTGTCGTCAATAAATCAGGAACTTTTCGAGGTAAATTTCCGCTAGATGGCGATAAGTCTAAGAACCATTCGCCATAAAAATCCGCTAGATGGCGATAAGTCTAAGAAGCTATAATTGCACTAGGTGGGATCTTACTTTGAACCAAACTGACTTAAAAATTCAGTAAAAACATTTTTATATACATCCTCTCTCCTCTGATTGATTAAATTCGAATTTTGCGATTTTTTTAAGCGAAAGCCTATAAATCTCGCTGACTGTCAAAATCTTGTACACGAAATGATTCTTAGACTTCTAGCGATAATTTATGGTGAACGGTTCTTAAGACTTATCGCCATCTATAGGATAATTCACGGAACTAGTTACGTGCCTCAGTCGGTTTTAGTCTGCGTTCACAATGAACGTAGTAGATAGCAGATAGTATTTAGTAGATAACAGATAGTGGTTAGTGGTTAGCGCGTAACACGTAAAAAGTCCGTAATAAAATGTTTACTTGGATACGGGTAACAACCGACTTGTTTGTAGCTCAGCACATAACCTCTGCTTCAATAATTTACTGCAAGAACTTTAATACTTGTTAAACAAAGTAAAGTATCTATGTTTTTAATGTTTCAAATTAATTATTTTCCCTGGCAATGACAGTTAAATTTGATAAACAACCTTCCGCGTTAAATTGAGGTTATGTGGTGCGCTACAAACAAGTCGGTTGTTACCCGTATCCAAGTAAACATTTTATTACGGAATTTTTACGTCTTACGCGCTAACCACTAACCACTATCTGTTATCTAATAAATACTATCTGCTATCTACTACGTTCATTGTGAACGCAGACTAATATGGGAGTTTCCCAACCTGTGCAGTAGACCGTGACCGTAACGTAAGGTTCGGTGCTAGCTTCACACATTTAGGGATTTTACTTTTTAGCTTTAAATTTGCAGTTCTGAATTTTGACATAATTTAATTTTTAGCTTCATTTAAATGTCGCATTAATTAAAAATATAAAAAAGCTATTTTGTAACGGTTTAACTTAAAATATTAGATGCACGATGGAGATTTATTCTGATAGCTATATAATTTAAATTTTTTAGTGTAAATGTCACATAAAACTCGCAAAAAGGTTCTATTCTATTGCCATCAATTTAAATGTTCAAATAATTAATGCTCCTCTTTCGCATCTCAATATCGCTGCCTATGTTTTAAATCGTTTTACAATATTTTTATAAAGGATGTATAGTTATATAATGTGTAAAATCGATAATTTCCAAATATCTCACCATTACTTTTGTTGCGTTTTTTAAAAATCGGATAGTGGCAACAAGACGTACTTGCACTAATCCTTCACGCAACGTTAGGCACTTACTATAGCTGTAACGCGGGGTGCGTGGCGTGGCGATAAATATGCGATTACAGTGCCTATCCGCATCGCCTCAAACTATTTAGAACGCCAAACTTCTTAGTACGACTTGTCGCGAAAGGCATTTGTAACATCAAGCTTTGAACTGTTACTGTTCTTGATGTACAAAGCACAAAAGGCAATACTGCTTGGTGTAGCTATGTTGAAATTTAAAAACATTATCTGATTTTACATCTCTAATTTTTTTATAAAGCCTTTTTCAAGACACACTTTCTGATGATTTGCAATTACTCAAATACCTATTGCTAAAGTCCGACTTAACATGAACATAAAGAAAATTATAAACTAATTATAAATAAGTTTAGTCAAGAATCACTCATCTTATCGTCTATAGACTATAGAGGATCTCTTTTGTTTAAAAACCAGATCAGTTTTTAGATTGCCGTCTCTTTATCAGTAGCGTTTTACAATATTACTAATGGAGAGAGAGTGTCGTTTTTCTATCCATTAGATTCTTCAAGGATAATAAGATAAGTGATTTTTAAATAAACTTATTCATATTAGACAGAATAGATCACTTAACCCTTTGTCAGGCGCAATGTTCTGTGAAGTACGTCGCACTACATTTTTTGAGTAGGTATCTCAGCTGATCCGTGTCAAAACTTGAACATCTAGCTAATTGCTTTATGTACCTTAACTGGCTTGTCAATAGTTTTGACTGTTATAGCTTGCGTATCTCTTGCTGTATGTACGAGGATGAGCTGAAAAGTCCATGAAATGAAAATGAAAAACAGAACTTTGCGGTTTGAAATAACGTTTATTTTTCAACAATACCCTGCTACCTCGATACGTTTAGACCAACGATGACCCAAAGCCTCTATGCCTTAATAAAATTGAGAACAACTGTCCAGTTCTTTAAAATATGCATCCACGATAGCTTTAACATCGTCGTCGGTTAAAAATTTCTGGCCTGCTAGGCATTTGTTCAGGTGTGGAAACAGGCGGATGTGGCAGCAAATCGAAGCCTAATTGGTTAATATTTGCCATGGCAATAACATTCGTGTGGGGTCTTGCATTGTCTTGATGAAAAATAATTTTCTTTTTGGCTAAACCAGGACGCTTTCATTATTGTTTTGCTTTAATTTGTCCAATACACTAGCGTAGTATACGCCTGTGGTGGTTTGGCTTTTTTGGAAAGTAATCAATTAGAAAAATGTTTTTTGCATCCCAAAAAATAAAAGCCATCGTCTTCCCTGCAGATCGAACAGCCATTGCCTTCTTTGGGGAGTGGAAAAACCATTGTGCCGCCACTGTTTAAATTGTTGTTTTGTTTCCGGCGTGTAATGATAGACCCAAGTTTCATCTGTGGTGATTAATCGGCGCAAAAAATCCACCACCAATCCGCACCAATTTTTGATCAAGACTAAGCATTCGTGGCACCCACATCGCGAACAGCTTCTCACGGCCAATTCTGCATTCAAAAAATACGTTGCGCCTTTGTTTGAAATATTTACAGCTCCGGCTATCTCAGACATCTTTAACCGACGGTCTTTTAACACCATGGGATGCACATTTTTAACAATTTTTGGTGTAGTGGCAGATTTCGGGCGTCCACAACAGGAGAAATCTTTAACACTTGCACGTTGCACGACCACATTTAAACTTATGAACTCATTTATCAACATTGGAAAATGAAGGAGCCGAATCCTTCAGACCATCCTTCATCTCATTACGAATGGCGGTTGCTGATATGCCATTTAAGAAGAAGTACTTTATGACAGCACGAATTTTAACACTTTCCGATTCGTCAAAAACATGCTCTTAATTAAACGCTGTCAAAACGAAACTAATAAACGCAGCGATCTGAAATTTGACAGGTGACGGACTGAAGAAGTGAACTTACCAGCGCGCCAAAAAAAAAACTGTCTGAAACAGCTTCCATCTATCCGTCATCCTACAAACTTTTCAACCCATCCTCGTAAATTAAAATATACAGGGTGTTTCACTTTTCCATGGGACACTATTGCTATCTCCGTAAATAATGAAAATACAAGGTTGGTTAAATGGGACAAAAGTTTGCTATTCCATGGCTTGCGTGATATAACGAAAAAACCGAAATCGATCAAAATTTTTAAACTTAAATATCTCGGCTATCGTTGCAAATACACAAAAACGCCAGAAGAAAAATGTTTTGCAGATTTGTTTGCTATAAGATGGCGATAGTCAGATTGTTATTTATAAATTACCGTGCGTGATATTTGACAAAACAACCTTTTATTTTCTTCTCTAATGCATGAAAATCTAAACTTAAGAATGACAAAGATAGACGTAAAATAAACAACTAATAAAACTCGAGAAAGACGAACAGTATCAAGATACACAATTAAAATAGAGCTACGGTGGTCAAATCTTGGTTAAAATCCGAAATTTTTGTTGCTCTAACTGTACTATAATAGTTTTAGTGTTGTACGCAATTATTAATGATCAAGCGTTGGCAGGGGTTCTAAAAAATATAATAATAATTTTGATGTAGTTGATTCTGAACAACTTTTGTGTTAAAATTTATATTAAAAAAAGTTTTAAAATAATATAAAATGTAAATCATTGTTGCTAATTTGTATGCTACATACGTTTTACGTGTGTGCAGCAAAGACCAGAAATATAAAGCTTTTTGCTTGAGTGTAAATCGTTGTAAATGGTCCAAAACTTGAAAATGGTTTTCACCCCAGACCACATTAATTACAAAAATAACCCTTTAATTAATATACGTTTGTATCCCATTTATTACTCTCCTTTTTAAAGCATTATTCCAGCTTGTTGCATTTTGTATTTATCAAGCTTACATTCAGATCTCATTTCATTCGAATGCCTCGCTTCTTAACTTAACGAATATTCAAATACGTATTTAAATTGGCAATCACATCGATGTTACTATGGTAAAAACAAATTTTTTTAAGCACCGTGCGCACATGTGGTACGTTTAATTAAACGAAATTTCACGAAGGGGTAATTAGGAACGAATTTAACTTCATCCATTACCAAGGCCTATATTTAGCCTATTCCCTCGCTTATTTGTACGTTAATAGCATCTAAATTAGTAGTGCTATTTCATCGGAAGTCACTCCAATACAAATCACTCGTGTTCAGAATTCTATGGGATGTTTGTGTGTAATTTCGCAGCCAATAATAGCACCAAATCAATTAATTTCCACAAAAAAAAGCTTCGTCGAAACACGAATTACTAGAAATAATTTTATTGGCTTATAAATTTAATAAACAGAAGTCGATTTAAAGTTTTTTTTTAGAGCAGGAATTTCGATATATTTCTACTTGACGTTAAAAAATCTCCTGTGAGGCGTGGAGATGGGATGTATTCCTAAACTTGACGTTTTCTCGAAATACGTTTCCAATATCGATGCTAAGTTTATTATATTTTTATGTCACCGAGCCTTGCAAAACATTATTGGCGCGTAAACCACCCCTAGCGAGTTTAAAGATAACTACCATAATTTTCTGCCAAAAACGTTCTGAAGTGTAAGAAAAACGCCACGTAGACATGATGTGCTTATTTGTGGAACGTTCAAGCGCTTGTTTTTTTTTTTACAGGATATAATCGAGTAGGTATTATTGTCAATTTTTTTGCTTAGTATATTTTTAAATTTTGATTTCATAAAGATAATTTAACCGACAATTTTTTTATTTAAAAATGTATGCAGTATTTAACACAATGCCTACACATTTAAAATGGACAGCCAACTTCCCAACAGTCAACCAGTCAACCAAAAAGATAGTTGAATACAATAATTATTGTTGAATTAAGATTAGCTTGTTTAAGGACAGTTCTTTTAATTAAAAGAAATATGCCTAGAAAAACATTGTTATCTACAAAGTACAGATCTCAAATTTGTATTGCCCATATAGAGAGGGCTACACCTTCAACACATCTTATAAGTTAGATTTTATAGCAACAGTGAGTGAAATATCATAAATTATTATTAAATGTAAACAATATCTTAAATTATTTAAGTTTTTGTGTTTTATTAAGTATAGCTAGCTTATTAATGTTTTTTATTGGCTTCTTTGGTTCAACTTAATAAATACAATAATATTGTTATAACTTGCTTATTTTTAAAGATAAACCTAACAAACCATACATGAACCAAACAAAAAAAAAATGCTTATTTTAATGAACCTATCACCAACTATGGTTGTCATTTAAAATAAGTAAAATTTGGCTTATATCTCAAAAATCAAGTAAACCATGGCTTTTTAGATATATTTTTCTAATCCTTCGTAAAAATATCTACAGGAATTATTACACATTTTCATTTTAGCAGGTTGTGTTTGTAGTTCTTTTTTAATATTTCAAAAAGTTGAAGGTTTAGGTCAAATACCAAAATGGCATTTAATTCATCTTAAAATTCTTTGTTTAATTAACCGACTATGTAACTCTTATAGCAATAAAGTTACCCATACTCCCATACAACAAATGTAGATAATTGTCACCCTGTATACAGCGTCATTCAAAATGTCTGCAACAAATGGGAAAATTTTTTATTATTGATTTCTCAAAAAATTTTATTCTTGATAAAAGTTGGTGCCTGGTCTAAAACTTGTTTTAAAAGAAAAAAAGTTAAATAAAAAGTCACAGGACACTAGATTTTAGCAATTTTTGAAATATTCGCTACAGTAAAGTGCCCTTTTTTTAAGAGTTACAAAAAATTACTTGATAATCTAAAAGTAAGGCTAGATTTTAATTTTGACGGTCAAATTCCAATTTTTATTTTTTAAGAAATTTTAACATCACAAAAAGCCACTAAAATCTAGTGTCATATGACTTTTTATTATACTTTTTTTTAATCTTAAAAATAGTTTTAGATTAGACCATGCACCAACTTTTATAAAGAATGAAATTTTCTGAGATCGATAATAATTTTTTTTTCATTTGCTTCAGCCGTTTTGAATGACGCTGTATAAAAGTAAAAGTCTTAAACTGAAATACATTTTTTTTTTATTACAAGAACATAACCTAACCTGACCCGCCGTCTTGATTATATTCCAGGAAAACAAGAAATTAGATATTTCGCAAAGTATAATTATTTGTTATCGATTTATAACATTTTATTTTTTCGAGATGTTTGTCTGTTGGGAAGTTTTACTGTCTGAAAGTTGGTTTTTCGGGAAGTTGAACTGAAGTGAAGTTAGTTTGTCGGAAAGTTGGCTTTTGGGATTTTTTCTGGCAACCATTTAAATATTAATAATCTTTTTCTTAATCGGTTCCTCTTGTGCTCTTTGGTGTCAAGGTATGAATATTAATAATATAATGTTATATTTTTGCAAGTCTGGCAATTTTAACAGACAAATATTTGGAACATTATTTTAGTTGCGGGACAAAATTTGAATCTTATTCGTTTCGTATTTATAATTATTGCGTAAATTTTATTTCTTCTTCCTTTTTTTTAGTTGGGCTTTTAAGACTGTTTTACTTTGTTGCTGCTTCATCTTTTTTTTTGGTAGCCCAGCGCCTTTTCTTATCAAAGGTGATTAATCTCTAATTGTTCTTATTTGATCTCCTATTTTATCGAAATATTAATCCTTGTGAATAACTTGCAGCTTGGAGTTATTAAAATATCCACATCGAAGCATTTTTTAATAAATTGTAGATGAATCAACGAGGAATTTTGAAGTTTATAAATAATCGTTCTTTTGCTGTAATTTGAGAATTAAATTAAATGTCTATCAAATGAAATCGCTTTTCCTATAAAAATAGCTCAAGAGATCTAGTTCTTTTCTATCGTTGATAATAACCTAAATATCCTGCATTTCCATTGAAAATGCGACATATACTCCATTACAATGCAGCGGCAAACCTGCTCTTTATTTCTTTTACTCGAATGCCTTGTACAATATAAAAACTATTTATGTCTTGGCTTCTCAACATTACGATAGTTCCTACACGAAACTATCTCTTTCATTCAGTTTTAGTGCGATCTTCAGGTGTTGTTATCCATTCTGAATTGCGGCTTCTTGGCTAAAATCCAACTGCACCATATTTCAGTTCTCGAAGGAGTTGGAAATCATAGAAAGTTAGATGCAGTGAGGATACCAGGTGTGGAAGCAATTTCCGTTTCAAATTACTTAGTATGCTTGATGCTTGTGCAATCGTGTGCAGATGAGTTGTACGGTGTTGAAATAACAAACGTTCTTAAACATTTTCCGCCGATTTATTTGCAAACAGTAGGTAAAGAAGATTAACAGTTTTATTTTCTGAACAAAATTAATAAAAATATGCTACCCAAACCTTTATGTTATTTGGCTCAGAAATTTTGTAAATTAAATACTATCCACCCCTCATCTTAACGCTACATCTAAGGTGTCCCAGAGATCATTTATTTCGTTGGTTTATATCAGTAAGATCAACAAACCTTATATACAGGGTGTCGACATAGAAGGGCCACTATTGGGATCTCGTAAACGGTAAGAGCTACAAGAAAGTTTAATTTAGACAAATTGTTCCTCTTTCTGATGCCTTTTCAGTAATGCTTTAAAGTTCTGAAAAAGTTTCATGGCACGCTAGATAATTAACAAAAATCAAAATGGTCAGTTGTTTTCAAATCGCTAATAACTCGGTTATACTTGATGGTAAAAACACATTTTTGGGGTTACGTTGTAGATTTCTTAACGCACTGAAAAGAAAACATTCATTTGTTTCAATATTGTTTAAATTCATGGCACTCTGAAGCTTAGTAGAGACCTTTGGCTGAATTTTATATCTTTTGAGCCGAAATATCAAAATAAATACATTAAACCTTACATTATTAAAAAGAGAAAAAAAAAAGTTTTTTCATGAGGGTATACCCAACTATGGTTTCCTTTTAAAAAAATTGCAAGTTTGTAATTTATCTAACAACTTAAACAATATTAAAATCAATGAATCTTTTTATTTCACAGTGCATCAAAAAATCTACAACTTCTTTTCAAAAATATTTTTGTTCCATCAACATTTTGGCTATTTTTTTAATATCTAGCGTGCCATGGATGTTTTAAAACATTAAAGCATCACTGAATAGGTCTCAGAAAGGGAAACAATTTGACTAATTTAAACTTCTCAGTAGCCCTTACTTTTTACGAGGTCCCTTCTATGTGGACCACACTGTATTATTGTGGCCAAAAAAAACTGCATAAAATAGCATGAAAATATACTGGTAAATTCCTCTCGTAGAAGTGCTAGATGAATCTTAGGACTTGCGTTTCTTCTTTAGTGTCAATACTATTTATTTAAATAGAATAATAAATAAAATTACTGCTCACAAACAAAAGATTATTAAAACTGGTCTATTTGTTTATAAGAAGTAGGTAACTATTTTAATGAAACCTATTTACACTTGTTTTTACAACAACAAAAAACCGTTAAAGCAACCTGTGACCATAAAGCGGGGTTTACATTAGTCATGTGAGTGGATCAACTCACATGAATTCATGTGACTTGAACGCCAATTGACCGTCTAAGCCAGGGTGCAAAATTTTTTTAAAAAATAATTTCGAAATCTATATAAAAACATCTAAAAATAATCTTTATAATCTTTTTCGATACTTACAACAATAAAAGAGATATGACACATTATAAATATAACAAAAAAACAGTTTTTTTCAAATAACTCAAAAACCGGAAATGATAAAATATTTTTGAAAACGGTTCTGTGCTTGTCCCAAAAACTGCACATTTTTGGTAATTTAACCGTTTATCTATCTTGAATATTAAGCAAGATACCCATGCAATCGCATCGAATTTGGACCACCCTATACATAATAATTGATTTTTTTTTTTAAACCGACTGGCGCCCGCCACTATTTTTCTCAATCGCGATTGCGCCCGCGCCACAATAAGGTTGGGAACCCCTGGTCTAAACCTTGTAATTCATGTCAGTGGATCATTTGAATGGAATCATTTCTCAGTTGAAACATGTTTAATTTTTGCATTCATTTCAATTGTTTCAAAATGGCGAAAAGCCGATGGTCAGAGGATAAATCTATTAAGTCTCTGACTGTATATGAAAATTACGAGTGATTGTGGAACTCAAAAAGCAATGATTATAAAAATATAGAATTAAGAGCAAGCGCTATACAAAGGGTAGTCGGTAATAAGCGGGAATTGGGTATTGAACTCTATAAACGTATTCCAAGTTTTTAAAAGAATCCCCCGATGCTAAATAACGCATAGTTATTTCGAGTTTTACCTGGGCTGAAATAGCCTCACGCATTAATGTGTCTTGTTTCGTAATACCGTAATCTTAGGGAAAACTTTTGTTAATAGATTATTAAATTGAATTGAGTTCATTCTAAGTAAATTTTTGTAATTTATCGGATCTTCTGATTGCAATTTGCGCAACAGATTTCTGGAGGCACCTTGGGCTTCTCTACGATTAATCCATTGTTTCACACATACCCTCGTTTTTCGGTCTTTCTTCATAGGCAATTTCTTTATTAATTTACTAGCTACAATTGTTACAGATTAAAGAACTGCTTTGTGTACTTCCACTTTCGCCATCTTGAATCATCTAATACAATGCAATTCAAATGAAGCGTGTAAACATGCAATTGCTTTCATGTCACATGAATTCATGTGAGTTGATCCACTCACATGACTAATGTAAACCCCGCTTAAGTGAGAGTTAATATAAGATTTTTGCAATTGAAACTACTGCATTTAACTTTAAAACCCAATAATATTTTACTACAAACTTTTAATTAGACTAATGTTTTCGACCTTTCGAAAAAATTATCATCAAAAAGTATTAACATGCTTACACGATTCAAAAGCCGATTTTGACTTTAAACATTTAAAAAAAAGTTTAATAACGTTTTTTTGTTAGTCATTAATACTTCGAATTAATGTTTATGTTATTCAGTCAAAAGTTTAAGACCACCTCAATATTTCTAGTAAAGTGTAGTTAAACACAAATAATATTTTTCAGATATAAAAGAATTGTTTACTGAATAACATAAATACATATACAGGATGTTTCTTAAATATTGCGAAAAAATTCGGGTGGTAATTCCTTATCGAAAATGAAAAGGGTACTTTTATATATATTTTTTTCCTTTAGACTTCTCCTTTCGGAGCGGTAAAATTAGGTTTTAATTTTATTTCTCAAATTTGGGTTAATGTAGGAGAATGATGTTTGGTAGATTAGTTATTAAAAGGTTTTCTTTAGTTATATTTTTAATCGTCTCCCACTTTCACAAGGGTCTAAAAAGAGCGACCCCTGTTGATTTTTTTATCAAAACTTTTTGGAGGCTTGAAATTTTCCAATTTAAAAATTTTTATTTGAAAGCTTGATTTATTTAGAAACATTTTTTATTCTTTAACTTTGTCTGCAAAACCTAGTGTTTGAGTTAAAAAATTAATAAGTGAGCATGAACCAATAAATATTGTAAGATAAAACATTTCATTTTGGTGGTTACCATGGTTTGTTAACCGTTATATCAACGTATGCTAAATGATAATTTTAAGCTTTGCAGTTTTTCTCAAAAGAAGGAAAATACAGGTAAGAATCTTTAAACTAAAAGTATTGTAGTTTTGGCTTCAGATAATGCCGCATACATTTTGCGCATCTTTTTAAATCTAATATTACAGATCGTGTTATACATACAATTGTCGTTTTTAAAATTCTAAAACCTTTACTTGCAAAATATCGTTTTAATCATATAACTTTAAAATAATTCATATACAGGGTGAGTCATTAGTGGCGGATCGGTCGATTGTGGCTAAACGGTTTGAGATAAAAAGTTGATTCAAACGGCAGTTCGTACAGTTTTTTCTTCCGAACACGATAAAAATATTTTTAAATATACCTCTCTGGAACCAATAGCAACTTTTATATTTCAAATACAACACCCCATTTTTTATTTCATATTCTTGACCGCCTTCATTTTAGTTTTACATCGATATAATATAGTACAGGTTTTTATGCGGCCTTGTCACTAAAAAAAAATTATTTTCAAAATATTTCAAGGTTTTAAGTCTTTATTAAAAAAATTCTCCTGAAGCCATTTTTCGAAGCACAGAGTTGTAATTTGGTAAGGACATGCATAAAACATTGTTCTATTAGCTCGATACGAAAAAGTTTGAATCACGCATACAGGGTGTTCATAAATAGGTGGCAACTTTTCTGATTTTCAAATGCTCGTAATTCAATTTTTTCAAATGCAAACCCCTGTATTTTCTTATGTCATCGAATTTGTCTTTAAGAGAGCTTCATTTTTTGTTAAGTATGTCCTATACCCAAAACTCGTACTTTTCGAGATATTCGACTTTTTTTCTTCTAATCGTTATTAAAGCAAATAGGATGCCGTGGAAATCGAAAAAGCTGACTGTTCACTTCACTAACATCAAAAACTTGTCATTTAATTCTTGAATTATAGCATTTCCACAATTAATTTCACTTTACAAGAGCAAATTGATATGGTTTATTGCTTGAGAGAAGGCGAAAGAAATCCTTTGCTGGCGGCAAGGATTGACGCACATTTTGATTAATATGCACTTATAGGCTAACTAGTTTATTCAATTTCATGTAGCAATGATTTTTTTATGTTCTATTATTTTATTTACAAAATTTATTTAATTTTTTTTTGTGGTTTCAACAAATATTTTTTCTTTCATTTTCCATTTTTCTTCGCGCTACCTTTAAGTTTTAGAAACACTAGTAAAGTTCATAACAATAATAAAATTGATTTGATTGCCAATTTATTTATTGATTATAAGTGAATCCACAATACTAAGTATCTACCTACTATTAGTAATTAAATACACGAAACAGTGAATAAACCATGTCAAATAGTGAAGTGAACAGTCGGCTTTTTCGATTTCCACGGCATCCTATTTGCTTTAATAACGATTAGAGAAAAAAAAGTCGAATATCTCGAAAAGTACGAGTTTTGGGTATAGGACATACTTAACAAAAAATGAAGCTCTCTTAAAGACAAATTCGATGACATAAGAAAATACAGGGGTTTGCATTTGAAAAAATTGAATTACGAGCATTTGAAAATCAAAAAAGTTGCCACCTATTTATGAATGCGTGATTCAAACTTTTTCGTATCGAGCTAATAGAACAATGTTTTATGCATGTCCTTACCAAATTACAACTCTGTGCTTCGAAAAATGGCTTCAGGAGAATTTTTTTAATAAAGACTTAAAACCTTGAAATATTTTGAAAATAATTTTTTTTTAGTGACAAGGCCGCATAAAAACCTGTACTATTTTATATCGATGTAAAGCTAAAATGAAGGCGGTCAAGAATATGAAATAAACAATGGGGTGTTGTATTTGAAATATAAAAGTTGCTATTGGTTTCAGAGAGGTGACTCACCCTGTATATTTAAAAATATTTTTATCGTGTTCGGAAGAAAAAACTGTATGGACTGCCGTTTGAATCAACTTTTTATCTCAAACCGTTTAGCCACAATCGACCGATCCGCCACTAATGACTCACCCTGTATGTGAAGCTTTTTAAAAACCATTACCAATGAAATTCATTAAAAGCTAAATTTTAAAGTGTTTTAATGCTGGAGAACGTAAGATCGACTATTTTTAAACATCAAATTTACAGACTTTGAGACACTTATTTACTTGTAGAGCACTAAAAAGTAACAAACTTTGTTTTTGTGTATTATTTTATTTATTGATTTATTCCAATGAATTATAATCACAATTTACTTTAACGTCGTGCTGGAAGGACGTATTTATTTTCAATTGTAACTCGCCCAAATTACAATATTGAGTCAACAGAACAATGAAAAATGGAAGTAATTTTCATAACTTTTGCGTGCATAGCAAACAGCGTCAGACCGCGGCATTATTCTCCTAAATGTAATTGAATTTGGCTGTTTATCCTCATCCATATATACATCGTACATTTTTATCGTGCCCCAGTAGTAGATAAACCGTCTATAAAATACCAAATCGCAATTAATTAAAAGCTACTAAGTGCCATTAATCAATGTTAACAAGACGCTGCCTCCGCCTTCATCCAGCCGACCACATAATTCAAATGATATATTTCTTTGAGCCCCATTAAGTTGCCTTAGAAAACCTTAATAAAAAGCGCAAAAGCTATCGCAAATTCGATCTAATTTGCGTAAATATTAAAGCAAGCTATGCATAATGAGATAAGCAGGTAGCGCAGGCACATCAAGGGCCAAACTGTTACCTCTATCACCGTCATTTATGATTCTCAATATCGATTTAATGTCTACAACAAAGAGCATATCGAGCTATTAGATGTGCTGAATCTCTTTAACCTTTAAGGGTTATTTTGCTTGTGTACATTTTATGGCGTACCTGCTACGTGAAGCCACACAGCACTAACTTTGAAAGACAAATGAAAGTTTAACCATCATTAAATAATGGATGTTTCACTGAATTTGAAGGGACATACTTTTGCTTTTGCTTTGTTTTTGAAGTATATGAGCCCTGTCCTAGAAGCAAACTTTAAAAGGGCATAGAGAAGTGGCTGAGTAATGTATTTTTAAACCGTAATTAACAGTCTGCAGTCAGTAATCGGCGTGTATGATCCATCATGAAGAACACGGACATGTCGGAAATCCTTTGAGCTTCAAAAGATAGAAGGAGGATCAAATTAACAAAGAAGCATGTTCTACATGTTTAGTAACAGTGTAAGCTGATATTGTGTTTAGTTCCAGTTCTTGTAACATGTGAAAAACTTTAATTTAAAGTTTTATTTACAACTTTTGGATTGTTAACGGCAAAAATTTGAAATTTGGTATTTATAGAGTAGGCAAAGGCCTTTGAGATATTTGAAATTTCTCTTCGAATTATCAATGAGCATCGAATTTAGCAATTTTGCCAAATTTAAACCTATACTCTAGCTATTATAAGCTGTGTTTATTGCATCAAGAACATTAAAACTAAATGTTTTGCAAAGTTATACGTTCCACTGGTCATTTCCTTCGGAAAAATAGGGTAAACACTGAAAAGTTTGAAAAAATTTTAAGAATAACATCAAAAACGAAACCCCTGTAAAAGCGCTATAATTTGAGAAGTTGTGGTATATCTGTTCTAACTAAGTCTATGCGACTTGCATAGGCGTTTAACATAGGGAAAACAGTTTTTACAAGGGCCTCGTTTTTCGCGTTTTTCTCCGTAACCGTTTAAGATTTTTTTCAAAAACTTTGCACCATTTTGCTTGCAAAGGATGCGCGCATTGGTAAATAGAAGAATTTCGATTTTATCTCTGACGGTCTTATGGCCAACGCAATCGCAAAAATTACCTTTAAAATTCTACTTTTCAGTTTTTTCCCTATTTTTTTGAAGGAAATGGCCCTGGCATGTATAACGCTGCAAAATATTTAGTTTTGATGTTCTTGATACAATAAACACAGCCTTGATCAGATTCTAGCGACAACATATCGTGACCCTTCCTTGATAGAACACTTGCACTTCACCCATGCTTGAGGGTGTTATGGATGCCGTTAGAGATTCCATGGTGGTCTCGGACTGGTTTGAGTGCAGTATATGCTCGACTGTCCAACTTGTTTGGCAGGTATCGCAGTAAGGTTTTTGTTCGCCTTTCAGACGATGTTCGTGTGTAAATTTGATATGGCATATTCTTAGTCTAGTTAGCATGTCCTGCACTTTCCTGTTGAAAGGAAAATGGGATCTCGGCTTCACAGAAGTTTTGATTTGGGCCAGTTTGGAGTTGGACTGTTCCCACTTAAGTTGCCAGCACTTTTCTTTTCAGTGAACTTTTAAGATCTGCAGCCACAACTTTCTTAAATATGTTTTGGTCGGGGTGATTTATTGCGGCTCCTGCTGCTTCATCTGCTTTTTCGTTTCCCGGTATACCAACATGAGAGGGGACCCAGATGAACTGAACTTCCTAGTTGGTTTTCTAAAGGTCACGCAGTTCTTGTTGGATCATTCTGGTTATTGGGTGGAGCGGAAAGAGTTGTACGCCTTGTATTGCTCTGAGCGAGTCGGAGATGATCGTAAATTGTGAAACGACGAGTGTTCTTGAATATTCCAGTGCTTTTGGAATTGCATTTTGATGGAGAGATATTTAAGGATTTTTAAAGTAATGTTATGGACAACTTCTTTCGTTCAATAGCAAATTGGTACGAAGTCTAGATTAACACACAGCATAATTAAAAAACCAATCATTATTCATCACAATAAGTTTTTAAAATGGATGTTTGGAATGATAATGTAAATTTTTAATAATACTCTATTTGCGTAGAAGTTGTTGCACTATGAAAACCACCTATATTTTATTTATTTTACATGTGGATACAAGAGCTGTCGTTTCACACAAAGCGCTGTTACACGCTTAGCATAATATTACTGTTTGGTTCACTTCTGCTCTGCAAACCTATCGTTTGAAATCACAACATCATGTATCGAACATCCTAGATCCTAGACAATCCTTCACTGCATAGGGATTGTAAACGATTAAAGATACAAATCTGTTTAAATGGGACAAACCGTGCAAAATTTTGGGAACTGTGTATAAAAAGATACTTTTATAAATGAAGGGTGTTGGGTGAAAACAAGGAATGTCAATTTGTATTAGATCTTAACAATTTGATTTTAAAGTCTACTATTTTTTTGTTCGTAGAGCTGCACAACGAAACTTTATTTTACTATGGATCAAATTATTATAAACGAAGGTTAACTAATAAATGTGAAAAATAATTTTTATTTAAACTATAGATAATATTAGTTATTCTAAGTGACCTGTCAAATTTATGGTTTAAAATAAGGAATGTTAATGAAAAAATACCAGGTGTCAACCATTTATTGTTACTTATTTGAAACAAAATAAACTTAGGATGTGATTAAGAATTAATTACACACATTAATAAATAATTATATTATTTATTAATAAAATTGTTTTAATGAGGTAGATTAAGGTAGAAATTCTTATTAGATGCAGAATAACAACATTTTGAAAGATGTGCAATATCTTTGTATTTTTATTCAATTAGTGGAAGCAATTCATAGAGTAAACCCGGGCAAAAGTCCGCACCGGGGTAAAAGTCCTATTAGGGATAGGAAGGACTGGAGAGTTAAGAGAGAATAGGTTTTATTATAGGTAGTTGAGATACAGTATCTGTGGTGGACACATATAGTTCTAGCTTGATCGGCAGTTAAACCGCTGCTTAAATGAGCTAAGTGTGAAAATGCTTGGCTTGTTATAGTTTTCGATGATCTTTTATTAGGCAGTGATATTTAAAAGTCTCTCACAACCGGCATGCAACTTTTTTTATATAACCCTCCATTTTAGCTACACAATCATGTCGCCAAACGTTTCCTAACTTAAACTAAAGTTGCCGTCATATTACTTCTATCGTAATTAGCACGCATGGGGGCAAAAAGCCGCAGTCTTGACTGGGGTAAAAGGCCGCACACGGGCTTTTGTCCCGTCTATTTAATTTGGAAAGATTCAAATCCACATTTACGTCTGATCACGAAGCAAGTTTGGCTGATCACTGTAGATAGATAGAAGGACGTAAGGTTCTACGGAATTACTAGAAAAAAAAAAATCGGCGGTTGACTTTTGACTTTGCTTCGCAAAATAATATCGTAAACGATTTTAATAAGGAGTCACAAATGGCGGGAGACGACTGTACCAAATATTTTTTTTCTCGACACAAATTTTCTTTCAAACGCCCAAAAAGACAAGCGTCGGAAGGATTATAGGTTTCAATAAAGTCCAAATAGAAAGATTCTACGATAATTTAACGAACAGCCATGTCAGAGAAGGGGAAAACGAAATTGTTTGCCCAGGTTGTCAAGAAATATATGAAGATCCACCAGTCGAGGACTAGATTGTGCAGTAAATGCCACAACTAGTGGCACGGAAGTTGCTCAAATTTTGAAACCGGCGAGTTCGCCTGTGATTTTTGTTGAATTCGTCAAATATTTTTTGTGTTCTTTTAAATGTGATATTTTTTTAAATTTTGTTACAGGACTGAACTTTTATTTTGTATTTTTGAAGAGAATTAACTTTCATTTTATAAAATAACACACCGTATATTAACGTGTCAAAGATGTAAACATTTTAATTAGACGAATGCGCGAACGGACTTTTGCCCCATCAATTTGGACTTTTGCCCCATAGGGTGGGGCAAAAGTACCAATCTACATCAAACCATAAAAACAAATATTTTTATTTGAATTCGTTACTTTTGGTGGCAACCCATTTTATGATGCAATGAGAAGTGTCTAATGTGTTCATAAAAAAATGTTGACCTGTTAAACATAAAACTTACTTAGTTAGGGAGTTGAGAACGTTAAGTGCGGACTTTTGCCCGGGTTTACTCTAGTGTGATTGTGTTGGCTGTTGAGAATTCAAATTCTTTATTTTCTGATGGCCTTGTTCGTCATATTCCCAATTCCCAGTTTTCTGTAAATTCTTTTCCTGCTTATTATAATTACGGATAAAGGTGCTGTTAGTTTTGAAAGGTTAATGGGATTCGGTGAAATATTCTAGTAACATTCTTCTGTTAATCCTTTTTGTACTTATTATAATAAGCTTTAGTACTAGTTTGTTTAAACAATTCAATTTTTTTAATTTTATTTTCTGTAAGAAACAGTTGTGAGCGGACTGTCCAATTAAACAGTGGTGTCAAAGTTTTGCAATTTAACGTTCATCATTTTAAAATTAAAGATGATGAAATATTTTAACGCCATTGTGTTTTTTATTTTGTAATCTTTGATAAAATTATTAATCGATTTTTTATACATTTTTTGTAATAATTTCTTTTGGTATGAATGTTTTAAATTTTTTTTATAGAAACAAAAAGAGGGCATTAAGCCGGAACCGGAACTGAACCGTTTTTGCCGAAACGGTACCGATTTATCACAACCAAAAAGTTAAAATTTGTCGAACCTGTAACCGGAACTGAACCGTTATTCTTTTTGTTCTTTGACCGTAATAATAGAGCCACAGCAGCACAGCACAACCTGTTTCTAGAATATACAGGGTGCCCATTTTTCTAACCTGTTGTATGGGTAACTCCGTTAATATTAGAGATACAGAAACATTTAAATTAGCAAATTTGTGCAGAATTTAAAGGGAAATCTGATGCCATTTTCAAATTTGACCTACGTCAACTTTTTAAAATATTTTAAAAAAACTGAAAAAGGTCGATTTTTTCAAACTTGCATAATTCCGTAACCATATAATGAGTTAGAACAAAAATAAAAATTGGCTGTTATAGATGTTTTTACGTAGATTTTAAATATGTTAACGGAATTTTCATAGCACTCTCTATTTCCGAGTTATAGCACAAACTTGCATTTTTTTAAATGGAAGTCATAGTTGGCTATGGTCTTATTAAAAAGGTTATTTTTTTCTCGTTTCAATGATATAAGGGTTGTTATGCTTTACTTTTGTAGTTTTTTTTTAAATAAGCAAAAATCATTTTACATGTTCACCGCCTACTAATACGTGGGAGTTATCCCGTGTTGATGTTCTTTTTTTTCGAGATGACATTTAAGAGTTGTCTCTTATCGTTAGTGTAGCAGTTATTAGCCAGTTACAAATTTTAAAAACAAAACCTCAGAGTTTGTCAAATAAAATTTATTGTTTGTTTTACGTATAAATCTCTCTCTCGTGTTGAACAAAATTTTTGATTGACTTTATTGTAAATTTCAAAAACAATGTTTTCTAATGAAAAAAGAACCGACATGCTTTTTTTATTACTAGGCTTGTAATAGAAATAGTAGAAATTCAAGTGAAATGTATTTGCAAAGATTTATGGAAAGGAGGCAACCAAGAAAGAAATTATTTTCGTTATTAGAAACCAATCTAAAAAAATACAGGTCATTTACAAAATCCAAAGGTTTGAAAATTAAATTTAAGCAAGAAGATGAAGAGAGAGTCCTAGAATACATAAATTATAAACCAACATCATCTACCCTACCCGGGAGTTGTCCCTTGAATGTGGTGTCAACTGAAAAGGCCGAACTGGCTAATAATTGCTACACTAACGATAAGAGACAACTCTTAAATGTCACATCGAAAAAAAAAGAACATCAACACAGGATAACTCCCATCTATTAGTAGGCAGTGAACATGTAAAATGATTTTTGCTTATTTAAAGAAAAACTACAAAAGTAAAGCATAACAACCCTTATATCATTGAAACGAGAAAAAAATAACCTTTTTAATAAGACCATAGCCAACTATGACTTCCATTTAAAAAAATGCAAGTTTGTGCTATAACTCGGAAATCGAGAGTGCTATGAAAATTCCGTTAACATATTTAAAATCTACGTAAAAACATCTATAAAAGCCAATTTTTATTTTCGTTCTAACTCATATGGTTACGGAATTATGCAAGTTTGAAAAAATCGACCTTTATCAGTTTTTTCAAAATATTTCAAAAAGTTGATGACGTAGGTCAAATTTGAAAATGGCATCAGATTTCCCTTTAAATTCTGCACAAATTTGCTAATTTAAACGTTTCTGTATCTCTAATATTAACGGAGTTACCCATACAACAGGTTAGAAAAATGGGCACCCTGTATATTGTGAAAATGAGAATATTTAACGACTGTTTAGTCGCAAGTGCGCGATCCATACAATTATCTTGCGACTGCGATTTTATAGTCGCGGCGACAGAAAACCGCATCTGCCTAACAGAATCCGGTGTTGACAATCCTTGTTTTCTCCTGTTCGCGGTATGACCTTCCACGTTTTCTCTCAAACTGCCTATATTTGTATGTGGAATTACTCTGGAAAAAACTGGTATTTTTCTAAACTGATTACACTCTGATGTAGTACAGCAAAATATCTATAAGATGGCATCAATATCTCAAAATCGATGAAAATTGACATTCCTTGTTTTTACTCAACACCCTTCAAATATAAATAGATAAAGTTTTTATATTGACACAGTAGCGTGGAGTTATGCAACTGAATACCAATGAGAATGAAATAAAGAATAAGATAAGAACAAAAGATATATAATTTTTTTAAATTTAACAATACGAAACCATTTAAGTTGGCTACAAAATAAAGATAATAATTCATCAAAGATTCTTGTACCTACACTTGTTATTCTTCGTATTTTGTTTTTACGAAACAATTAAAAAACCAAAATTTTAGGTTTAACGTACCTGCAAAAAGTTGTATGATTTAAATTTTAAGTCTTTTGGGGGACTCTTGTTCGTTTTTATACAATTTTGCTTGTTTTTCAGTGCTAGATATTTGTCAAATTACTTGGATTTTTTAAAAATTTTATTTATCTTCATAAGCGGTTTCGACCACTTTCAAAAAATGTTTCATGCCATTTTATTACTATGTTGATTAAGCGGTTTGTTTTTATAACTATCAAAGTAGCCAACACTACTACTACAACTAATTGAAAATATTTTTCAGTTGTCATATTTTGTTCCAACTAACCAATTTTATATCTCATGTCGTTAACGAAATCTGCTGTCTGATAATAAAAACTGTGAACTAAAAAATCAATTTACGATTCTAATAACCGCTTCATACAATACACCAGCATGTGCAAAATTTAATTTAAAAACAAAATTCCTTTGATAAAAAGGTTACAATTTGGTACGCAACACTTTTAAGTTCTCAGAAACAAATACCGTCCTCACTTAAAATATATTCTAAATTGGAAGAGGAAAATTGGGCCCTATTCTTCCAGCAACAACTTCAAAGATCTTTTTTCGTAATGAAAAGTTCATATCTAACGAAAGGTTAACACCGACGGACGAGTGGATCATTTACTTGAATCGGTTTATTTAGACCAACCCTAATTAGATTCGCCACATTCTAAATTCGTTCACGTAACATTTCAACGCTTCCTTGTGTTAATAATGTACAAGGTGGTCCAAATTCGAAGTATTTCTAGAGTATCTCGTTAATTATAAAAGTTAGCGCAAATCCTATTCAGGTCTAAAGCGCAATTTTTTTGAGAAAATTGGGTGCCAGGGTTTTAGTTAGGTTTTTCGCCACAAATAAAACTAAAACAGTCGTAATTTTTATATTCAAGCAAATTTCTTTTCTTTAAAAATTAAGCAAAAGATGAGGAAAATCTTAATCGCCTTTTTTTAAGACAAAAATCTTTAAAACGTTTCGCTCAATTTTAAAAAATTAATAAGATATGGTGAATTTTCAAAATCATGTAACTATCAACTTCTGTCTAAAGCCCGAAAACTAAAATCGCTACTGTAAAGTAAATTTATCGTAAAAACCCTAGACACTTAAATCAGATTTTCGCCAACTATTGTATTCTCCGAGATAACCTGCACAAATAAAAAGACAAAAAAACAAAATTATTTATAATTCTTGACTGTTATCATGCTATAAGTAATCCCTAAACAAAGCAATCTTATGCGCCTAAGTGCTGGACAATGAAGTAGAATTTCATTAACAAAAGAATAGAAAACAAGCTTTCACTGAACAAAGTAATAGTCTTTGTTTTTTGATAATTATTCACCATGTTCGAGGCTACTCAGCGAAAAACTTAATGGGACCAAAGTAAACTCGCATATGCTCAGTTTTGTTACAAACGTTTGTTGAAACTCCAGTGTCACTCCGTTACTTCCTTCATTAAACTTTGCGCATGAAGTGTGGCGAAATGTATCAGTTAATAATATTAGTCTTATGTACTTTAACTATAAAGTGGAATATAAATTAGTTATTAAACTTGTTGAAGCACAGCGGGATCGTCCTCTTCCATTACACAATTTCATTTGCAAATAAGGCATAACAATTTGCCAAAAAGTAAACAACCAAATTTTTAACTGCCTGGCATCTTTCATCTTCTGTAACAATCGATTTTTGTTATTGTTTAACTCTTGTTTGTTTTGTTTGTTTTCGTTGTTCGTTGTAAGTGAAATTGGATGCGCGTTCTTATTTCTTGATTGCGATGTTTTTTTTTGCGGAATGTTCCTCAAGGATCATTAAAACCATGTTTTATTTTTGTGAATACAGTGGGCTCCTGTTTAATCTATCCAAACGTGATTAAATAAAGATCATCAGATTATAGAAAAAATATCTAGAGTTGTTCCAAATATTTACAAACCTTTTTTTTTTCATCAAGCAAAAACAGCGCTCGCGCAAAATTAAAAATTAAGCATAAAAATCATATTAAGAACCTAATAATTATTGTTTAGCGTGCTAAAGATATGTGTGAAAAAATTGAGTTACGTTGGATAACACGTAGTTTCGGATAACCGAAGGTTGGGTAATTTGATATTGAATGTAATACCTTCGCACGAGTTGACTTCAGCCATTTTTCTACAAAGTATTTTACATTTTTTCATGTAATTATAAAGCTTGAAAGTTCTGAGTTTGAAAAATGGAGAAAAGAATACAAACTGCATGCCCTTTAGTTTAACAAAAGTTCAGGACTTTAATTTTCATAAAAACTTTGATTTTTTTAAATTCAGGGAGTGGCTTATGATCTCATGGCTTGAGCGACATGATAATAAAGTGCATATTTGATGCTCTACTGAAAATTTTGCCCCCAACTGAGGTGAAATGAGCCACCCAGAATGATAAAAAACGGAAATTCTTTATTTATGGAATATCAAAAAAAAATAAATCACTGGTATTTTCTCAAACATTTGCACCTTACAGAATAAGCAGACTTAGCATAAGTAGAAATAAATTTGGTGAATTTTAACCCACTTATCAAGAAAGAGCACGAAAAGTTGTCCTAGAAATACTTTATTAGGAAGTGGCACACAAATCAAATGAATTTCTGGTCAAGTGGTTCAAGTCTAACCCGGTGGCTCAACTCACCCCGCGCGACGGTACATAAAAAGTCTGGTAAAATCCTTCGCAGCTACAAAGTATTAAAGCAGACAGTTGCACAAAACAAAAGATTTTTTAATTTCTATGAGCGTATTATTGCTCACTTCTCTAGATGTAATAAAAACATTACTGACTACGATATACGAGGGGTGTTTTCCATATTCGCAGAATGAGACAGAATCTGGCATTTTCGGGTTTTGCAAAGCGAAAGATAATGTAAAATGATAATGACCAATTAATAATTATCAGTTTTTCTACACATACGTATTTGTCTCAGTATTTGAAAAAAGTTTGTTTTAAATGAAGCAATGCCAAAATTTAATTTTACTTTTTTTTTAATACATTTAAAATTGACCGAAAATATTTAATTAACTCCAAAAAGTATATTGTTTGCTTCTTTAAATAGACCAAAACATGTGCTAGCTAAATTAAACAAAACTTCTTATTGATCATCATATAATATTAAAAAAGCCTTAAATGATGTAGTAAGCGTAAAATTTCCGATATTAACGTTGATTTTTGTTTGTTAAACTCATATTTCACATCCATTTGAATTGGAAAATCGATATTCGCATAGCTTGATTTAATTCAATTTTAAAAACATACGCTCTATAATTAAATAGAATTTAAATGTGAACTATTTAGTGTTAAATGTAAACCAACAAATTTGAATGGACAAGTTCGATAATTAGAAAATTTAAACTTTCCAAATTTTGAGCTTAATTTAGATCTAAACCGAATGTAAATGTTAATTTCCATAACATTTCATGACAATTGTATGTACAAACTTAACTTTCAGTCAGAATGCCTTTAAAATTTACATAAATTTATTTGCAAATCTACTTCGGATTCTCATTTTAAACAGAACTTACTCTGACGAAACTAACTCAACACATGCAAATTAGAAAATAATGTAATGTTAGACTATTCAAGTATAACATTTAAAAGTAGAAATAGTATTTTCTAAGGAAAACGAAGAAGCAGCTATCTTTATAAAATACAGAAAAATCATTCAGTGAATGGGCATTTTTACGTCATTATTTCTCCTTTATATTTTAATTGCAGCGAAATAGATAGGGAAATACTGTGCAAAATATGTGCAACAGGAGCGCTAATTATTCAATAAAACTTCTATAGAAAATTAAAACTTTCATCATAAAGTATTTTGCCTTGTTGTAACCTACAAAAACCTATGAGGAGAAAGAATTAGAAGAGCAGGAAGGACAAGATGCCTGAAATTGTATACTTAAAAAGTGGGGAAAAACACTCAGTAGCAAAAATGTATGTTTAGTAAACATTTCAAAACAAAATAAAATAAAAATGCACGCGCCACATCAATAATAGAGGAAAGCATAAAAAAACGACTGTTTGGAGGAAAAGACGAAGCGAAATACCATACAGTTCTTAGAAACCACGAGGTAACAGAAGCACAGGAACAGATTGGAACAAGGTAAGAGAGTAAGGAATGAAAAAAGCATACACTGCCGGTCAAAACTTTAAGACTAACCCAATTTTTCCAGAAAACACAGAAAATATAGTTTTGATATAAAAGAAATTTTTACTTTTTAAAGTTAATACATTTTATATATTATTGAAATATTAGAAATTAATCATATTAAAATTACAATTATGTAGAATAAAGCAAGAATACTAAAAATATTGTCGTTTTACTGACCAGGGAAGGTCACGATAAGTTGTCACTAAAATTTGATTAAGGCTGTTCTTATTGCATCAAGAACATCAAAACTAAATGTTTTCCAGAATTATACGTGCCACTGGCCATTTTCTTCGGAAAAATAGGGGAAAAACTAAATAGTTGAATAAAAAAAGTCATTTTTGCGATCGCGTTGGCCATGAAACCGTCAGAGACAAAATCTAAATTTTTTTATTTACCAATGCAAGTGAAATGGTACAACGTTTTTGAAAAAAAAACGGTTCTGGAGGAAAACGCGAAAAACGAGGCCTTTGTAAAAATGCTTTTCCCTATGTTAAACACGTATGCAAGTCGCATAGATTTAGTTATACAGATTAGGGATTGTAAATTTACCGACTTTTTGAATTACCGGTAATTCGGTAAAACTGTCAATCAAAACCGGTTTACCGGTAATTTACCGGTAAACCATATTATTATGTATATTTATATTATATTGTTGTTTTTTTTAGATTTTTCCGGTTCCTAACATTTTTAATATATTTTTGGGAGTTTATCCGCGTCTCCCCTATAGTGAGAGCTAATCGAAACGTCGAGCCAATTTAAATATTACCCGGATAAACTCCGAAAACCATATTAAAAATAAATATATTTATATACATTTATTTATTATGGAACTGATTAAGATAGTTGAAGCCTAAACCATCCCAATCAGTTTCATACAATATATCAGTTAACAGCCATCAACGCAATAATTTTTTTATGAAATATTAATATAATACAATATAAAATAACAATATATAATATATAATATATAAAATAAAAATATTACAAAAAATATAACCCAGCATTACAAAAAACACATGAAAATAAAACTATTCTGAACATAAAATATAAAATGATATAGGTACCTAACATAAAATATGTTGTCAAACTATAAACAATATTTTTTATTTTAAACTTTTCTTAAAAAATTAGCACGTAGAAAACATAATTTATGTAAACTATCGTCTCCTAATTGCGACCTAATTTTTGTACAAAGTAATCCAGCCGCGGAAAAAGCTCTTTCGGATTCTACTACACTTGTTGGTCGAGTAGTGAGTAAACAATCAAACAATCATATGCCATTTGTATGATTTCCCCTTATTTTTTTTCTTTAAAAATACGTCATTTTTTTCCGATTATTTGAGTTAGATTTTTATCATGATTAGAAAGATATTGTAAAATTACCGGTAAAAACTGGCAAATTACCGATAAAATTTGAAGAGCATTTTTTGCGATTTACCGGTAAACCGGTTTACCAGTATTACAATCCCTAATGCAGATATACCAGAACTTCTTAAATCATAGCGCTTTCTCCGGAACCGTTTAAGATTTTTTCAAAAACTTTGCACCATTTTACTTGCAAAAAATGGGCGCATTGGTAAATAAAAGGATTTCGATTTTGTCTGACGGTTTCATAGCCAACGCGATCGCGAAAGTGACCTTTTCATACCAATTTTTCAGTTTTTCTCCTATTTTTCCGAAGGAAATGGGCAGTGGCACGTATAACTCTGAATAAACATTTAGTTTTGATGTCCTTGATGCAATAAACACAGCCTTAATCAAATTCTAGCGACAACGTATCGTGACCCTCCCTTGTGTTTTACTCAGAACAGCCGTATTTGCATTAATTGACATTTTGTTATTAATCTTGGTATGCGGGCAACTACATTTTTTTGTTGTTTCTGGTAAAATACTTTTCCATTTTTTCTGAAAATGTAGTCCAAAGCTCTTTTTTTTGACGAAGGACATTTTTCTCGGACCTATTTATCGAGGGCTCTTTCCTTACAAGCTCCGTAGGACTCGAATTTGGATATTGTGTTGGCCAAATTATGTATTCTGTCTATTTTTATTTCAAATAGCCTCTGCACAACCTTGATTTAGTAAACAAAACTTATACCTCACAACTAAAATTTTATCAAATTAATACTAGATAAGATTTTTTTAAAATAAATTAATCGTTTCGTAATTTCAAAAATTACTCGGCTTTAATAATTTCGCGCTATCCGGCCAGCCTTCAAATGACTTAATTACAATATTTTTTCGTCATAGGCATAGGAAAGTTTTGTTATATTGAGCTAATTTCGTGTCGATATTATATTCCTCGGTCCTCAGTCGAGGGTGAGTCAGCCACGCCGGCCGGCATAAAATATTTCTTACTTGATTTATTTCTTAATTAGGTATGCTCTTGCTACTTGGTGTGCAAATAAATTCAAATCCATATGCATGTAATCATTTATATTCAATTACGTGTAGTTACACACGCTAACAAAACGAAATGCAGTCGTGAAATATTTTGCACTTGAATTTTTCACAAGGACTCAGAAATGTATTTTTGTCTACAATTATGATAATGACGGAAAATAATAGTATCCACATTTAAGAATGACGTTGTCATTCGTGAGAAAATTGTTTAGTTCTGGGCACGCCCCGGCGTGTGTTCGTATTTGCACGCACGTCAAGACACGATACATGAATTCATATTCCTTATTAAAGGGCTGAAAGTAAAAAAGCTATGAAGCAAATTATAGCCCATCAGTTGTTGTAGTTAATAGTAAAAAAAAACTAAAATGATAACGACATGTTGTTCTGAAACTGATTGCTAATTGTAATATTAAATTTTACGACGGCAATAAACTCTGTTACAATTTGTTTTATGAACTGCCTTTAAACCCTTGCTTCATTTTAATTTCCTTGGAAGACCGAGACGTGAAGGGTAAAGTTTGTTAATCAATACGTGATTCATATACACACCAAGGATTTTATTTTTGGGTTTCATTAACTTTTTTCGCTTAAAAGGAATTGACTGAAAAGGTAAAATGATTGGATAGTAATCTGTAAAGGTCAGCTCTAGAAAGATAATTTGAAAATATTTTTATTACTTCCTTAATTACTTACTTTTCTTATTTAAGCTTCTCTACGGTTGTTGTGAAGGTTTTTGTTTATACACCGCCGGTCAAAAGTTTAAGACCAACTCGATGTTTATAGAAAAGCGAAGTTAAACACGGAAAATATTGTTCAGATGTATTAGAAATTTTTACCGAATAACATAAATACAAATTATCATTAAAATACTTAATAAAAATTATCCACATTAAAATTGAAATTATATCAAATAATGCAATAATACTAAAAATAGTCGTTTTACCGAATTTTCCTCAAACAGCCGTACTTGTATTTAGGAGTGATTACAGAGAAAAACGGATGAATGGACAAGGAAATACGCGAAAGCACAGGAAATGTAGAGAATATTTAACAGTTTAAGAACAACATTTTTTGGAAATAGAGAAGTCCCAAAATGAACAAAAGTGGAAGTGGTCAAAAAGGTAGTAACTCCGGTTTTTTTTTATACAGAAGTCAAACGTGGACACACAAATAAAAACAGTATCCGAGTGAATGCAGATGAAATGAGATTTCTAAGAAAAATCCAAGGAAAAACAAAAAAAGAGAATCAGAAACGAAACATACAGAGAACAATTAAAGATAAAATCAGTTGAAACAAAAATACAAGAAAGATGGGATGGTTGGGTCATACTTATAGGATGAAAGAAGAAAGGTTAACCAGAAAAGCCTATGAAGCAAGATCACAGGGAAAAAACAAAAGAGGTAGACCAAGAAAAACCTGGCACGACAAAGTTAAAAAAGCAGCAGCGGATAGAAACATCAAATGGAAAGACATAAAAAGGCTAGCACAAGACAGAAATACATGGAAAAAAGTCAGCATAACACAACTCAACAATCCTAAACCTATTAATAAAGGGACTCGTGACTAAATTATAATTAAATAATAATAATTTTTGACACTTCAGTCACTATGATATGAGTATAGTTGATTATATTCAAAATTATACTAGCCTATGTTAAAATTCAGCATATCTTCCATAAGAAATAAACAGGTTAACTTTCTTTAACAAACAGTTAAAGATATATTTGCAGATATCGTAGTTAACAACAAAAAAATTCATATTCTAAAATATTTGAAAAATCCTAAGGAATATTAAAAATATAAAAGAAATAATTATCCGAGTCCATACAGGTTATATTCAGAACAGTAAGGAATTTTTCAAATTGGAAACTAATAAACGATTCTCTAGCTCCTTTTCCAATATTTTAACGGTGAAAAATTATCAACAGCGGAAGACTTTGACTAACGATTGAATTATTCGTTTATTGCACAAAAATTAATTTTCAACTTGGTTTAAAATTAAATCATTAACTTTAAGATTTATGATTAAAGTGCAAAACATAAGTCGGCGCAGTTTGCTTTGCACTAACAGTTGGCTACACTTTTAGTAAATGTATGTAACATTGAAATAACGTCTCTGTTTCACGAACGGTCGCCAACTTAAATAACAAATTAAAAGACGGTGATTTGTAATGCACCAACTTGATATAAACAAGAAAAAATACTAAGACAATATTCGCCATAAAAATCTTGGATGTTTTTTGATTTGTGTTTTAATCAAAACTGTTTTTGCTTCACTGAGTTAAAAATTCGCCATTTTATTATGAAATACTCATAAAAAACTATGTTTAGAAAATCTAAGAGTAGTTTTATGTAATGCAACCAAACGTGAAGTTATGATTTAAACCTAATGGCTGATATTCGTCCAAACGTCGAACTAATACATCGCTATTTATGTTCACATGTGTTCATACATTTATCAGATTCAAGCGGCTTTTGTAGTGTTTACTAAATCATGTAATAGAAAAACTAGCTAAAATTTTAATGGTTAACCCCAGTCAGTTAATAATTTAAATCGATCTATTTTGGAGTTTCCAAATTTGCATTAAATTTACTTTATCGCAGCGAGAACGCTAAGACCAGTTATATATACAGTCAACAAAATTTATTTTAGAATAATGTTGTAGTTTTTATAATGCAGAACTTATTATGCTATCATCTTTCTTTCCTTTTGGGTAAAAGAATAATAATCGTAAAACAATAGACTGCAGTAAAACAATATATCTCTTATTCAGTTTTTGTTTATGATTCTTTAACCAACAACTTTATAGCGAGCGGGTGTTTATAAATTGCTTGAAAAAGTACATTTTCCGCGCAAAATAAATATAGCAGCCTGTGATGCAGTATATGAAAAGACAAACATGTGTTCAGGAGCAGATTATTTCATGGTAACGACCTAGGGAGAAACTGACATGGAAATTGCTTATGATAACATTTCGTCTCCGCTTCTCATGTAAGAAGCAAATATATGGCGTAGTTTCAAGGCGGTTTTACGACAAACGTTTTCTCAGTAGACGCATTTAAAACTGTTGTTGGCGATACGGAAATTATCAGATGTTTAACGGAGTGTTTGAGGTACAATATAATGGAAGCAAGTAAATTCTCACTCCTACGCTTCGCTCCGTGTAATTCCTGATGGACCATTTAGTGTCGCTGCTTAACTACTTTGCCTTATTAAAGAACCCAGACAAGTTAAATTATCCTTTGTTAAATGTAATGGCGTCTCATCAGGCACATAAATTTATTTTATTTCTCAACAACAATTAAGTGAAAACGCACCCGTTGACACTGCGATTTTAAAGAACAGTTTGCGTAACAGAATTCTACTACATCGTCTTTACTCTTGCATCTATTTGCCCCTTAAGTTTGAACCTAAACATCAATAATTAAAAAACAGAATACCTTGTTACTGGAGCACAAAAGTACGTACGAATGAATATAAATATTGATAGAAACTGTTAAACTAAAATCTCTAACAGAGTCGGACAAGGACGAGCTGCCATAAGAAAATTAACTCCTTGCTATGGAGCAACACTGTGACAAAAGTAACAAAAACAAAAAAGTACAAATCAATAGAGAGTATAATCCTATGTCCTGAACTATGGGGAATTAATTAAAGAGAAGAATTAAAAAAACAGCTCCGGAAATGGAGTACTGCGGTCTTACCAGACTTGTAACAGGGACATCCAGAAAAGAATGGATGTGGGTACTACTATAATTGATACAATCACATCGAAGAGATTAAAATGGTATGGCCATCTAAGACGGATGCCAGAAGATCGATTACCAGCACAAGTATGGAAGTGGCAACCACGTGTAAGACGGAAAACGAGCCGGCCAAGAAAAAACTGGAAAAAAGCAGTGAAGGAGGCAATGAAGGACAGAGGACTCCAAGAACAAGATCAGCATGACAAAAGAAAATGGAGATTAGGATGCGACAAACAGTTTTAGACTATAAAAAAATGGCAAACATAATATAAGTTTAAACTAACAAGTGTGGCTGTTAAAAAAAAATCAAAAAGTATAATTTTACCACAAATAAACATTGAATGTATCATCTAAATGACAGTACCATAAGTAATAAGAAAACTTATAACAAGTCTAGTTTTTTTACAAAGTAAATTAAATATCAGTTACTATATTTAAAAAAAAAAATACTTTATTATATTTGTCTTATATCACATCCGTATTATAGTGCTTCTGGCGCCTCCACCAAACCTGTCATTGTGGAGTGTTCTTAGACTAAAAGGTTTTAGAACAAAATATACTAATGAACGTCGTTATACTTAATGTAATTTTATTATAACATCTTGAAATTAAACGAAATTCCGACATTTAATCTCTAAAGTTACTTAAAATTATTACCCACATTTTGCACACATACCTAGTCTAACCTAGTCAAAAACTTTGGACACAATACCAATAGGGGTACGTAACAAAACTATGCTTTGTTCCTCCTTCCTCATTGTGCTCTATTTTTTCCGCCATTTTTAAGCTCTCTACTTTGCCTATAACGTTAAGTAGTTTTTAGAATTCTACCAAATCTGTTTTAGCATCTTCATGATTTATTGGATTGATGCATAAGTTCCTAGCCGTTTTGTAGTTGTAATTTTATAAGCATGAGAATTTCAAAATAAACTTACAACTTTTAAAGTTGAAACTTACTTGGTTTTACAAACGAAATAAATCGAATGTAAAAATAAGGCAGACAAAAGTTTTCTTCGATAGAAGAGAATGCAAAATAAAATAATTTGATGATTACAGGGGTTTAATAATCTTGTAAAATACGTAATTGATGTGTAGCTGTAGTGTTTTTGTTGAATTACAAAAAAATAGCGTGGCTTATAAGATAAGAATGATATGAAGTGCAGTGTTTAAAAATACATCAACAAAATCTTATAATTAATTTTTGTCACACGCGAAGATGGAATGGGAAGTTTGAAAAATTAATTATGGAAACTTGGTCATTTAATTTTTTAATAGATTAGCAAATGCTGGCAGTTAAATGTTGCAGTAAAAATTGATAATCAAACCTGAATTTATGATTTCTGGACATTATGTGTAATTATGTGCAAATTATTTTCTTAAATGTCGAAAATTCGTAAGGAAAAAATAAAATTATAACTTTCTTGTTTTCATCGTTCAATTGTTCCAAAATTACCGCAGTCATGCTTCATAGCCTACTCGAAAATATCACATTGCCCGAATCATTATCAGTTAAAGGTATAAAACATGGTTAATGTTTTTGAAAGACAATCAAATTTTCTACAACTATGTAAAAACATAAAGGGTTTTGTATTTAATAAAATTGAGTTAATGATGTTTAAAGTTTCACAAGTTTGACCAAGCGTAAAAAACGCCCTGTATAATATTTTTTTAAATGTAGCTAGCGCAAAGTGTTAATTGATTTTTTGTCAATCTAATTTTTAAACGAAATTTTATTGGTTTATTAAAGAACTTAAATCTTAAAGCCAATTAAAGTGCTGTATCCTTCAAAATTTTCATAAAAATGTACTCCTACATTTTATGAAAACGGTTGACTTTAGACCCATAAAACCTCATGCTTATTTAAATTTTAAGAGGAATCCAAAAATATAAAAATATACAGGGTGTTTCATTTAAAATTTCAAAGTTTGAGTCCGTTTCCAGTTGAACGGGAAGTCATATTGCAATCTTAGTATTTTCATCGAATCCGAAAAATACAGTAAAACTTAGACACAAAATTTCATTGTAGTGTCTAATAATGTTTTAGATAATACAATCTTGGTTTCCGGGTTTGGAACCGCGTCTTCTATATTTAGAAGTAGTTGACGTTTCGACCATTGTGTCTTGGTCTTTTTTAAAACGACTAATTTGTGAGGCATGTTGCTGGGTTTATATATCCAGCTTGTGGAGGCGTGGCGTTCCGCTTGATGGGTTTGTTCTGCCTCAGTGATTTTGTGATGACTGGTTTCCAGATGGTTGGGAAGTTGTATGCCTGTGTCTCTGTTGTAGTTGTTTGGGTTCTTGATGATTTCCAATGATTCTCGATATAATCTTGGCCAGAAATGGTTTGCGCGGGCCAGTAGTTTTGTTTCTCTGAAGAGGATGTTGTGTCCTGTACCCTGGGCGTGTTCTGCTACCGCTGATTTATCGACTTGTTTTCTTGTTGTTTGTCCTTCGTGTTCTTTGAGACGCGTTTGTATACTCCTACCAGTCTGTCCTATGTATACTTTTCCACTATATATTCCCGCGTGGTGTAGTCCTGTGTCGTGTGTTCTTCTTAATTTATTCGAGAGCTTCAAAGGAGCGTTGAAAACGGTTTTGATTTTATGTTTTTGTAAAAGCTTTGATATTTTGTTAGTCACTCCAAAGAACACGAAGGACAAACAACAAGAAAACAAGTCGATAAATCAGCGGTAGCAGAACACGTTCAGGGTACAGGACACAACATCCTCTTCAGAGAAACAAAACTACTGGCCCGCGCAAACCATTTCTGGCCAAGATTATATCGAGAATCATTGTAAATCATCAAGAACCCAAACAACTACAACAGAGACACAGGCATACAACTCCCAACCATCTGGAAACCAGTCATCACAAAATCACTGAGGCAGAACAAACCCATCAAGCGGAACGTGGCGTTCCGCTTGATGGGTTTGTTCTGCCTCCACAAGCTGGATATATAAACCCAGCAACATCCCTCACAAATTAGTCGTTTTGAAAAAGACCAAGACACAATGGTCGAAACGTCAACTACTTCTAAATATAGAAGACGCGGTTTCAAATCCGGAAACCAAGATTGTATTATGGATAACGGCTGCGAAAGCTTCAAGAATAAAATAATGTTTTAGATATTTGTCTGCATACTTTTGCGCTTCCCTGTATATCCATTATACACTGTTCAAAACAATGCTTATTTTTTAATGTTACTGGATTGCGGTGTGCCCATTTGTGAGTCATACACAAAGTTAATAGTTTCCTACAAACAAGCTAATAAATGTCATTTTGGCAATTAATACTGTAAGCAGGTCGTGAAAACCAACACAAACTTGCCAAGTTTTTAAATATAGTTAGTAGGTATTGAAATATATAAAGAATTATGTGTAAAGTGTGAACAGAATATATCGTGTCTTACAATGACTTACAATTTTACCTTTATTCGTTAATTATTATGTTTTGTAAATATGACTGTGGTTTATTTCTTTGGTATGTTAATGGGCGAGCAAAACTTTCAACCTCAACAAATCACAATTTTATTTGATTGTATCTATCATAACACTCAACAATCTCGGCGCATTGTTACAAAACTTTTCCTCCCTCCGCGTTTTCCGCCGCTACAAGTCTGCTTCGTGCCTACAAAACAAATAAGCAACACAGTTACATATTCCCAAATCGAAACTTTTTGTTAATATTGTTTATTCTTGCGAAAACTCCCGGGGAAACCAACCCCATTGCGGTGGAACATCTTCAATGAGCCAGCCAACTTCTTTTAGGCTACTTTGTAAACGAGCATTAGCGAAGGGATTGTGGAGTGGGCACTTATCGCTCTTATTTTGTGTAATCATCTTCTGACCTCACTGAAAGTATTGCGGTCGGCTTTAACAGCTGTTTACACTCGTCCGATTTGTAGTACCAAGCTCACCCAGTGCGATGGATCGTTCCAAGTGCTATAGATAGCCCGTTCCCACGATTGATAGCCATTTGTCGCACTTTCAGAATTATTTTAAGACGATGCGGTTTAATTATAGCCCGACACCCTCGCTTACGCGCTTAGCACACACATTTACGTTATAAAGTGCCAACCAAGATATAAACAACTTTGACAGTGACAAATTTATGTATGATTAAATTTTAAATACTCGTATTTTGTGTTTCGGCATTTAGCGTAGCAAATTTAAATTTAAAAAATTTTGCTGAACATGAAAAACAAGAAAGGGAATAGAGATAAGCCGATTTAACGTCAAACTTGTGCCTAGAGTAATTTTTCAAATTTGCTTGTATGAAAATAGTATTAAACAAGCTTTAAGATATTTTGTATATCTTATAAATAATTTATTTCTCTGGTTATGTATTAGTTATAAATAAACAAAAACTCATCAGTCACACTGACTTTTACATATTATTAACAACTTTTAAAGACGTAACAATATTGCATTGATGCTTAACTTATAATTAAATAAATTGTTTACAATAATATTCGTATTTCAAAAACTTTTGAACTTTTTTTTATATCGTAAGCCATGAAAAATTTTACACAAGCACTTTTAAGTTTGTTTTCAATTTTGAAAACTTTACATTAGGTTTGTTCCAGCAAGGCTATGTACTATCAGGATTCTGCGCAGTATCGATATCGCATTGCATCACAGTCCCTGATAGTTCACCGGACGGTTAGGCGGCTGTTTCAACTGTTATAAAATTAATACATGAACTAGTCAGTGTACGGTCAAAACAGTACGTGAATGAAGGCATGTACTAGCGCTTGGATTTACACGCATGCGCTTTTCAAAACTAACGTGAGCTCTGGTAGCTAGGCATCGCCCTCCCAATTCCATTAGGTGCTGGATTCTTAAGGTGTTTATCTTTGCGATGCGCACATTTCTATGAACCCAATAGACGCAAATGTCATTTACAGTTGGCCAGTCGTTAAAGCGTTCCAACAACGGCTAATACTGGCCAATACTTTTAGTAGTACATAGTTCACGCATGCGAATAAACCACTTATCAATGGATTGGTTTTAAATCGCTTGTTGGAACAAACCTATTATTAATATACACATTTTAAGAGATGTTATCTACGTTTTGAGTTTTTCCCACTTTCTCCTGACTTAACACCCCTTGAGTTCCACCTATGAGAGGACCTTAAAATATGTGGTGTATTGTACTGGCGGTAGTCTGGACGTGATGGTAACCACATTTTGTAATTGCAGAAGTCAAACGTGACTTGTATTATCTCTCTTTTGTTATCGGTATATATTGGGATGTTAAAAAAGAGAAATATTTTTCGTAATATATAAATAAATTTTTTGACACCCTTTTTAAACATAAAAAAGTTATCTTTATAGTATTGTTCCTAAAAAATTATTGTGAAACGTACAAAATATGAATGTGACTGAAAAAATAAAAACATGTTGAAAAGTATTTTAATTATGTAAATATCTTATAATGCTCATTAAAAAAATACTGTTGAATGGCGTATTATGCAAATACATACATACACATAGGTACATATTTATTAGCCATGCAATAATATACCTACATGATTTGTAGGAGTTAGTTCTAAAAATAATTGAGATTATTGATGTGGTTATGATTTCTTGAACACTCAGTGTAGAAAAATCATAGGCAACTTAGTTTGTTTTTTCTTCATCTCGCAAAAATTATTAAAACACCAGTTTTAAACAACAATAAGTTTAATTAAAAATGTTATTGAAGAATATCTTGCAGAAATGCTTAATCAGTTTTGAGACTCCTTTGCTTATTTATTTTAGTATTTCTTATTATTTATTTCATAATTAGTAAAAAAGCTGCAGACGAAGAGAACCAATGTTGTGCCACTGACATCAACTGCCAACTTTTGATGTTAAAAATGCGGTACTTGACGTAAGCCTACCATACTTTTATATTTTGACAGCGCATTTTCATCACAATAGACAAATAATATACACTGATTGTCATCGAATTCCAATTTATCATGTTCTCAATAGATGTTCTAACGTTTATAGAGCATTATTTACAATATCCTTGTTCATGGGACAAATGTATTCCCGAATATAGCGACTTCAAAATAATTAAATGCTCTACAACATTCGTTGCTGCAGTTGCAAGTCCGGCAATTTTTATTTTGATGTCGCGACACTCATCATTTTACGTGTGAACACCCAGTGTCGTGACACCGAATATCAAGCGATGTCGTGGCTCGTGGCACCTAGTGTCGCCATCGCCACGCTAGTGTGTCACCATGTGAACAAGGCTTTAGACATGTATTACTTTTAAAGTTTAAAAAATTGGAACGAAAATAATGATTATGTATGCACAAAACAATAATATTTTACTTTCGACATACATCGACGTATACATTAACTATTGCGTCAATTGTTTTTTCAGACAACTGCTCTTCATTGCTACGTAAATTAAACACGCGTGAAATAATAATTCAACTTCCGTCACGTGCTAAATTCATTTTTTAATTATTTTTGTTAGTGTTGCTGCTACTTTATGATATTGACATTAATATGAGATCCAAGGTTAAGTAAGCTTGCAACACCTATTTAGTTCTTCCTGTTAGATAAACAAAATGTTGAAATAACGCCAAGTTTACGTTATTAAAATGATATTTTATAGTTAATTAAACTTTAAACTTCAAGATCTATGAAAGATAAAATTACTGGTCATAAAATCGTTAAGGTTATTTGGAAAATTAATTTAGAACCTTCAGTTACAACTGGGGCAAAATATAAAATACTTCGAAATAAAATCTTAGGATAGAAATTTGAACAAAACAAAGCATTTACAGTCTATATTTTGTATTATATTTTCTATACAACAGTATGGATAAAGCAAAGTCGTTAGTATAAATACTTGAACATAAATTATGTCCTGACAAAACGTTACCTTTTAATTTTATTAAAATCTATTGACGTGTTGCCAAACTATTTTTATAAGATAGTAGCAGGCCGTGATAACCCAGTTAAAATATTTATTTCCTGGTTTTTGAACGCTTTCATTTTCTAAAAATATTTTCCACTTTTATTTTTTGTTAACGGATCCAATTTTACGTTAGGATTAGGAAGTTATAAGTTAAAAATATTGTTACAAAATATAGAAAATGCTAATTCTACCTCATTGTGCTTTTATAGGTATTTTAAAAGAAATTTGTACTCATATTAAAAGAGGAATTAGGGTGGAGGGTAAAAAAAGCACAAAAGCTCTACTTTAATGTATTTTTAATCCGTTATTATAGAAACAGTGGATGCAAAATTGAATTTAGCACAAAATACCTGCATGAAAAATACAAATTGCAGTCAAACTAATTTAATTTGCCAGGAATAAAATTATGAATATCAATGTTTCTGTGCCTGCAGTATAAATATAAATCATATTTATGAAATTTGTTGCAGTATACGTAAAAATAAATATATTAGGCGAACCAGGCGACCTATTTAACCAGATTTAAAGGCCACCTATTTTAATGTAGAATTAATAAACCTGAAATATAACTGATTACACAACATGTATTTTACGGCTGAAATTCAAATTCTCGCCAGTTAATTTTAATAACTGAACATTAACGGGCGGAACTATACGTCAGTGGTAGAAATAGCTACTTTAAAAAAAATATAATTATCCAGTGATTATCACTGAGTTAACAGCTTGTGGAAATACAGGGTGACAATTATCTACCGCGATACATGGATAACTTTATTATTATAAAAGTAGAAGAGTTGGTTAAATAAGTTAAGTTCGGTTGAATTACGAACGTAATTGAATAAAAAATTAACTAGTGTTGCCAACCTTCTAAGAAAGCTGCATAAAATTAAAAAATACTTCTAGAAAATAACCAAGTTTGTAAATTCAAATTTTTTCTAACTATAAAAGTTCAACAACAATTGATAATAAATAACTATTAAACAATTTTTAGATTACACGGTAATAATTTTTTGTTTGTTAAGATGATATCGAGATAAAAACAAAACTTTTATAATTGCTATCCATAGTTAACATAATACATATAATGATTTGTTTTGCATGTAATGTCAGTACTTCTTGGATAAAATGAGAAAAATGTGTAAATTATTAAAACAACTTTATAAGCTTTGACAAATTGAAAATTAGAACTATTTCATAATTTAAAACATGTTTACCAGATTTTCCACTTTACATAATTGTTATGTTTCTTGCCGAGCAAGTATTCTGTTAGTCTTTATCTTGCATTTTTATTCGTTATTAAAATATAACGTGTAATATTAATTTAAGTTTAAAGTTTTATTAAATATTGGTCAGCCGATCCCAAGGACTTCACTAATCAATAATTAAGCAAAATTAAACATTCCTGTACCCTTGAAATTATTTTACACGTTGCTTTGAGTATAGAGAAACGCTCAACAACTGTAACAACGAATTGCAAAATTAGTTTCTTACATTATTGAACTAAATGTAGACATAAGAATCCAGTAAAATATAAATAGCTTTACAATAATCCTATTACGAATACTTAAAACTGTTCATGCAATTTAAGTTGCTGTGGTTTATAACTGATTGAGAGTAACTAATAAGCATGTGGCACAAATTTTATGAAAACAAAACAAAAAGCACTTATTTTGCGCGTTACATTCTGTAAATCTGAACAATTTAGACATACATTTTTTTTAAAACAGCATGTAAACCATAAAATGTTTGCCATGACTTCCTAAACAAATGACGTTTGCAATTATTAGACAACTAAACGTTACATATCCTAGTACATTTTTCAACTTTTAAGCAAATCCATGTAGGTATTCTTTTGTATTTTATAACTGTTTATTGTGGTATGGCTAAATTTAATTACCTACTTTGAAAAGTTTGATATGTTAGATTAAAAAACGTAGCGTTTGCTGCAAAATTTACTTAAAACTGACTTTTAGTTAAATAATTGCAAACATCACTTGTTTATGAAATCATGGCAAACTTTGATAAAGACGTTTTTACAAAATTAGCCATATCTAGGTTATTTTTTGCATCAAATATATAAAACTATATTTTTGAAAAGCTAAACCAATTCTGTTTCATATAAAGTCATGGCCATCTAGGGTTTCTATTTAAATAAATATAAGTTAACTTCATATCTCGGAAGGTAATGACGCAAAAAAAAAATTGTTTTTAAATTAAGCATAAAAATCGGTATAAAAAATCTAAATAACATGTTCTATTTTAATCAATAAATAAGTTATAGTATACTTTTAAAAATGATGAAATTTCATTGTTCGTCTGTAATGCCAAAATGGTAAGCGATATAAAAAATCTGATCACATAGGCGCTCTTTTCTTTAAAATATAGCCCAAGAGACCGATCTCAGATTTTCGCTAACTATTACGGTAAACGAGATACCCCGCAAAACATTCGAATTTGGTCCACCCTGTACAGGGTGTACCAGTTATCGTCCTCAGCAGTAAACTGTAAGAGATACAGAGTTGGATAAATGAGTTAAAATGATCTATAATTTAAGAGCAACTATTCTATGTGAAAAAAATAATAGTTTTTACGCTATTCATTAATAACAAACAAATGTTTACTTGGCAAATTATTTTTGGAAACAAATAAATAATTTTTGAGTCTAACGTATTAATACAATTTTATAACAATGGTGGTGAACAGGTCGTAATAAACCCAGACCCAATTACTTTTCAACGAACTTAAGAGTAATTTGAGAAATAAAAACAGCGGGACATAAGAAAAGGGTTAGGGTGCAGGTTTTAGAACTTGTGTGACAATATGTTAAAAAAACCGGATTAACATATTCTTATATAACCAAATTCGAGCAGTTGATATTCAAGCAATTGGTTTTCGAGTAACTTGCATTTCGAGCAAAGTTACATTCGAGGAATAGATTTTCGAGCAATTGATTCGGGCAACAGATTCCGAGCAATGAGGAATTTACCGGTTACCAGTTAAATTATCACAGTGGTGTGTTTACGTACTCAATAAGAATTTTAACTGAAAATATCCAACTTGTGCTTAGTTCCTGTAACATCCTGAAAAAAACTAAAAACTTCATTTTTAAATTTTATTCATACCACTTTGGAATTTTGAAAATTTAATATTTTAAGTTAGGCAAGGACTCCAAGCACATGGCATTGTCAAAATTGATCCAGCCTTCTCAATTTTCATTTAGCAGGCGCCTAAACGGATTATGATCTAATTTGATAATATTTTTGTTGATTTTTAAAAATTTTATTGATTTATAAGGTTTAAAATTTAATTATAGTTTTTCTTGCCGGAACATACGACCTGTAGAATCGATCTTGTTAATTTGAAAATGTTTTGCACATTGAAAAAAGCATTTATGTTTTAAAATGGATGATAGTAAAGGTTGCAAAAGTATGACTTTTAATTAAGGTCACGAATACGCTAATATTTTTTCGCTTTAATGTTGTGTCACTTGCTGTTATGCACGTAGATCAATATGCTTTATTACTTCCAACAATACAAATTACGTATTCTACTACCTACATGCAAAAAGTAATTGATCATAGTGACATAAATAAGTGGTGCCGTCACCATCTAGGACGTATTTCTGCTTCATTAAATATATTGTTGCGTTCTGAGGTGCATTAAATTAAATGCCTGCCTAAAGTATGCTGGCAACTGGGACTAACTTTAATACAAACAAAAGCGATACGCAAGAGATAAGCGAGAATATGTTCTCCATCAACAATATATCATTGTGCTACATACAAGATACGCACTCAACCAAAAATAATCAGCCCCCAACGTTACTGCTAGCAAATTAAAGTAAAACCGTGGCTTCTTTTATGTCTGAAGTGAAATTTGGGATTTGCATGAATTTAAATTCAGAATGAACTATATTATCAATTATAACGAGCTTCAAATCCGTCAAAAATATGCGAAAAGAAAAATTTAGATTTCTTGCATTTCATTTTCCCGTGACGGCGCTTTTCAATTGAAAAGTGTGAAAATCCACAGCTAATATTACAATAAAATAATCCGTCTTCGAGTCCCTTGATACTAATTTAATAAAGATTTACAGAAACGTACAAAAAAGGTGGCTCTAACCAAACACGAATAAAACCAGCTTGATTCTGCTTAACTTCAAGAACTATCTAGCACGTTCTTGAAAAGTTAGTTACAGTTTTTTATAAGGTATATCTTTTTCTACTTATGTATAATGAAAGTTGACATTTTCTCACTGCCTACTTTACATGAAAGTTTTACTTTCGTCTCTAGTGGCGAAAATAATGTCAAAGTCAAAATCAAATTGTAAAATTTGCGATTTATTTTTAAGCTTTAACTTATAATTAATCAAAATTGCGTTAATATTCTATTCAAATAATTTAATTTTAATGAATTAATCAAAATTGCGTTAATATTCTATTCAAATAATTTAATTTTAATGTAGCATTTTATATAAAAGCCTAAGAATGGTACAAAAATTAATATTTAAATATATTTCGTTTGCAGGTTATAATTTCATTTATATAATATCAATGTCAGTGTGGTGGTGTCGCTATGGAAATGAAATGATTAATTAAAACTTTGTACATATTAATTGTCATTTGGTTCGTTTACGTTAACGTTCGTTTTATAACATAATTTTAGTTTCGTAGAAAAAACAGCATTTACGACTCGAGATGTAATCAGTTTTTTTCGTTCGTGAGATTTTCTCACTCGCCGCTGTGCGGCTCGTGAACAACTCTCACCTTACAAAAAAACTGGACTTTCATCTCTTGTTGTAAAATATACTATTTTTAAATTCTAGTGTCTTCTAGAATTAATGCAACAAGAGATATGATAAACTAAAGTTTTTGAATTCCACAGTCATATTTGGGGGTCGATTTCTGCTGAATTTTAAACTTATTTAAAGTACGTAGGTATCCTATTTTGCTAGATTAGTCAAAAACATAAGACATTTTTATCTGGCAAGGTTTCTCCTATATACTTTTGTTTAAAAACAATTTTTATACGTCTTCTTTTCCTTATTCTTGCGCTTTTCTACTGTTGAGTGTAAGGCTTTTATTTCTTTTAAGATATGTCTAAAGCTGCGTTTACATAGAAAAGTATTGCATTGTATTATATTGTATTGTATTGCAAGAGTAGCGTTCACATAGAGGTATTATAGTGGCAGCGCTACCTACTTGTACACTAATGGCGATTCCCATTGCGCATACGCAGGGTTAATCCGTAGATCACTGTGATTGGTTCTTGTTACGGGGAAGAAATTAAGAAAAGTTTTGGTTTCTAAAGCTTACTATGGATGGAGTAAGCGAATATTTAAATGATGCTGACTTTATAAAATGTTAAATTATTTAAATATCATTTTTCTGTGTTTTTTCTTTTTATTAACTATGTATATTAATGTAATGTACGTAAATTATTATTGTGACAAGTTCTACACCTTTTTTGGGATATTCAGAACAAATAAAGATTATTATTATTATTATTATTATTATTATTATTATTATTATTATTATTATTATTATTATTATTATTATTATTATTATTATTATTATTATTATTGCAAGAAGCTTGGAGTTTGCAAGGTCTTGCTACGCGGCCTCCAAGGCAATTCCAATACTTTGCTTATGTGAACGCTAGCATTTAATATTCGTAGACTTAACTTTGCTTACACTACAATACAATACAATACTTTTTTATGTGAACGCAGCTTAACTCCACTCAATCCCTCTGTTCGTGACAGTTTCTTTTATCTCTTCATTCTTGATTCTCTTTCAAATTCATCGTCCAGTTATCGCTTTTTAGGCTTTCCTGGGCAACCTATTGTAGTGTATTGGTTGGTATGGGAATGTTAGTTCTGAGGTTGGCACCAAGCAAGGGTAGCATGCGCCTGCCGGTAGCGATAGGTCAGCCATGTTCGGTGATATACGTGTGTGTACCGTATAATTAAATAAATCAGTTTAAAGTACTTGTTAGTTTTATTCTTGGAAACTAACTAAGACAGTACACCTATCTAGTCCCATTCGATGCATACGACCTCTTTTTAATTAATTTAAATAATGTTACGTCTAGTCTTAGACTGATAAGTAACTTAATTTTATTCGTAGTATACTAAGTTAAGATCTAACAGTCACCCATTGATGTCTTCTAGTTGATCTAAGATTAAGGGCACTCAATTCTTGTGCACAAGCACATTACACCAACTCAAAGGGTTTCTTCCTCTTAACTCTTCTTACTATGGCCGTGTAATTGAGAAGCTGGATATTCCCGATATTTACATGCTACAGTAGTCTTCCTTCCTGACTTCTCGCAAATTTCTGGATTTCGCTGTCCCTAAATTCCACTCCATGGTCCGTTTGGAGATTATTATTTATAATGTACCAGGGTGCATCTACGATGTTCCCAAATACTTTGTTTTGAGAAGCTTGGATTATTTTAATTTAGCTTTTTTGGTACAACCTCAGAGCTGTATACCAAACGTCCACACTGGTTTTAATATCTGCTTGTACTGTTGTAGAAGCTTTATTAGGTACTGACAGAGCGGAGTTCCTCCCTAATAGCTGATACATTTTTCGATATCTAATACCCAACTGCTCTCTTTTCTTTCTGACAAGAGGTATGGGGTTATTATTTTTGTTCCATCAATCCTAAAAGTCGCCCTTTAAAATAATAGTCTATAACAGTGTTTCTCAAAATGTGGTCCGCGGACCCCTGGGAGTCCCTGAGTCCTTCTAAAGGGGTTCCCCAAGCCTTCAAAAATAATCCAGATTTATTATTGAATAAAAGTTCCATGGCTTATCTATGACCTTCAAGTCTACAAAAAGTTACGATAAATTGTAATTTAAAAAAAGCAGAAATATTGTCTACAATGCAATTCACTGGAGTCCTCTGTAAGCATTTAATTTTGAAAGAGGTTCTCAAAGTAAAAATTTTAAGGAACACTGGTCTATAGACCTCAACATACACACATATTAATGAATTTCAGCATTATGTTATCAACATTAAAACTAAAAGTTTCGCTGAATTTAAAAAAATTGCAAAACCGTCAGAACTATTCATTTTTATTTCACTGTGAAACTACAAACTAATGAAATAATTAAAATTATTAAACATTAACTTTATATTTTTTGCAATTTTTTTCGAACGTTTCTACTTTGCAAAGGAAAGGCTTATAGCTTTAAACTAGAAGGTTCCAACCCGGAAACAACTTATACATAGAAGGAAGAGTTTAGCGAACTATCAATAAATTCAGGTTTTAATATGAAATGCACATTTTTAGTGTTTCTGCACTATCTGTGAAAATGCCAGAGCTACAGCATTTTCTATTATATTCAGAGCTTACTTTTTTACGACTTTTGAAGATACTTTAACAGTGTTTATCATCTCTATTAAAAGTTTATTATGTTGTATATTAAATATTTGTGTTTTATTTTCCATAACATATCTCAGTAATATTAAAACTTTTTGAACGCAAAATACAGTTGCAAATTCTATCGGTAGTCTGAATTTTTATTGTATAACGATACAAAAAAAAATTGTTTATAATAGCCAAGTCCTTTTAATTTATATAATTTATAAATTCTTATCTTTAAGGAAAGTCACAATGACTGACTGACCACTCTTGTGTAAAGTTTTTGTGTTCAGTAATTAATAATTTATTTGTGCGTCAGTAATTATTCCGGTTTCAACCTTGCCACCTTTGTATTTCAACACAACTTGAATGTTACCTTGTAGGTGAATATTACACACTTAAAGCGTATCACTCAGGGTATGTTTAGAAATTGTATTACCTGCCCTTTCTTATATGCACAATAATTTTTTGTGCTGATTTTTCTCAATGTAAAATAATAAAAATCCAACATAAACATTTTTTTTTTACATTTGGAATTCGGCAACGCTTGGTACTTATTGGAAATATGCGGAAAATTTTGCGGTTTTATAACCAATATGGTAATTGCGTGTTTACTTTACCGGGTATATTTTAAGTAAGTAGTACTCAACAAATAAGGTTGTTTATTCCTGAATTAATTTTTCAGGAGTTTTTGCTGCAAAAAAAAGAGAGACAGAACAGAGAAAACATGTATAACGAAATGTTATACAATTTTTTATGAAAAAGTAGCCTTTGATAATTAAAGTTTACTCCTGACCTTTACTGAAATAATGTCTTTCTATTTACTGGAAGTTTTGCTTAAAAAACCTCTTTTAACATAATAGTTAACCCACAAAATGTTTGCATTAAAATGGCCAAGAACTTTACAACTAACCTAATTTTATTGGTGTCATTGTATCATAGGATTAAAAATAACATTATTTTGAACTTCTAAAAGCTATTTCGAATCTACGGTTCAATTTTAGAACGTACAACTGTAATTTTACGACAATGGATTTAAGTACTGTAGTTGTGGAAATATTTTAATAATTCTATAATCAATAATAGGATTTTATTAAACATGGTTTTTTAAATTAACTAAAGAATTTTAAAATTAAATAATGTGTTGTTTTAATTCATAAATTGACCGTAGCCTGCTGTGTGTGCCTTTTATAAATATATATAAAAGTCCAGCCTGACTCTGTCTGTGACTCTGTGACTCTATAACGCATGAATATAGTAACGCAGTAAACTACTACGGGTTCATTTGACCGACTGAGTTGTGTCTAATGAACCGTAAATTTTTACTCACGGGTAACATAACAGTGTCTAACTTGCAGCTCCCGGTATTATAAAAAGTAATAGTTTAAATTTAAGATATACAATATTCCCGTCCTAGGACGGGCTAAGTGCTAGTATATCTATAGTTTAGATGAAAATGATATCAAGTAGGAAAAAAATATTCGAAAACCATAAAACAAAGTGCAATGAGATTTTTTTAAATCTTAAATACAATACATATGGACCATTTATTATTGAAAGTCTATTAGGTGGTGATCATGAATGTAGAAGTAATATACCATGTGTGATACAATTCTGAAAAAAAAACCTTCTATTTGATTATGTTAATGGGAAAATTTCCGTCTATAAGAAAAAATAAAGTAGGTTGAAATAACACAAAAACGAATCGTTCTAGAAAAATCACCACCCGATTCGGCTAAAAAGTTGCTCAGGCAGTTTTTTTTACACATTTGAAATCCAAAGAATTATACACGATTTTCAAAAATCGTATTATCCCAATTTTCTTGAATACAGTTTGAAGATATTTTTAATTTCTCTTCGGTTTATTCATGATCACCAAATTTCGCAACTTTCCCAACATTAAAGTTATGCTCTAACTATTATAATAAGCGAGATACCTATGCTTAAACTCGAATTTCAAACACCTTGTATAATGTAAATCATTTTAAGTTTATTCAAGTATTTTTTTATTATCATTAGTATTTATCAAAAACGTAAGTAATAAGTAAATTCATCAGCACATTTTGAAATATAAGTATTAGTGATTTATATAACGTAATTAATATAATTGTTTATACATCTATTGAATCATCGTCATTAATAGGAGTGATAAAGTCTTAGGACATTTCACTTTGTTTTAAAGTTTTTAAATAGGTAACTAGTAAATTAGGGGTGTATAGGAAAGCAAATCCATCTTTATGCCATTTTTAATGTATTTGCACTTCTGATTTAACATTAACATTTCTATTGTCGAAAATTAGTAATGATTCTGAAATAAATTGCAAGTAAAATGTTTCGAGATAAAAATACCATACATTTTTGTAATCGTAAACAGCTTTAACTCATTTTTTGCAAAAAGTTACTTAAGTTACTTTCAGAATAACCTGCTCAATTGTTTATTTGTACATTATACAACTAATTACACATAAGCTATATGTGTATATTGTGACTGACCGTACTGTACATAGGCCGCACTGTTGTGGAAGAGTACTTATTACTCTTATATTTATTGTTGTTAATTATGGCTCGTGATCGTTTTTCTATGATGTTGGACCCTTCAACGTTGTTTTACGTAGTACACAGGTCTAGAGCAATTATTACACAGTAAGAAACAAATAAAACACAGCAATTTTAACAACAAACTCCTTTATTTTTCGACCGGCTGTACATTTCTCGGTGGTTGGTTCTCAACTACCCAAGCGCGACTGTCCCAAGATTTTGGTTCCTGTTGCTAGCCACTTTTTACTGTAGTTGTATCTATTCTATAAGTACATTTGCATACGAGTAATAAGTTCTATTTAAGATGAACAAATTTATCAACAAATCGTTTGTTGATTGACGGGACCCAAATACTGATGTTGTAGGACCCAAGTTATGGCTGTGGTATTTTTTTTTTTTTAATTGAGTGTTTAAGGACGCTTCGACATCTGTGGTCACTAGCGTCCGGGAGGAGGGGGCGGGGAACAAGGAAAGGGTGGGTAAGGTAAGGGTAGGTGGAAGTACTGTCACAACATTTGCCTATAGTAGGTAGAGGGAAGCACCTGAAACCTCTACGATGACAGACGGCCGTGGGATTCGAACCCAAGACCTCCCGATTAACTTGGAAGATTGCATACCAACCAGCCACCGAGCTCGGTCTGTGGTATTTTAACATTAATGTGTTTTACTTAAGTTGAAATCCTCATAACTTGGCCCTTTTGAAGTATTACATGTTTAAGTAACTGATGCATCAGCATTAAATGCTGATGCATCAGTTACAACAAATTTTGTTGCAATGTTATTCATTTAAAAGTAAATTAAATAACATTGAAGTAAAATAAAATAATTGATCTCAGGCGGTATGTGTAAAAAATATTAATAATAATAGATTTAAAAATGTTTTCTTTTTTTTACAGAAATTTAACAAATGCATGAGTACCTATTGACGTTAAGGATGTTTAAAGGTAAGACCATTATTTTTATAAAATAGTTTTTTAACAGTACATTTCTAATAAAAAGAGAATTTTTTAATAAGAAAATTCTTGAATTAAAACCTTAGTCTTAGTACGAAACGGTGAAATAATTTTAATTAAACTTTAAATAAAGTCAGCAATCGAACATGCTTAAAACGCTAAAGGTTAGATGTGCGGGACACAGCTTGGGGCACGCAACCTGTCCAGTTATCGACCCCGCAATCCGACCCCTTACTGGGCATTCGCGCCCTTACCAACTCCGTCAAATTTACACGAAAGCGATCCTAGAGCTTTAACGAAGCTTTATGAAACCGTCAAACTCCGGAAAATATAATTTTCCGTTCTTAAGCCTACTCATAACAGAAATCGACTGGCATTGTGTACATTTTGAATGGCCTACTTCAGTTGTAGATGACTCTTTTTGTGACGTCGTTAGTTGTGTTAAGGTCTCATTTTTGGGATATTAGGGCATTAGGGCGTCAAAAAATATTACTTTAACTTAAGGACGCGGAGAAAACTTATTAAAACTCGTAGCTCTTTTAAATTCGTTTAACTGGTCCGCAAACATCAGGTTAAAAATATATTTCATTCGTTTCTTTTTTAATTCCCAATTAATTTACGTTATGCTGAACTTAAGCAAATGATGGTTTCCAATAAAATCCATTAATCTTTATCGACGTAATGCGATTCAATTTTTTTAGGATTTAAAATAATTTCTTTAGACTGTTTCAGTCCAGTCAATTAAGAATAATTTAAGAATTTTATTTAAATGTACTAATAGATTTTTACATTTTTTTAAAATAAATTTTGAAATATTTAATATGGATTCTTAAAGACCACATTTGTTTAACAAATCCAAAAAAAAACAGTTGTGCATAAGTACATAACAAATTTAGTAGCTTCTAAAAACTTATCAGTGTTGCCAACTTTCTGAAAAAAATTCCGACAACTGAAAAATTGTATGAATTTTAAGCACAGTTGTCTTTTTGTCTATAACAGAAACAACCAAATAGTATGTTTTAATAAAGACACAAATACTTTTAATTATTTTAAAGCTTTGGCCTGCAAAGTTTTTTTTTTTTTTGAATGACTGCTATACTTTATATACAGGGTGTGTAAAAATTGGCGGAAGCGCTACACGGGGCGATGTTTTTCGTAGAATTCTAAGTCGAAAATCTTAATACGAAAATGTTGTACCATGCTTTCTATGGCCTTAGGAACCATTTAAAGAAAAAAAAAATTGGCAACATTGCATACATTGAGTTGCGTTTGGTCATTTTTTTTATTAGCAATTTTTACTTAGCTATTTATAATATTTGTTCGATCTGAAAGCCTTCAGTTCGTAAACATAGCTGCAAACTTTTGGGTATCGTAAAACACAAACTAGAAATAATTACGAGAAAAACAGAGATGACAATGTTGCCATATGTATTATTTTCATTCAAATCAGTGATTTACATATTTTCAACACCAATTTTTGAAAGGAAGAACACAATCTCTAGCAAAAAATACTATTCGAAATTTATTTTTATTCCAAATTGCAGCTTTTTCATTTGCAAGTATTAAATAATGACGCTTAGTAAAGGACTAAATGTCAAAACTTTAAGGACCTCTTGCAGACAGCAAGCATGGTACAACATTTTCGTATTAAGATTTTCGACTTAGAATTTTACGAAGAACATCGCCACGTGTAGCGCTTTCGCCAATTTTTACACACCCTGTATAGTCTTTTTTAAAATACTACTCTATATTAAGTATTAAATAACATTATTTATATACGTTTGGAAATATGTAGTGTTAAAATATTTGATTTAAAAAAAGTCAAATATAAATTGTAAAATGCTTTTAAAAAAACAAGGAAATTGAAGCAAACTATTGATTTGGGGGCATAAAGTTAACTTACAAATTTTATTTATAACCATAAACAAATTCTTTTCTAATAATACTCTCCAAGTCTTATGATAACAAACGTTACACATGTTATACGCTGTAGATAAGTAAAGAAAAAATTACATATCTTGATTATAAGATTAATAGCTTTATGAAGTATATCTAGCGTAATTTTAAGACTATCGGCTTTTCATCGGTGGATTTCATGTCTATTTAAAAATAGTTCTAAATAGTCTTAATTTACGTTAAATATAATTGCACATTTAAAAACACTCAAAGCTGTAGAGTGTAGACTATAAATATTATATTTTAAAACAGACAATTTAAAATGATGTAGTTTTGTTAAATTATTTTATTGTCAATAACCGTTTGCGAAGAGCAATAGTTATTTACGCAACAAGACCGGAAAGTGGTACTTTACTGGACGAGTGGGCAGTTTTTGGACGATCCGTAAGCGAGTCCTGGTAGCATAAGAGTCCAGTAAAGACACTTTACGTGTATGTTAAGTACAATAGTTTTTCTGCGTCCGCCATTCACACCAAAATCACTATCGTCACCAACCATAATTAAACACTAACTTAACAAACTACAAGTGAAAACTCGCTTGGTGGAATAACGATGCTTGTTTCACAGCGCAAATCAACAAAATAACTCATCACCATGGCAACCAGCTACTTTCCGGCCTAGGACGATAAAGAGTTGTTATTACCATGGCATCCAGTTACTTTCTGGCCTAGGCCAGTAAAGATGTATTTTTCAGCCTAAAAATTGATCGGAAACAGTGGCGTACGCAGAAAAATACTTCAGGGGGGATATTGTTTTAATTTGCAAAAATAATACTGACTAATTTCAAACGGGGCACGGTAATGGTAAAATTAGAAAATGTCCTAGGGGGCTAGACACAAATAGTGAGCTGTAAGGAAGAGGTGCAGGGGGTAACTGTGCCATAGGCATTTTTTTTTAAATTTTCAAGGTCATACGTATCCAAAAATAACATTTATAAGTAAAATATATAAACATAACATATTTAATATGTATTTTATATGTTTGGAAATGCGATAATTATAATTTTAGTTCTTTTAAAATTTTCGGGGGGGTTTTATAGGGGGATATTATTCCGCATTTAATTTTAGTGGCTCATGTGTGGGAACTGGGATATTACGCGGGCGTGTTTTAATTAGGGGGAATTCTCCCCCTTGCGTACGTTACTGATCGGAAACCACTGATTTTCTGGACGGACACAGAAAAAAATTATTCCTTGTAAACACTTTATTAAAATTTAAATCAAAACTAATTTTTATGCCACTTTTGTCTTCTTGATACCGTTCAAAAATTTAGTAAATCTTCTTAAGGTTTTCTTTAAAACCTCAGGAGAAAACCTATACATTTTTGAAAAATTCTAGGTGATATAGGCGTCCTTTATTCAAAATACTATTGTTTCTTTTTGTTGTTATACGTCGGGCTTGTTATTTTAGTATTGTAATTATGCAGTTCCTATTAAGTGTCCATTTTTTATCATTTTAATAGGTTTTTGTTGCGGTTACTGAACAATTTGGTCTAATTGCAAAATAATTCCACCGTTTCCGGAAGAAAAAAAACGTGTTGCTCTTAGTTATTAATAAACACGTAGCAATAATATGTCACTAGGGTCCTCCGAGGATGAGATAAAAAAACGTGACGTGCCGTCTTGCCGCTGCTCTTACGTACCGTATTTATCAGTGTTAAAATATCCCAGACGATCGATAGTCGTTTCACACACACACTACGAAATAAATTTAAGGAAAAACCAAACCTGGGCCAACATAATTACAGAAATTACGGGAAAATGAATCAAATTCTGGCTAAAATTACCAAATAACGCGCAAGGGTTACGCTATAGGTCAACAACGCAAAGGGTAGCTGAAACGACCCTCTACCCCGGCTATGTTCGTGAAATATTCACGTCGTGAATGAGCGTTTAAAACTATTACACACAAACTATGCGATTTTACTTAATATCCCCCAACACTAATAATTAAACTCTCCAGTTTAATTGTTTTGCGTTTAATCCACTGCACGTATCCGGTAAAACAAATATAAAATGGAATTCGTTTTATGTAACGAGTTTTAACTAGATTGTCATGTATTTAAACATCCTAACGCAACTATTTTTATTGTTTTAATTGTATTCTCTTCGTTTTATTAGTTTTGAATGCCTTTAATAGAATCACTGCGTTTGTATTCATCGTATTTCCATTTATTATAGAGATAAAAAGATGGCTAAGTAAGCACAAAAAGTGTTTTAAGGTGTTAAGTGACAATCTAAACTAAACTGAAGATATGTACAGGGTGTTCCAAATTCGATGGGATTACATGGGTATCTCGCTTAATATTCAAGATAGAGAAACGGTTCAATTACCAAAACCGTGCAGTTTTTTGAGACAGTCAGAACCGTTTTAAAAAATATTCTCTCATTTACCGTTTTTGAGTTATTAAAAAAAATTTTTTTTTTGTCATATTAATAATGTGTCATATCTCCGTTATTGTAGTAAATATCGAAGAAATTAAAAAGAATAATTTTTAGATATTTTTATGTAGAATGTAATGGTACCTACCTACAAATTAAAAAAATGTCACGTTTGCCGTTAAAAAGTTATGACACAAACTTATCTTTTTATAAATGAAAACTATAGTTAGCCATGACCTTTTTAATTTTTTTTTTCTTATTCCAAATATATAAGAGTTGATGTAGTTATATTTAATAATACGCAAATCACGAAGATTTATTAGTTTTTTTTTTGTAAAGAAAAACACAGCAGGCTGTGAAAATGAAAAACGAACAAATTGTAAAATCTTTAAAAGCGGAGTGACTAACAAAATATCAAAGCTTCTACAAAAACATAAAATCAAAACCGTTTTTAACGCTCCTTTGAAGCTCTCGAATAAATTAAGAAGAACACACGACACAGGACTACACCACGCGGGAATATATAGCATACCTTGCTCCTGTGGAAAAGTATACATAGGACAGACTGGCAGGAGTATACAAACGCGTCTCAAAGAACACGAAGGACAAACAACAAGAAAACAAGTCGATAAATCAGCGGTAGCAGAACACGCCCAAGGTACAGGACACAACATCCTCTTCAGAGAAACAAAACTACTGGCCCGCGCAAACCATTTCTGGACAAGATTATATCGAGAATCATTGGAAATCATCAAGAACCCAAACAACTACAACAGAGACACAGGCATACAACTCCCAACCATCTGGAAACCAGTCATCACAAAATCACTGAGGCAGAACAAACCCATCAAGCGGAACGCCACGCCTCCACAAGCTGGATATATAAACCCAGCAACATCCCTCACAAATTAGTCGTTTTGAAAAAGACCAAGACACAATGGTCGAAACGTCAACTACTTCTAAATATAGAAGACGCGGTTCCAAACCCGGAAACCAAGATTGTATTATAACTTAGCGTTGTTCCTTGCATTATTAAAAAATCCTCTTACAATGATCTTCTTACAATAGTTACCCGTGAGGAGATAATTATAGTATGAAATTAGAAAAAATCAATTTGCATCTTCCCACAATTTTATTAGTGTTAATAGCTGGAAGTATTTTTACTGCAAAATGTGTGGCTACGATGTACTTTGAGCAACACTTAATTAAAAAATGTTTAATATCTTAAAGTCTGTGGTTTTAATTTATCTCTTATTAACCATTGTTTTTCTGTCGGCTTGAGGAGTTTACTTTTAATTATGTGCAAAATTGACATAAGAGAATGTGATGTTGCAAAATGTATACTTCTTAAAAATATTTTGTGGGGGATTACCAAACCTCGACCAACATTTTTATGATAAGTTGTTCGGCTTATATGCAAGCAATAATGCTAGATTTAAATCGTCCGTCAATTAAATCATACCCTGTATATCACAATAAAGCTTTTAAGAATTGAAGGGTTTGCTGCAAAAAGGGGTTAGCTCCAAATTTTGTGCGTTTTGAGTTAGACATCCTATCTTGTGCAAATAAAAGAACTCTTTCGATTGGTGCAAGAACGAGGTAGCTCCTAGCGCTCATTTCAGAGTTATTTCACATATTATGGATTTGGCTATCTTGTTCGTTTGGGTCAAGAAAGATGCAGCTCCTGGAGCTGCCTCCTTATTGCGACAAATGGCTGAGGTGGTTTGTTGACATAAAGGTTATAGTTAACAGATTTTGTTGTTACACCAGTAGTAGTACGTTATTTTGACAAAAGTTTTGTACTTTTTGAACTAAGACGTCGTTTTTTAATACTTTTTTTTTAAAGGTAAAAAGAGAGAGGCTGTGAGCTAAAAAAACAACTTGCACAAAAACACGGGTAGAGGTGAAGTAAACCATTTTTTATGCATTCCGTAATTTGAGCTCAGTAGAACATTCGCAATTAGTGACTTTTAAGCTAATTGACTTCGGTTTTGTCGCTTCTTGATTTATCGACTCCTTCGTAAAACCTCTTGAGTAATTTAGAAACTCAATTATTCATAAAAACAAGCTCCTATTTAGGAAATTAAGATGCAAATTTGGCCGTTAATGTCGTGGGACTGTTTACTTAACTTAGTGCTTGTGAGTTAAATCTATTTAGTTTTGGTTTTAAATTCATGTATCTAACAATAAGTGAAACGTACAGCACAGGGTTTTACCCTGTTGTATTATTAACTGTAGAATTTTAAATCCTGTTGTTGAGAAGATCCAACCGTATTTTGTGTGCAAATGTGATCGTTCATCTTATATATCTTTTCGCATTTTTCATGATTCATGCTAAAAGTTCTACGGCTGCATAAAAATAAAAACACAGGTCTAGGTTTTGATTATCATCTCAACGTAAACATCTTTGTCGGTGTACAATTCTGAAGTTGTCCTAAAAGGGACAATCATATGATAATTTAATAGATATTTAATGTTAAAAAAGTATTTATATATTGATTCTATCATTTAGCTGTAGTCCTTTAAACATTATTTTAAATTAATGTTTATTTTAAAATAAAATATGTAACGGTACTTTAACACAAAAACTGTTGCAATATAATTTGCTGTTTTCACTTATTCGTAATAGAATTCAAAACAATTCATAAAGTTTTAATATTACGTTTTTCAAAGTTGCTTCTGCCTTGACGAAGGCAACAAATTGCGCATAGTCAAAAGTAATCTTTCTGGTTTATGAATTAAATCACTACTCAGATTAAAGGATTTCCAAATTTTTTTATCCATTGTTAATCAAACATATTTAACGCAAATTGATTTTTTTTTAGTGAAAGAGTAAGCGCTGAGCCATACACAAGGTGTTGGCTATAAAGTGAAAAACATAGGTATGAAAGGAAGAAATGCCAAAAGAATGGGGACAAGCAATATTATGCCCAGTGTATAAAAAAGGGGATGCAAGTGTTTGCCACAACTACAGAGGTATTTCCCTGTTAAACGCCGCATATAAAATTATAGCAACTTATATAAAAAATAAATTAGTAGAAGAAACAGAAAACGAAATAGGGGAGTACCAATGTGGCTTTAGGAAGGGAAGAAGCACCACGGATCACATTTTCACCCTAAGAGAGATTCAAGCAGAAAGCTATCAACACGAGAAACAGACATTTGTTTTGTTTGTCGACTTCAGACAAGCATACGATAACGTTCAAAGAGAAGCATTGTACAAAGCAGTAGAAGAAATGGGAGTAAGTGGTAAACTTACAAGAATGATAAAAGTAACGTTAAGAGGAACAGAAAATCTGGTTAGAGTAGGCAGCAAAACATCAGAAGTTTTCGAGAGTAAGGAGGGGGTTAGACAAGGGAACCCAATGTCGGCGAATCTGTTCAACATTGTGCTGGAAAAAGCAATAAGGGAAGCGAAGATCAACAGAAGTGGACTGGTATATAGAAGAAGGCACCAATGTTTAGCATTTGCGGATGATCTTGTGCTAATTACTAGAAGTAAAGAGGAGTTGAGAACTATAACGAAAACACTGGAGGAAAAGGCGGGAAAGGTGGGATTATATATAAACGAGCAGAAGACAAAGTATATGGAATGGAAGGACAGTGAATTTAAAGGAGGAAACTACTTGAATGTAACAACAGAAAGTGGAAAAGAATACAAGTTTGAAGAGGTGGAAAAGTTCACGTACCTAGGGGCTGTATTCTCAAGAAACCCAAATATAGGCAATGAGATACAGGCAAGAATAATGGCTGGAAACCGATGTTTGGGAGCACTACACAGAGTTCTGAGAAATAAAAATATTTCTAGAAAAGCAAAGATCAAAATATACCACACTACTATAAGACCAATAGTGACGTACGCGTGCGAAACATGGACGCTAAACAAAACAGAACAAACAAGACTAGAAGTGTGGGAAAGGAAGGTGCTAAGGAAAATATTTGGCGGAAAGAGAATTGGAGATGGGTGGGTAAGAAGAACAAACGATGAATTAAAAGAACTATACAAAGAAACAAGTATCATTGGGGTTATAAAAGCACAAAGGCTAAGGTGGCTGGGACATACAGAAAGAATGGGGAGTACAAGAAGGCCGAAAATGGTAATGATAAACACGATAGGGGGGAGGAAGAGAAGGGGACGACCCAAAGCAAGATGGAGGACGGAAGTGGAGAGAGATTTAGAAGCGTTAAAAATTACTGGATGGAGAAGGAAGGCCAGCGATAGAGAAGGATGGAAGAAAGTTATCAAACAAGCCATGGGCCAACTTGGCTCGCAGAGCTAAATTTTATTTATTTATAATCAAACATATTTAACGCAAATTGATTTTTTTTTAGTACAAGAGTAAGCGCTGAGCCATACACAAGGTGTTGGCTATAAAGTGAAAAACATAGGTATTTTGAAAATCGTTTGAGATAGAAGGATGGTTATATTAGCAAAGAAGTGTTTTTTTATGTGCCTACCAAGAATCTAAATTGAAAGTGTTTATATCGTGTCCAGTTTCTAATATCTTAAAAAAACGTAAAACTTAAATTTAAACCTTAAATAAATCTCTTATTATGAACATCACTTCGCTGAAGTTTGGTATTTTTAGATTAGACAAAAGCTTTAATCGTCTGACGTGGTCAAAATTAAACTATTCTACTTCGTTTTTGAGATACGATAGTCAACGTTTTTATGCGCGCCATTTTACACTTTTATGTTATCAGTTGATGAGTTATATGATGACTACAATAATTGTAAAATTTACAAAATATGCACATACACAGGATGTTTTTTTTTTAAATACTGCGAAATAATTCGGAAGATGATTCCTTATCGAAAATTAAGGGTAGTCTTTTACTCGTATATAAAGTTTTTCCTTAGAGGTCTCCTTTCGGAGTTACACGCCCCTAAAGGGGAGCGGTAAATTTATGTTTTTATTTTATTTCTCAAATTTGAATAAATGTAGAAGAATGATATTTAATAGATGTTTTATACTTATTGAAAGATTTCCCATAGTAATATTTTCAATCATCTCCCACCTTCACAGGGAGCTGAAAAATGCGACCCCTGTTGGTTTTTTATCAGAACTTTATGGTAGGTTAAAATTTTGCATTTAATTTTTTTTTAAACTTGATTTATTTTGAAACTTTTATTATTCCTTCGTTTTTCCTGAAAAACCTACCGGTTTTGAATAAAAAATAAAATAAGTAAACATGGTTACCATGGTTTGTTTATGATCCTATTGGGTAAAATTGACGGGTATAATTCATTTTGAAGTTTACTCGGCGACAACGCTAAAACGCCCGTCGATTCTACCCAATAGGATCATAAACAAACCATGGTAACCACCAAAATGAATCGTTTTATATTGGAATATTTAATGGTTCATGATTACTTATTTTATTTTTTACTCAAAAACGGTAGGTTTTACGAGTAAAACTAAACAACAAAAAAGTTTCTAAACAAATCAAGTTTTCAACAAAAAAATAATAATTGCAAAATTGTAACCCACCAAAAAGTTTTCATTAAAAAAAAACAAAAGGCGTCGCACTTTTCAGCCCCCTGTGAAGGTAGAAGATGATTGAAAATATTACTATGGAAAACCTTTTAATAAGTATAAAACATCTACCAAAATATCATTCACCTAAATTAATCCAAATTTGAGAAATAAAATAAAAACCTAATTTTACCGCTCCCTTTTAGGGAGTGTAACCCCGAAATGATACGTCTAAGGAAAACATTTTATATGAAAAACCGCCCTTAATTTTCGATAAGGAATCACCTCCCGAATTTTTTAGCAATATTTAAGAAATTTTTTGTATACAGGGTGTTCTCATTTAAATCGTTTAATTGGGAGAAAATACTTTACTCATTAGTGAAGTAACTAAAAATACATTAAACATTATTGACTCAAATTTGAAAAAAGTCTTACAGTGAAAGCAGAAATAAAATATCTTAAATCGTTTCCGAGATGAAGCCCAAAGATATAACTTGTGGAACAGGTTGCATCAAAGAAATAAAATTTATTGTTGATAGTAAAATGAAATAATAAAATCTAAAAAAAACATTGAACACATCGTAAAAATTTTCATTTCATTAAAAAAACATAAATGAAATAATATCATCAAACAATTAAATTGATTCAATCGTACAAGATTTCTCAGGAACTTTTAGGCCACCACACATGATTTACTGTGTTTATTTCTAACAATAAACGAGGTAATTGACCTTTTAATAATCCCTGTGACACCCGGTGTTATATTTTACCACGAAAATAAAACAAAAAACCAATATAATTAAAAGCCAACGTTCGACTAAACGTTATTACAGTGAACTTAAAAATTGATTTGGACTTTTTTGTCGCTATAAATAATCGGTTTTAGAGCAGATTTAAACCGCATGTATGTGCAAAAGCATTGTGAATCGATAGTAAATAATGCGTTCCACACCTTCTGCTGAACGCTTTTTATTCCCTTAAAAGCTCCATTCCGTCGATATCTACAAAAACCGAACTGTGGGTACCTTGTTTGTCAGGGAAACTTAAAAAGGCTGGAGATTACAAAGACAATTTATATAAACGCTGTCTAAAACGCACTTTGTTTTAAAATACAGGAGCAATTTCTTTGTCTGGGGCTTAACAGCGCAGACGATTTGTTAAATCGTAACCGAAATGAGGTAGTTCTTGATTGTATTAATTAAATATAGTATCGCTGCTAACATGTGATAATGCAGTAGGACCGTCTCAATTAACCCTCGAATGCCCAAGATCGGGTCAGATATGGCCCGTAACCTGATAATTTCTGTATGAATCGTTTAATTCTTGTTAGATTGCCTTATGAATTTGTCCACTCTACTTTTTTAAGCATACTGGTAGTAAACAAAGGCGCATCCCTTTTTGATTTAAACTTTGGACACGTGATATGTACATGGCTCAGTCAACTTGTAAAATCCGTCGTTTTATCAAATGCTTAGTCGTTAGACTAAATGCGAGAATCTTGTCAAATGGATACGAAGTTAAACATATTTGACTATCTGCTTAATTATTCTAGTCATTAAGTTGAATGCGTCAGTACCAATAGACATTAGATAATACGAAAAGGTTTCAGTAAGTTTCAGTTTAAATGAAAACGTTTAACTAATCCGTGTCTTTATTTCTATCCAAAAATTAACTTAGTCTTTGACAACTGCAGAAACGAATTTTTAGATATACAGGGTGTTTCTTAAATATTGCAAAAAAAAAATCGTGAGGTAATTCCTTATCAAAAATTAAGCGGGTCTTTCCTTATTAAAAGGTTTCCCACAGTCATATTTTCAATTATCTCCCACCTTCACAGGGGGCTGAAAAGTGCGACCACTGTTGGTTTTTTAATCAGAACTTTGTGGTGGTTTAAAATTTTGCAATTTAAAAAAAAAATAAGCTTGATTTATTTAGAAACTTCTTTATTTTTGAGTTTTTCTCGTAAAACCTACAGGTTTTGAGTAAAAAATTAAATAAGTAAACACCATTAAATATTAAAATGGTTCATTTTGGTGGTTGCCATGGTTTGTTTATGTTCATATTGGATAGAATTGACGGGTGTAATTCATCTTGACGTTTACGCGGCGATAACGCGCAAACGCCCGTTAATTTTACCCAATATGAACATAAACAAACCATGATAACCACCAAATGAATTGTTTTATATTGGAATATTTGATGGTGCATGTTTATTTATTTTATTTTTTACTCAAAAACTATAGGTTTAACAAAAAAAAACTAAAGAATAAAAGAAGTTTCTAAATAAATCAAGCTTAAATATACAGGGTGTCCCAATTATACACCCCCAAAAAGTAGGTGCATATTCGTGAGTGAAAATAATGACCATTTGTCAAATATTTTGTTATCCGAAAAAGCTTCCTTTCAAAGTTAGAGACCTCCACTTGCAAAAAAAAAAAAAAAAAAATCTAATACGTCCTAGCCGTTTAAGCTAGAGCTATCAAGCTTGGCCGAAATGTTTAGGTGTTTCCCATTGCCTTTGTGGGATAATTAGAAAGAAAACACGTAATTGGAAGTATGATTTATAGTTAGGTCCGCTTACCATCTTCAGAATTTTTTTCAAGTGTGACATTAACCGACTAAGTTTAGTAAAAAAAATATTTGAGGTGTATAAACAGAGTTTGTCGATGCATCTTTAGCGCTAATTTTCTCGAAAACGGCTACGTTTACAGCAAAAAACAGAGAGGGGCGAATTTTTTCCTCTTAAGTCGTACTTTCTTATGGACGAATGACATTTTCAATTTTATTCCAGAGTAAAAAATTCTGAAGATGGCAAGCGGATGACCTGACTGTAAATCATACTTCCAATTACGTGTTTTCTTTCTAATTATCCCACAAAGTCAATGGGAAACACCTAAACATTTCGGCCAAGTTTGATAGCTCTAGTTTAAACGGCTAGGACGTAATCGATATTTTGATTATTTTTTTCTTGCAACTTTGGAGGTCTCTAACTTTGAAAGGAAGCATTTTCGGATAACAAAATATTTGACAAATGGTCATCATTTTCACTCAGGAATATGCACTTACTTTTTGGCGGTGTATAATTGGGACACCCTGTATTATATATTTTTAATTGCAAAATTTTAACCCACCAAAAAGTTCTAATAAAAAGGGGTCTCCTGTACTCCTGTGAAGGTGGGAGATGATTGAAAATATTACCATAGGAAGCCTTTTATTCAGTATAAAACATCTTATCAAATATCATTCTCCTATATTCATCCAAATTTAAGAAATAAAATATAAACCGCATTTTACCGCTCCCCTTTAGGGGGGTGTAACTCCGAAAGGAAACGTCTAAGGAAAAATTTTTATATGGAAGCACCCACTGACGCGTAATTTATCCGGCGCTCTTATTTGGGGCACCTGTTATAAATTATAGATTGTCTACAAATAAAAGGTTTACACCAAATTGTGTAATTTATTTATCTGCTCATTTTTTTTCATTAATGGACTAATAATAAACTGTCTTTATGAATAAAACCTCATCAAAGTCATTCTGAAATTCCTATATTTACATACAACTAAGGTATTTTAGATCGGACAACATTTTTATTACTAAAAGAGGGCATTCTGATGACCAGAAGCCCTTTAAACTTCGCTTCAAAATCTAATCAATGCAAAAAATGTCATGTTGATATCAGATGACGCGTCATATCACTCCGATAAGCGCTCGGACTAAAATTTATTATCTAGGCACTTACTACGCTAAGAACACATTTTAATCGATAAATTAATTAGTGATCACATATTTTATGCATATAGTCCTGAGCGACAGCCTGCGGACGTGTTCCGTAAACCGACGCCTTCCGGTTGTTTGAACTATAAGAGCTTCCAGCGTTATTGAAACTCAAATATTTTCAATTTATTTTCAAGTTTTTAATCGATAAATTTTTTTTCGTTTTTTTAAAAACATTTTTAAAGGGACTCGAATAAATTTCATGGATATATTAAAAGATTATTCTAAGGTGGTTGGTTCACATGTGTGTTCCGCTCGCGCGGCAAACTGCTATAGGGGGACTGACCCCCTTTTCAGTCGTTAGAGGTTCAAAGATATTGGGTAAGGATGTGGATAGTCAAGATGGGCATGGATAGGTGGAAGTACTGCCACAGCATTTGCCTTAACTGTAGAGGCAATCACCTGAAACCCCTACAATGAAAGTCGGTCTTGGGATTCGAACCCATGACCTCCTGATTGCAAGTTAGGTTGTTAACACAACCAGCCACCGAGCTCGTTGATTATTTTAACATTACACAGCGTAAATATACCTAGACTTGTATTTTTATATACATAATTTTTTTAATTATTTCAAAAAAAATGTAATGTGTTGTAGTCCAATTCTTTTAAATCTTAATGCTTTAAACGCTTATCTGGATCAGTGATAATTTTTACCAAGCAAACCACGAATTTGCACTTTTTAATGAAAGAAAACAACAGGCAATTTTAATTATACATGAATATATTACATGAAATAAGCTATGCTTCTTCACTCATAAAAGTCCCTTGATCATTGGTTATCGTTTTTTATATGAGCGAAATCGATTTTCTTATTACTCTCACGTCGGTTGCTGTTAGAAGATATTACTTGGCTTTGATATAAATGCAACTTCCTTTCATATTTCGTACAAGCAACGTACTACTGAAGCGAATTCTGAAACATCAAACAAACAATTATATTACGAAAATAAATAACTATTTCAGTGTGCAAAGTGGACTTGGAGTAAAATTAAGAACTGCTGTCAACAGGTATAAATTTGGATCCAGTCAGTTTATGGATGAATAACAATTATCTGACGCGCAACGACTTGTTATAGCTGAAAATATAGGGTGTTTCATAATTGAATGCTGATCCTTAAGGGTGTTATTCCTTGGATGATTTTAAGAAAAAAGTTCATATCAATGTAGGTCCGCAACCGCCGTATTTTTGAGATACAGGGTGTTTTTTGAATTTTAGTAGGTAGGTACCTACTAACTAGGTATAAAAACACATTTTTTTTCAGAAAAAAAATTGTTCTGTTTCTACCAATGGCGTCCGTACTAACATTTACTTGAATGTATTTACTTGATTATTAAAAATTAATACTGAAGTGAAATGTACTCTTTTACTCTTCAAGAGTACCTAATAGCCTTTTATTTTTTTACTCGAAAACCGTTCGTCGGACAAAAAAAAAGTAAGGAGGCCATTTTTACTAAGAGATAAAGCAAAATTGTAAAAATAACATTTATTTTGAAAAAAAAGCATTGGCATATCATTTTTTTCATTAAAAATATTCAAGGACATGTTAGTACGGACGCCATTGGTAGAAATAGAATTTTTTTTTTTCTGAAAAAAATGTGTTTTTATGCCTAGTTATTACCTACTAAAATTCAAAAAAAATATCTAAAGCGGTATCAAAGATATTACGAAAAAACCGATATTTTTTTCAACTTTTAACACCCTGTATCTCAAAAATACGGCGGTTGCGGACCTACATTGATATGAACTTTTTTTCTTAAAATCATCCAAGGAATAACACCCTTAAGGATCAGCATTCAATTATGAAACACCCTATATACTATCACCTGTGTTCAGGTTGGGCACAATAACAAATCCAACACAAAATTGAATTAAATTGTCTAGAAGAGACGATATCAAAGCTCCACAAACCCTATAACTCCTTTCGCGTATAAATACTAGTAAAATCACCAAATTAGTAAATGAAATTGCAAAATAACTATAACTATGTACCTAATTATACTGTTTTTTAAATTTTTTATTATGATAGGTCACATTAAGGGATTCTGTCCCGGGGCTTTCCCGGGACTGGGAATTCGCGGGACATTCTTAGTCTCGAGTCCCGGTACATTTATTTCGAGACTCGAGACGAGACTTCATGTTACAGAACACTGAAATTAATTTTTTATACTTCAAATTTTTAAATAAATTTTACTGCCACGACTTAAAGGAAAATTGCTAAGTTTATTAGTAAAAATATATTTTACTTATGCCTGTTATGTTTTAAAGTTTATGGATAATTGTTAAGTTTATTTAAAATAGGTATTAACTTGGAAATATATATTTTATTTACTGTAGAATGAAGACTAAATTAAAAATTATAATACGTCTACTACTACTACCATACTTTATTCATACAGTAAATGCTTCAAAAACAAAATCCGTGAATATGGTTTGATTTAAAAAAATATATCATTTGCTGTTTATGGATGTGTGACGTATAAGTTAGCCAGCCGCGTTCTGTCAACTGTCACGACCGATTCACAATCACGACACGTCCAAAGAAGCAATTTTAAGTATGTAGCGGGTGCTTTCAGAAACAATGTCATTGTCAAGAAATAATTTATTTTTTACTGTGTAAATCGCCGTTAAATTTTCAGTATATGAATATCGCATCATATTTCTTGTAATTTATGAAATCTTCCGTCATTTTTGACAGGTTATACCACCATTTTCAAGTACGTAAAATTCGTAAAAGTCTCGAAGTCCCGGGAATTCCCGGGACTTTAATAAAAAAGTCTCGAGTCCCGGCACTTCAAAAATTGTCGAGACTCAGAATCCCCATTCACAATGTATATAATTAAGCACATGTTGTTCTATAAACAGTTTTTGTTACAACGAATATAATTTTATTATTTTTATATTCCTAGACATCAAAAAATGAGAACTTTTTATTGCTTTTAGATTTTACGCGTTTGTTTTTTCTTAGTAATGATGAATCGCTTGTGAAAATAATTTATACATTTACCTATGCTTAAACTTTGCTTTAAACAACACGAGTTGGCCATCAACGATAATTTTTTTTACAATCCAATTTTACCAATTTTGATATATTTTATTTACTTAACGAATTTATAGCAAATTTTCAAAAATAATAAAACTTCAATTTTAGTCTATAGTGCCAAAGTGGATAGCGATTTAAAAAAGCTGATTACACAAGCGTTTTTTTCTCAACAAAAGAGCCCAAGAGACCGATATCAGAGTTAAGCTAATTATTACGGTAACCGAAATACCCCCGTAAAACATTCGAATTTGGTCCACCCTGTACATTTTGTGAATATCGATACAGACCAATTCCAGATCAAAGTCAGTATTATAAGTCTCCCTATTCCCCAGATCTGACACCCTTTGACTATAATTAACTCAAAACAAAAGCAACAGTTACTCAAAAGTTGTTGACTTAAAATCACAATATTTTTTCATAGGACTTAGAAGAGAGAGCCAGAAAAACCTGCAGTATAACATTTTTGATATAAACCACAAATACTGTACGTTATTTTGAGTATAAATATTTAAGAAAATATATTCTATTGGACAAAAATTTAATTTAACACAAATGTTTTCCATTATTACTTTTTTCGTACTTTATTATATTTTCCGAGGTATAAAAATGGTGACCTTAAAAATACCGCGAGCAAGTAAAGATAATTAAATGAGCCACATGCGGCCCACGGGCTACAAGTTTGACATGCCTGGTCTAGAAGCTCAGAGATTTTCATGTAAAAAGTGGATACTTTCCAAAGAAAAGCTTGTTGAAAAATATTTTTTCTTCACATTGCGTTATTACCGCTATAATACTCTAACGGTTTATCAATATCCGCTTTCAATACAAACCTTAATTTTGTACGGTTATATTTTTGTGTTTATCCTTCATGACCATACAAATTGTAGACAATTCTAAGTAGAAGTATAATAGTTTGGCTTTTTTGTGCGAACGACAAATGCATGTAATCTGGTTTTGATATCAATCTATTTTATTTATTACAGTCTAATGATATCTCATTACCGTCACACGAAATTTATTTTGGTACATTGTATAAATCTACAAAGGAGGCGAATTCAGTATTGTTCACTTTAAGTTTCTTTTCATGCCCTCCGTCGTAATTATTTTTAACGCTAATAAATTTTCATGGTGTTGCGGTTTCCAGAAATAATTACTTTTGAATGTCCTCTGTAACAATTCAACGTACATTAATTACTTGAAAACCAGTGGTATTTTATTTTTTGCAACATTTCTTAATACCTGAAAATAAAACACGTGCCAACACAATCACAACAAATACGAGTTATGATCATTTACACCCTAAATCAGCGGTTCACGGATCCACATGAGTCCGTTACAACATCGAAGAAATTAATTTTTTAAATAAATTTTATAACTTTATTGTAGGGATGACCAGCTTTGTGGACTACCACAGGTTGTTCAAATCGACAACGCTCTGTAAATCTCACAAGGGAAGGTCACGATACGTTGTCGCTAGAATTTGATTCCGGCTGTGTTTATTACATCAAGGGCATCCAAACTAAATGTTCTGCAAAGTTATACGTGCCACTGGCCATTACCTTCGGAAAAATAGGGGAAAAACTGAAAAATTGGTATAAAAAGATCATTTTTGCGATCGCGTTGGCCATGAAACCGTCAGAGATAAAATCGAAATTCTTCTATTTATCAATAGGCGCATCCTTTGCAAGTAAAATACTGCAAAGTTTTTGAAAAAATCTTGATCGGTTCCGGAGAAAAACGCCAAAAACGAAACCCCTGCATAAGCGCTATGAATATTGAGAAGTTGTGTATATCTGTATTACTATATCTATGCGACTTGCATAGGCGTTTAACATAGGGAAAACCGTTTTTACAAAGGTCTCGTTTTTTACGTTTTTCTTCGGAACCGTTTAAGATTTTTTCAAAAACTTTGCACCAATTTACTTGGAAAGGATGCGCGCATTGGTAAATAAAAGAATTTCGATTTTGTCTTTGACGGTTTCATGGCCAACGCGATCACAAATATTACTTTTATTAATCAGCTGTTCAGTTTTTCCCCTATTTTTCTGAACGAAATGGCCAGTGGCACGTATAACTCTGGAAAACATTTAGTTTTGATGCCCTTAATGTAATAAACACAGCCGGAATCAAATTCTAGCGACAACGTATCGTGACCTTCCCTTGTGAGATCTGTATCGTTTGCAGCTTGTTTAGATATTCTTGAAGCAATTATAACAAACAATAACGAAATTAGAACTTTGTCTTAGGCCACGGCTCCACGTACGATATTTTAACGCATGTATCTGCGTTAAATTGACGGACTAAAAACGCATCGTGTACCCCGGCTCCACGTATCGTTTTCAAAACGTATACAAGTCGTACCTATATCGGAAGCAAAACGCAACAACCTGGCTCCACGTACGACATTCTACCGCTCGATAGTTCTGCATTTGCCCTAAGTAAAAATTAAATGAGGCGTTTTCCAAACAGAAACCTTACGCATGAGAAGATCTTCAATTGCCATCTTTCAAAAGCACGACGGTATGTAGAGAGTGTACGTTTGGTATATTGGCCAATAAATGCCGAATTTTTCATCATCCGATTGATGTTAATCCTGACTTTGCTGACTGTATCATTAAAAAATGTTGTGCACTGCACAATTTTGTCAGAAAACGTGATGGCTATCAATTCGAAGACACATTAACGTGCTCTTTAGATAGTATTCATGCTTTGTGAACTAGGGGAAACCTTAATGGAATTCACATCAAAGATTTATTTACTTCATATTTTTGTCCCGACCAGGGATCAGTACCCTGGCAAGAGAAAAATGTAAACATCCATCCATGCTGCCATTTTGGCTGTTCTATTTTTATAGTTTTCGTTGCCTAAATCATACAGGCATGAATGCTTCTCTACTTCTAAAATTAAAATTTCGCTATCTATTTCCGACATTTCGCAGTGAAAAATAGCAAAAGCGGGCAAATCAAGAGAATTAAAATTCACAAGACAATGTCACCAGTAGGAGTAGGCGGACGGACGCATGCACAACGCACGTGGAGCCGCGTGTCACGATACTGACTCGATTATTTATCGGATTGAAAATGGAACAAGCTGCGTCCAAGTGCGTTATGACTTTGAAGACGCAGAAGTAGTACGATCCGTTATCGGACGTGGAGCCACCTCTCATTTAAACTAATGTTACCTATTTTTGCCCGTCAATTTAACGCAGATACAAGCGTTAAAATATCGTACGTGGAGCCGGGGCCTTAGTGGAGATTTCTTGTAAAATTTCTCTAAAAGAAATATACTTAAATTGACTTTCGGTTGCATTTACGCTCTTAATATGCAGAATCATCAAACAAGACGCTGAAACATTTTGTGCCATTTGTTAAGACTTATTTGTGCGGGCGGACCTTTCCAGAACTTTTGTACACCGAGTCAAAATATAGAAACAGACTAAATGTGGAGCTTGGTCTGCGAGTGTAAATTGACACTATTGAGCCAAACATTTTTTAATTGCTTCAGTCAGGGATTTGGAGCGGAGCACGGAGCAGTGGAGCAATGGGTTTTTGCTCGGAGCAGGAGCGGAGTCCGGAGCAAATAATTTTGCTTGCTCCACTGCACCAGTTTATTATGTAATTTTTTTTTTTTAAACTACCCTTTTCCCCTTGTTTTCAACATTTGCAGATCAATAATTTGTTCTTACAAACATTTATTTAACTTCACTTGTTTGTTAGGGTCAAATACTGCTATTTTTGACTACCTTCTACATATCCGATAAAATTAAAACTTTGTTTAAAAAAAATATATTTTAATCAAAAAACTTTTTTTTAAAATGTTAACAATATTTGGAGCATGGCGCGGAGCTGGAGCGGAGCTGGAGCTGGAGCGGAGCTTGGGCAGGCATTTTAATGCCGGAGCGGAGCAATTAAAAACTAGGACTGCTCCAAACCCCTGGCTTCAGTCAAACAGCATCAACCGTCGCACTAATCCCAATTAATGCTGTTTAATATATGATGTAGATAACTGCATATTACAAAATTATAAAGTTGACTTTGTTGCTGATATAATATTTGTAAAAGACTTTGCCCCGATTTTTATTATGCCTAGTACTGGATGCAAAAAGATAAGCCATATTTTAGGTAGATTCTGTTCGTTCAAGAAGTACACCGTATTTTTCAAATTAAAATAGGGGCCCTTCGCTGTTAAAACGTTAGGAACCGCTGCCCTAAGGGATTGACAAAAATAAACTTATCACTAAATGAAAAACGTGTCGCAGTTTGAAAAACATGAAATTTCCTTTAACTGTGCAGCTTTTTTCTGAACCAATTCCGCTTATTACTGCGGAGAAAACGTCTTAAACATCCCTTGTTGCTATGGAATTGGGGTCTTGTACTGTTCCTTTAATATTTGTTAAGCCCTCGTCGGTGTTATTCCAATGTAGGACCAAAAAAGAATCTCGAATCAATGTCCTAAACTAACAAGTCAAGTTGTTTCGGAATCCATCCTAAACCGAATAGAGCGAGGCGTGTTTATTAGTCTCTAGCGAATAATAGATTAATACAGCGTTAGAATTTTTTTAGGACACTGTTATTTAAGCCACCAAACTAAAGTGAAAATAATCTCTAATATTTGTTTGTCTTTGTGGAAATTCAAATTGTTTCGGCGAGCGAACCCGTTTAATACGCGATCCAGCTGTGCGTAACCCCTTTGCCCTTATGGCTGGCGAGGCCACCAAATGACTTTTAAAATACGTACACGAACATATGTAAAAAATAAAGTTCTCTTTTAATGCATGTCGGTATAGCATAGCTGCGATTATTTAACAGGAATTCGTTTGTACAGCAGTGCAATTTATATAGCAGAGTAAAGAGCAGTTCAAATATTAATTAAAACACAGTTAAAATATCAACTTTTTAATGAATAGACGAACAGCACTCCGTTGTATTTTAATTATACTATTGTAAGGTACCCCACTTGGACTGGAATAATTGGTGCTTATTACTTAGGATTTTATCTTTTATCTTAAGTAAGATGCTTATATGATGTTTAGGCTCGTGAACGTCTTTGAAACGTGGCTGGACCCTCAAACGTTGTTTTACGTAGAACTCAAAGTTTAGACCAGCTGCTAAGGTTGTAGAAAGTAAATAAAACACACAAAAAGGAAGCAATTCTCTTTATTGTAATTTATTTATGATTTATTAGATAATTCTGATTTTTACTGTTTACTATGCATATAGTTCTGAGTTTTGAGTAGTTGTAGCCATGACGTTAGTTAATTAAATGTGGTTTCTTATTGTATCTGACTGTTAGGACATGTGTGACGTCGTGTCGCGAGTGTGTGTGTGCGTGCGTGTGTGTATCGGGTGACTTTTGCAAATAGTGTCCGTGAGTGCATGGAAGTGTAACGTTGCGGAACGATGATTCTGCTTGACAGCCTGACAGCGATAACTCGCCCAAGCGGACTCCGGCAACAGGACCAGATCGCCAACCTAGTGAGCCTTCTGACAGCGATGACTCGCCCAAAAGACTACGGCACTAGGTCGGACAAGGAGTGTACCTCCGGAACCCCTCTAAGCGATGACTCGCCAAGAGATTCTCAGGCCCACTGAGGATGACTGATACCTGGTGTGCTCTGACAGCGACAGCTCGCCCAAAGCCTCTGACAGCGATTTCTCGCCCAAAGTTCACAACAGGATACCAGCTGGATAACCAGGTGGTGTATTGGCTCAGTTAAGAACCCTTTCTTTTCGAAAGGCACTGCTTTTTATACATATTTTGGTGGTGTGGGGTGAAAGATAGTTAAAATACGCCTGTTAGTCGTTCTGAACTAATAGTAACTCTAGTTTTGGATAAAAGGGGCGTAAGACAAAAATTTAGTCTTTGTTAATTCGTTAATTAGTTGCATGCATCGAGAGGGGATGCAATTTGAAAGATTTTATTTGTTAGTCACTGCGCCCTTCCAAAACTAGATCATATAAACAAAACTGATTACTGATTCACCCCACCAAAAATTACTAAATAAAATTGTACATGCTACAAATGTGTTAAAATGCATTCAAGATAATATAGAATAATACCATAGTTACATGTATGCTAATAATTTACAAAATCAACTTGTTATTAAAATCCACGTAAATTTCATACAATATAACAGGTCATGACCCATTTCTTTGTCTAGCAGAGGGATTCCCTAAGAATGTGGTTTTTTGGTACAATATTTCAATCATCAAGAGTAATTCAATACTTTCGTTAGTCGGCCGTGCATTCCTTTACCCCAAGTGCTAACGATTTACGGTGTTTGGCTTATTACGCTATAACAACCATGAATTATATTAAAAACTAGCTTTTCCACCGCGCAAATTTCCGTATTACATAGTGTACCTTTATAGCCACTTGTTAACACTTGTTCCTACTTTGAGGTAACGTCATGAGTATTCGGGCCTCTGCTGGTGTTAAAGGCCTCTACTCATTACCCAACTTGTCGGAGTCGACCGTCGGGAACTCCGTGTTGGGTGTTGTCTACACACCTCCCGACCAGTCCAACCAACACAGCATAAACGTCTAACTTTTTTTATTATTTTGACTGAGTAGAGGTCTTAATAATAAATAAAATCTGATATAAAGAAATTTTCTGTTTTCTTTTGAAACCGATATTCAGACCTACAAGTTTTTATTTAGATTCATTCAGCGGTTTTTGAGTTATTAGGAAAGAAACGAACAGATAAGGCCTCTACTCACCTACCAATTTGTCGGTACAACCGACCGACCATTCCGATAAATTGTTTAATGTGTAGTCTGTCACCCGACCAACCCGACAGTTGGACAAGTTCGAACGGTCGGGTGGCCAGACCATCCAACAAGCCAACCGCCCCACCACATTCCTCTAGATAAGGACTATTGAACCGAAAAGTTAACGCTATTTATAAATTTGTTATCCACAAAATGGCATCAGAGCCAAAATAATAAAAAAAGTTATGACGTTTATGCTGTGTTGGTTGGACTGATCGGTAGATGTGTAGACAACACCCAACACGGAGTTCCCGATGGTCGGCTCCGACAAGTTGGATAATGAGGAGGCCTATAGTCCGATAGGGAGGTGTTGTTTTCTAAAAACTAACAAAATTATGAAGCGATATTATTTTATTTGTGCATTATAGGGAGTCATACAGATTATTACTTAGTCAATTACCTCTTTTTGTTTTTAAAAATTACCCCAACAAACCTTATATTTCATTAAATGGAAGAAAAATCTGCATACCATAGCATGAAAATGAATCCTAAATAATTGTAATTATGTTTAATAAAAAGTGGTTATTCGTTACTTTTAAATGGCTTGGCTTATGCCGGGGCCACGATGGTCCCGTTTAAGCTCAAAATCAGCTGGTTAATATTTTAACCATCTAGCCCAGCGGTTCTGAACCAATTTCCATCAATGTACCCCTCGGCAATTAGTTCATTTCAAAAGAACTTTATTTATGCATAGAACATGCAGTGTAAAAAATATTTAGTGCGAAAATTGTTTATTTTGGCTTTCCACCAATAAATTTTTCCGGACATTGTATCTGACACATTCCCCCTGTAAAAGTTTAACGGCCCGCTTGGGGGTCCATGGACCACTGGTAAGAATACCTGCCTTACAGTATTTATGTTATCATCCATATATGCGGTATAAAGTACAAAAGAGGTACCGAAACGGCTTCGACTATGTTAGCTAAACATGCCCAGGTAATTTTAGGACCATGACTTTAACAATTTTCTGGTTATTGTATATTGTACAGAATATTCTCCTACGGTATTGATGTTATCATCCATATATGCGGCATACAGTACAAAAGAGGTACCGACGCTTGGGCGTCCAGGTAATTTTAGAACTATGACTTCAATAATTTTCTAGTTATTGTATTTATTGTTTACCGGCAGCGGTTTTGAACCAGTTTCCATCAATGTACCCCTAGGCCTTACTGTCAAGCGTCATGTACCCCTTGTCAACTGGTCTATTTCGAAAGAACTTGATTTATGCATAAAACACAAATGTAAAAATATTTACTGAGAAAATTGTTGGTGTTTTCTTTCCACCAATAACGTTTTCTGGTCATTGTATTTGACACGTATCCCCTGTGGAAGTTTCGCGTATCCCTTGGGGGTCCATGGACCCCTGGTTGAGAACCTCTGATCTAACCTATCCATTTATGCAAACATTTAAATACTATGATGATTTTTCGAACAAAATATCAAAATTTTGTATAAGGCGTCAGTAAGCTATGAAGACATATTATGTGTCTTAATTAGAGTTTGCAGCTTAATAAAGTAATTTATTATGGATCACCTTTAAACCCAAAAAATCTCGCACAAACGCGCTTATGCAAAGATGTTGCTTTTATAATAATAATAATAATAATAGGCTTTATTTAGTTATAAAAGAAACTATTTATACATCAATCTTTACAACTAGTACTTCAAATTAAAATTGCAGTTTTACATGGGTCTTACAACCTTCTTTAAACGCATGCAGATTAACAGTATTTTAATTCGTTTGGTAATTGATTAAATAATTTTAGCCCTTTGTAATAGAGCGAGTTCTGTGTACTACTTTTTTTACATTTAGGCAGTCTAAAATGTTCTCTTTGTCTTGTTTCATAATCATGCTGTTCTTTGTTGTATATCAGATATTTACTCATATATCCTGGCATCATATTGTTTATACATTTATATATTAGAACCAAAACGTTATACACTGTATTTTGCCATATATTAAGGAACCCCAACTTATTATGCATATATTCAATTTTAGTTAATTTAGAACACTGTAATATGATACGCAAAGCTCTGTTTTGCTGCTTTTGTAATTTTTTCAGATCTCCCTCATTACTTAGAAATATTATGCTACTGCAATAATTAAAGTATGGTTCTATTATTGTATGATAGACCAATATCCTAGCTTCAAAGTTTAATTTATTCGATATTCTCCCAAAATAACTAATTTTTGCACCAACTTTTTTTACAATATAATCTATGTTCTTTTTAAATTTTAGATGATTATCTATAAATACGTTAACATTTGACATATTGCTGAATTGTGTACTACCTATTACCATGCATTTTGTTTTAGATACATTCAACTCCAGTTTATTAGCTTTAAACCAATCTGTTACTTCAATTAAATCTTCGTTTATGACATTAACTGTTGTTTGTAAATTTTCACCTGATACCGAAATTAACGTATCATCTGCAAATAAATGCATGTCACACGATTTAACTGTCTGCGTAATGTCATTTATGTAAATATTGAATAAAACTGGACCTAAAACTGATCCTTGTGGTACACCTAACTCGTTAATAATTGCCTTTGATTCTACTTTTCCCACCCTGGTTTTTTGAAATCTGTTTGATAAATAACTTTCAAACCATTTTAGTTCATTCCCTTGGATTCCGTACATTTGTAATTTTTGCAAAAGTCTTTTTCTACAGATGGTTTCAAATGCTCGTTTCAGATCGACAAAAACTGCCAAAATTATTTTATCGTTTTCAATTTCATCTCTCCAATTTGTTAAAACTAAATTCAGTGCTGTTTCGCATGAATGCTTATGTCTAAATCCTGATTGAGAATCTGAAATAGTTTTGTTACTGTTAAGAAATTCTACGAGTTGTTGTTTAACGTTTATGACGTATACTCGACATTTTTTCAAAAACGTTCTGACAAACGTATTGAAATGTTCTTAAGACTGAAGCGTTACGAACATTTATTATTTAATTACCACTTTAAACCACACTGATGCTATTTAAAAAGAAAAGTTATTTATATTAGCGTATGTTGAATTACAGCTGTCGCCGTTCGTCCGCCCCCAGTTTCCATAAAATTCTATTGTAGCAGGCGTCTTCCTTCATATTTCTGCTTTTCATAGCTTCCTGGAAGTCGTATCTGCATCTTTGTCGTGAGCGTCGTCTTGTCCTCTCTTCGGATGGAATCAATTTTAATGTTTTTCTTGGCCACCTAATTTCCTTCATTCTGTTTGCATAGCCAAACTATAATAACTGCCGCTTCTGTACCTCGTCCATAATATTTCTTTCTATTTCCATGAGTTCCTCAATTGCGAACTGTAAGTTATCCAGTTTTTGGCAGGTTCGCCTTAAAATTGCATCACTGTCGATAGCAGTTTTTTTTTTTGCTTATTTACAGCCTTTTGCTCCGTAGGTATATGACCTTAGTTTGGATAATAGATGCATACATTCGCTTCTTTGTATTTTGCCTTAATTTTATACAATACTTCTGACTTTATTTATTATTATATATATATATTATTATTATTATTTTTTTTTTGTTATCTTCTCATCGCTTTTATCACGTTTATTTCTAAAGGCAAGATATCTTCAGTATTTTCAATTACTAGATACTCGCATTTTCTCTCATTTAAACTTGGCGCTGCTAGAACAAAGTTAACAAACACATTTCGAATTTATTGTTACGCTTTTCTGTCATTTTTTTAATTCTTTGGTGTTCATAAGGCTTATTTTTAAAAACAAAAGAGATATTCGAGGCAGTAATGATGTTTGAGACACCCTGTATAGAAACATGCTTTAAAATTTGTATGTGCATAGGGTACCAATTGGTATCAAATTCATTTAAATTAAGAATTACAATTATTTATAGTTATAATCTGTCCTCTTTTACCATAACGGTGTAGAGTCTGTAGAGGTATGAAGTTGTACAAAAATTCTCAACAATCTCTTTCCACATTTGTTTCGCTACTCAACTTTTTTTCTTTCATGTAAGATGATCCATCCACCTTTTTAATTTTGTTGTCCATAGAATGTACTTTTAACCAACCTCGTATAATGTTATTATTAATTCTGTCTAGTTACATCTGTAGCGGCTCTTAAATATTTCATTTAATTTGCTGCTTTCAGTTCTGCCATCTAGCACACTACCGTAACTTAGTATATGTAGAAGCAAATATAGTGAAATCTCTACACTTGTCAGCTCCTATATTATTCAAATTCAATGTTCGACACTTTTTTGGCAAAAAATTGCTTTGGTGTTCGCTCAAAACTCCAATATTCGTCACAAAGTTTTAAAAAACAAACAACATTGGACAAAATCTTTGCTAAACCGAGTGCTACTGAATCGTCGGGAAAAGGACAAAAAAGACATCTGTCACCAGAATTGGAGTTACCTGATGTTTTAACGCAAAGTGACTTTCCTTCTAAACAACAGTTCCTTTCTTCCTCTTAAGTTTTTGCAATTATCGTTCTCAGTAGAGGTAAAGTTCTAGTTAATTTTTCATTAATTTAATTACAAGATTCGGGGCTGGAAACAGATTATTGCTATTTTATTTATTACTTATGGACAAAATTGATTTTATATCGTTTCTTACAAGGGAAGGTTACGATATGTTGTCGCTAGAATCTGATCAAGGCTGTGTTTATGGCATCAATAACATCAAAAGTAAATGTTTTCCAGAGTTATACGTGCCACTGGCCATTTCCTTCGGAAAAATAGGGAAAAACTGAAAAGTTGTATAATAAAAGTAATTTTTGCGATCGCGTTGGCCATGAAACCTTCAGAGATAAAATTGAAATTCTTTTATTTACCAATTCGCGCATCCTTTGCGAGTAGAATAATGATACAGTTTTTGAAAAATCTTCAACGGTTCCGAAGAAAAACGTCAAAAACTAAACCCCTGCCAAAAGCGCTATGATTTTAAAAGTTGTATAACTAAATCTATTCGACTTGCATAGCGAAATCGTTTTTACAAAGGCCTCGCTTTTCTCCGGAACCGTTTAAGATTTTTTCAAAAATTTTGCACCATTTTACTTGCAAAGGATGCGCGCATCGGTAAATAAAAGAATTTCGATTTTATCTCTGACGGTTTCATAGCAAACGCGTTCGCAAAAATTACCTTCGTTATTGAACTTTTTAGTTTTCCCCCTATTTTTCCGAAGGAAATGGCCTGTGGCTGGTATAACTGTGCAAAACATTTAGTTTTGATGTTCTTGATGCAATAAACACAGCCTTGATCAGATTCTAGCGACAACATATCGTGACCCTCCTTTGTAAGAAACAGACTAATGACGAATTTTGATTTTCTTCCACGATATTTTCTTAGAAGTTGCTGTCAAAAATAGTACGTTCTGAAATGAAATTTTTAAACAAGAATTTCCGTCAGTCACGTAATTAAATATTGCAATCAAAAAGTACAATTTTATTGTCAGGACTACTAAAACAATAAAATTTAGGCCAAGAATTACTTTTATAAATTGTCAAAAATACGTAACTTCAAAATTTTGAATTATTTTAAAGTTTAGTAACTTTTTACAACGATAAAATAATTATCCTTGGCCATTTAAACTACCTACTTAATAATAATGATTATATTAAACGTGTGTGTTTATGTCATGCAATACAAACATTTACAAAATACATCTCGATAAGCCGAAAAGATTAAATCCTTTGTAACTGTGCGACAATTTTTTTCCAATCAGTGAACTTTCTTTTATTGCTTGTAGCGAAAATAAAAAAAGTGTATCGACACCATTATTTGACAGCGAAAGAAATCCTTTTTATTTTGCTTCTCAAGTTTTAATGATACTCTAGCGAGCTTTTAGTATTCCACTATATAGAAATAGCGGTTCGAATAAAACATTTTGCGCCATGTAGACCGGATAAGCCAACAAATAACTTAAGATTTTATAAATGTGAATATGTAAATTGTCTACTCATCTAAACCGAATGTTGTTAATCCTACCGCAAAGCGTTCATATCGCATTCCGACTTTCTATTATAAAGTCTCTCTGCCTTCCCAAGTGTGAAGAAATGTAAAGATGAAAACGTTTTAGAGCGCCTACTTCAAGCAGTCTCCAACATTGCATATGCTAAGCTCATAAAAAGCAGCGAAACTTGACTGAAAACGCAGTCTGAATCTGAATTTATGATAAATATTAAATGTTTTAATCAAATGCCGCTTGTGTTGTTAAAAAAAGAGCAAAGACCGTGATTGAATAGTTCATGGACGTTACGCAGAATATTCAGTTTCTATATTTACCATAAATATTAAATAGTTTAATCAAAATTTGCTTGTGAAGCTCAAAGGAACACATGCCATCGGCGGATTGAAGGGGAAAATGCTGAATACGGTCAGAAGCTAGAGGGATTTTTTTTTATAGACCACGTATGTGAATAGTAAATTGTGCGTTAAAAGTTAAAACAAAAGACAAGCAGAGACATAGCACCCTATAACAAGAGATAGCAACGATTATGGGCCCACAAAGAATCCCACTCCCTTGTGGCAGTCAAACAAAATTGCAAAATTAAAATTAATTTAATGTAAAAATGTTTAAAAATATTCTAATAAGTTTTTTCTTTCCATTTTTCATTCTACGTTTATTGATTTTAAAGAAATAAAAGATTGTAAAATAATTTTTAAGATGAAGTTACAATTAAACCAGAAGAAATGTAAATGTCTATATACTGATTTTGCAAAAGCCTTCGATAAAGTAAATTTTGATATCTTGTTAAATAAACTTCATTCGTTTGGATTGTCTTTAAAATTACTTGATCTTGTTCGTTCTTATTTAACAGAGTTCAGTATGTTGTATATAATAGCTGCTATTCTTTCAAATATAAAGTTAGTTCAGGGGTACCCCAAGGTTCTAATCTCGGGCCACTATTATTTTTACTTTTTATTAACGACTTGCCACTATCCATAAAATACTCTAGTAATTTAGTTTTTGCAGATGACCTAAAATTATGGTTGAATGTAAGATCAGTCAGTGATTGTGAGTCTCTACAAAATGACATTAACAATATATATCAATGGAGCATGGAAAATAAGTTGCACTTTAACATTGCTAAATGCTCGGTGGTATCATATCACAGGAAGCATGGTCCAATAATGTTTCAGTATACAATGAAAGACATTTTGATGGAAAGGAAAACGAAAATTAACGATTTAGGAGTTATGTTTGACCCAAAATTAAATTTTGCTGAACATATACGTAAAAGTACAGAGGCAGCACTTAGATCATTGGGGTTCGTATTGCGGAACACTATTCACTTTAAACCAGGGTTGAGCAGATTTAAATCAATTGATTTAAATCACGATTGAAATCATGATTTAAATCAAGTGATTTTTTTTTTTTAAATCATTGATTTAAATCAAGTGTTTTTTTTTTAAATTATCAATTTAAATCACAGATTATGTGAGTACAATATAATATTAATTTATAATAAAACAAAATTGTATTACTATTAGTAATTAAATACACGAAATGGTGAATAAACCATATCAATTTGCTCTTGTAAAGTAATATTCATTGTGGAAATGCAATAATTCAAAACATAAATGACAAGTTTTTGACATTAGCGTAGTGAACAGTCAGTTTTTTCAATTTCCACGGCACTCTATTGCTTCAATAACGATTTGAAAAAAAATGTCGAATATCTCGAAAAGAATGAGTTTTGGGTATAGGACATACTTAACAAAATATGAAGCTCTTTTAAAGACGAATTCGATGACATTAAAAAATACAGGGGTTTGCATTTGAAAAAATCGAGTTACGAGCTTTTGAAAATCATAGAAGTTGCCACCTATTCATAAACACCCCTGTATGTGTGATTCAAATTTTTTCATATCGAGCGAACAGAGAATTTTTTTCTGCATGTCCATACCAAATTAAAACTTTGTATTTCAAAATAACTTCAGGAGAATTTTTTAAATAAAGACTTAAAACCTTGAATAATTTAGAAAATAATTTTTTTTTACAACGCCGTATAAAAACCTGTAGTACTTTATATTGATGCAAAGCTAAAATTAAGGCGGTCAAAAATATTAAATAAAAAATTGGGTGTTGTATTTGAAATATAAAAGTTGCTATTAGTTCCAGAAAGGTGACTCACCCTGTATATTTGAAAATATTTTTATTGTGTTGTTTAGAAAAAACTGTATAAAATAGCATTTGAATCAACTTCATATCTCAAGCCGCTTAGCCACAATCGACCGATCCCGCACTAATGACTCACCCTGTATATAATTAATTAAACATCACCATTTAGCACTGATTTTTTCAAAATTCTTAATCATTATATTTAATTTTTCATTTTGACAAAAATTTACCATTGAATTAAATATATTGGTTATTAAATATATTAGCACAAAACAGAAATAGCATGTGAATTTGTCACTAAATTCGATAATATGGTACATTTGATTTAAATCAAAAAAATCTGATTTAAATCAAAAAAATCTGATTTAAATCAAATAAATCGATTTTTTTGATTTTTTTTTTAAAATCATGATTTTTATCCACCCTGCTTTAAACATGTTAGCTCTTTTTATTTTCTGTACAATTGTTTTGTGAGAAGCAAATTGGAATATGCTTCTGTCATATGGAATCCTTTTTATGAAATCTATATAAAACAAATAGAAGCCGTTCAAAAACGGTTCGTACGTTATATAATTTTTAAACAGACTGGTCTTTATCCATATTTAACATCTTATAAAACTATGTTGAGTGAATTGCAGCTTATATCCCTTGAGCGAAGACGGTGTTTGCTGGATCACGTGTATATTTTCAAAATCGTTAATCACAAAGTCTATGTCACTATAGAACTATTAAATAAAATTTCCTTTTTAGTGCCTCGATCAAACAGCCGTTGGGCTAGTACATTTTATTTGAACCAACCTCGTACTAATTTGCTTCAGGTGTCACCTTTGTACAGAATGTGTAAGGTGGCAAATATTTTTTCAGACATTGATATTTTTTATAATTGTAGTGTTTCAACTTTCAAAAACAAAGCTTTACTGATTTTACGTGCACCAGTTCAATATGATTTATTTTTGTATTAATTAATGCACATATATTTATTTGTGATATTTTTTTAATGTTTTGGCTGATTAATAAAAGCATAGTTATATTATGTATTATGTATATATCTGAGGATAGATTTGTATGATCAAATTAATTGATTTTTCTTAATGCACACATTTATAGTACCTATAATCTTACATATATTATTACGTATATTATATTATTGTATATCGCCCTATGATTGGGGTTTACCCCTGTTGGGTGTAATTTAATAAATAAATAAAAGTCAGCAGAATGCAATCCTAGAAATAGCTAGGACATTGGGAAAAATAAGTCTGCAAGAAGTGCATGAGTTTGTCTATCTTGGTTCCAGAATAACGAATAAATCTGATGAAGAAAAAGAAATACAGGCAAGATTAATAAAAGCGAATTAATGTATCGGAGCCTTGAACCAACTACTAACGGCGAAACAGTTATCTAGAGATGCTAAATTCCGTCTTTACAAAGCATTATTGCGACCAACAGCCTGTGAAACTTGGATACTGAATAAGAAAACACAGGAAAGATTGCAGATATGGGAGAGGAGGAAAATACTTTAAAGAGTGTTGGGAGGAAGGAAAACAGAACAAGGGTATGAGAGAAGAACAAACAGGGAAATTTATGAGATAGGTATATAAGCGACCAGCAATTAATTGACTTAGTGATAAAAACGAAAAGATTACAGTGGCTGGGTCATATCAAAAAATGGCATATGGACGAACACCAGAAACGATAGCCTGGAAAACACCAAATTACAAGAAGAAGAAAGGTCGACCGAGAAGACGGTGGAGAAAAGCAGTTCTATCAGACTTAAAAGAAAAGGGTATAGGAGACTGCAAGGCCAAAACCAAAAATAGAAAAGAGTGAGGGGATCACGGAGGTGTAGGCCTAAACGGCATGTAAAATAATTTTTTACTTTAGCTGCAACAAAGTACAACGCTTTGTAGAGCATTTTTTAACATATTGACTGTATTTATTTAATTTCTTAGACTACTTGTGGCAGTAGCTGATATAGAAAGATTATTTGGTGAACTTTAAATTATTATAAAAGGTTACAAATACCATTATTTTTGACCTTTAACAAGTAAAAGCAAATTAATTAATTAGATTGATATGGATTCAAAAGCCTGGAAAGTTAAGTTTTAGAATAACTGCATTCAATTTTGTTACTATAAGTTTTATTTTATATTACAAAATTATAAATACGCAACAGGAAATTAAGAGAGAATGTCTAGAGAATAATTTTTTTATCCATGGTTACCAACGAAACTAAACATAATAAAGGAATAATAAAAATGGAGGGAGAAAAAGCTTTTTTTTTTGTCTAAAGACCCAAATATTTCAACTAAACCACTGCTAACAACCAAAAATTTACGAATATATTTGGGTTTCAAAATGTGCATTTAAGGCTTAAGGAGGCTTGTAGTGTTCGCCAAGAAAAACAGATTACTTTTTATATTGCTTAAATTTTTTCGTTTTTCACCAATATTTGAGTCGCCTAGATGCAAAACTGACTATCTTCACTTTTATTGGAAATGAGATAATTGAGAAAAACTATAACGACTTGCACAGTTTAGTTAAAATTATTGTTTTTGTTGACAAAATTAAAGAAAAATATTAAGAACAATCCACCGGAACCTCAAAAAACAAACTCAAATCGTTTAAGAGAAAAATGAAAATCAAGCACGCACTTAGCCACTTTTGCAGCTAATTCAAGATTTGCCCGGATTTGAATTAAAAACAAAGCATTCATTTAGTAATATCATAAACCGTTTACTTCATCTGTACCATTGTTATCGGTAACAGAATTTATAATGTCTTTATGAAAATTTAATTTATATTCTTCTGACTTTGAGAGCCAATCTTTTCCAAAATGTTTGATTGGTAACTCATTTACATTGTCTTTTTTTTTGTTGCTTGATGGGCCGATGGCCTACTGGTAAAAACTTTGGAGCGATCATCTAAAGGGTTTTTCCCCTTTTACAAATTGATTGAGCCACTGCAGTCATTTTTATAATTCATTTTACCTTTCACAAAAAATTTTCCTTCTTTACTTCTGCTTAGAACAAATCTTTTACAAGAGGATAGCTTAAAAGGCAAACAGCTTGTTGGTTTCATCACATTTTTTATAGCGTTCCTCCAGTCAAATACCGTCCAATCTTCTGCGAGTCTCTTCACAGTACCATGAACTTTGAAAATGTTGATATAGTCTTCTGGATCTATTATGGTATCTTTTTTACGAACCTGTTTCTCTATCTGAGCAAATAAATACGCGATCTGATGGTAGACATGAGTGTCGAGTGACAGGGAAAATTAGCTGTATTGTATTAATTTGTTTTGGCGCTTACGAAAACCATTTACAAGCCATTGCAATCATACATTTGTTCTTATTTTGTCCAGTACACCCGTCGACCATTAAACGAATCTCCCTCGTATCATCATCAATTTCAATTTTAATAATGCAGTCATACACTGCTGATACAATTTCATTAGAAGATTTTGAACTTTCGTGTTCAAACCAAGTGTAGATGAAAACATTTTGGGGAGACAATTTGCTTTTTGACGATCCCACAACAACCGTAAAAATTGTAAATATAAAATTGACACTTATAATATGTAATTTGGTCAGGTATTTTTGGGAGCACTAAATTTTTCTGACGAAATGGTGAGTAAATCTTTCCTCTCTTCCTTTAGAAGCCCAAAGAATGCTTTAGAACGGGCTTTCCTTTGGGAACTTTAAACTTACAAATCGCTCTGGATCCATCTTCTTTCAAACACGTGCTTGTACACAACAACTCGAACTTGTTTTAAGCTTAAAATAATTCGTAAAACCTATGAAAATGGATTTAACCGTATTTGTAGCTAAAGATAAATTTTGCCATTGCATATAACCGATTTTGCATCGATATTGATTTAGTCGTTTCTGCTACTATGTAAAATAGGAATTGCCCGGTTTTGCATTGGACCTTTGCATTTAAACAGTGTGGAGCACATGTTTTAGTCGATTTTAAATGTCAGGGTATGTCTATATTCACAGAGAATTCAATTCTCTACAAGATGGCACTGTCAGTTTAATTTGCACCCAAAATGGATATAACCGAGTTTGCATCTAGGCGACTCATTTGTAGTTCATGGCCTTAATTTAAATTAAAATATTGACTTAATATTTAAGGAACAAACTATCTACTCATTAAATTTAAATCGGTAAATTTCTTTCTAAAATGTTCATTTTTAATTCTGAAATTATACGATTTTTACAGGGTGTTTCTTAAATATTGCGAAAAACTTCGGAAGGTAATTCCTTGTCGAAAATTAAGGGGGGGAGGAGCTTTTATGTAATTTTTTTTTCTTAGACCTGTAGGTTTTGCAGAAAACATAAAGAATAAAAAATATTTCTAAACAAATCAAGTTTTCAAAAAAAAAATTTATTGCTAGATTTCAACCAACCAAAAAGTTCTAATAAAAAAACCAACAGAGGTCGCACTTTTCAGCCCCCTGTGAAGGTGGGGGATGATTAAAAATATTACTATGGGGAAGTATAAAACATCTACCAAATATCATTCTCCTACATTTATCCAAATATAAGAAATGAAATAAAAACCTAATTTTACCGCTCCCTTTAGGGGGGTGTAACTCCGAAAGGAGACGTCTTAGAAAGCCATTGTATATAAAAGCCCCCCCTTAATTTTTGATAAGAAATTACCTCTCGAAGTTTTTCGCAATATTTAAGAAACACCCTGTATATTTACTAGTCTGGAAACTACTATATCTTATTACTTAAAAATCCAGTAAGTGGTTTCAGTGATAAACACAACAGAGTAATTGCTTTAATGAATGGTTCCCAACCTATGCTACTCTGCGAGCCCCCTAGGGGGCACCAAATATCTGAAGGGTGGCGGGGAGATATGAAAAGGAAATCTATTTATTGAAACAAGTCACCAGTGTGAAACAGAACGGATTTAAAAACATGGAGGATCCTTTTTTCAGTTAGTTTAAAGGGGCGCAATAAAAATTAATATGGACAATCGAGGCGCAAGTTCAAAAAGGTTGATAAACACTGGTATAAATAGTTTTGCTCTGCTTTGGGTGTCTAAAAACTAGACTTGAAAAAGTCCCAGTGATATTAAAAAAAGTATGGCAGATCAGATCATAGTAATGTTTTCAAAATCAAGTGAAGTTTTAAATTATTCAAAAGCTTCGATTATTTTAAAACTAAATAGTCAACAATAAAGTCATACTAACTCTTTCACTTACCACAATATTGTTAATAAGGTTTTACATACGTTCAACAAACCAAAAGAATTGTTACGAAGTGGCAGTAAAAATGTAAAGCAGCCGTAAAAACACAAACTCAATGTGTATAATCCAAAACAATTGAGCGATAAACTCAACATGGTACAACGAGTAAAATTCGAAAACGCAGCTAATGCCGGATTAAATAAAACGATGCTAAAATGGATTTGTTAAATTAAGTAAGAATGAGTGCGGATTATACATTTTTCGAGTCGATAAATAAGCAGATCTATAAAGCTTGTGTTTTAAAAGAGAACTTCCGGATTTTGTTATCAGTTTCCCTCAATGTTCGTCAAAATTGACGACGTTGTATTTTCATACAGCGACTTTTACGTCATCATCTAGCATTACCATTAAAACATTGAAACAAATACTTTCCTTCATATTACGCTTTAAGTTTTGGACCCCCTTTTTTATTGTTATTCGTTTGAGTTTGAAAAAAGATTCTGTGGAAAACCATGATTAGAGACATTTTCTAACACATTTAAAGTAAAGACTTGTTTTATAGACATTTCTCAGTTTATTCTCGTCTAATTTACGAAATAGAATACAAAAGAAATTAGAGGTAAAGAACTTCAGAATATTTTTCTAAAGATTCTTAGAATTAACTAGAACTGCGCCTTGTATTTTTGATTACTTTTTTCGGCTCAACAAACGCATAGTAATTTTTCACTACTTGCATTTTTTGAAAACGAATGTTAAATTATACAACTATTTTATTTAGGGCATAAAATCATTTTAATAATTGGTCCCTCAAAATGTTTAAAAATTGCAACTTACTCGAGAGGTTCCTATTTTTAAGTGTTCAGTTTGGCTAATTCTTGCTTTGATATAGCTACGCCCCTAATATAAACAAACCTAGTTTAACAAGTTATTTTTATAAACAAGTTAAAATTCCAGGCAAGCAGGCAATGTCCTTAATGCCACTTAAAACCACCCACAACATTAATTTTAATCTATTACAATTCACATACTGTTTCAGCGACTTTTATAAAATATCCTAATAATAAGGAGGGTTTCACACAAATAAATTACATACAAAAGAATTATTTAGTTTGATTGTACGTAAAATGTTACCCAAATGCTAATTTTCATACATTAAGCACGAGTTTAGAAGTTTATTGGAGTACATTTTGATGCAATTCCTGAATGAAAAGTTATTTATTTTAAGTGGATTATTGATTACAAAAATCTGGCAACATTTTACGTTAAAAGCAGGGATGGAAAACGTAACGTAACGATACCCGATAACGTTATAATAACGATTCAATTATAATTTTTTCTACAATAACGTAACGATATTTTTATAACGTTAAATAACGTTATAATAACCGATAACGTTTCGTTAAAAGTTATTTTGTATCGTTATTCTCTATAAATTAAATTTTTAAATGACCATCTTTTTATTTTCACAAGATATAATATTTTGTTTGTATTTTAGAAATTAAAATGAAAATAAAATATCTCAACGTAATATTGTACTATTTTTTAAATTTACATTTACAGATCCCAAAAATAATTTCAGAGTTTCAAATAAAAATTATTTTTATACAGCACGTTTCTTAAATATGTAATGCGAAAAAATTCGGGAGGTGATTCCTTATCGAAAATTAAGAAAGGTCTTTCATATAATTTTTTTTTCTTTAGGGTTTCCTTTCATAGTTACATCCCCTAAAGGGACGCGGTAAAATTGGGTTTTTATTTTATTTCTCAAATTTGGATAAATGTAGGAGAATGATATTCGGTAGATGTTTTATACTTATTAAAAGGTTTCCCATAATAAGGAGTTCCCGGGAGGCTGAAAAGTGCGACTCTGCTGTTTTTTTTTTAAACTTTTTGGTGTTTGGGTGGAAATCTAGCAATAAATTTTTTTTTTTTTAAACTTGATTTATTTAGATTTTTTTTTTATTTTTTAACTTTTCTCGTTAAACCTACAGTTTTTGAGTAAAAAATTATATGAATGAACATGAACCATTAAATATTCCAATATAAAACGATTCATTTTGGTGGTTACCTTGATTTGTTTATGTTCATATTGGGTAGAAGTGACGGGTGTAATTCATTTTGACGTTTACGCGGCGACAACGCTAAAACGCCTGTTAATTCTACCCAATATGAACATAAACATCACATTCATTCATTTAATTTTTTACTCAAAACTGTAGGATTTACGAGAGAAACTAAAAAATAAAAAAGGTTCTAAATAAATCAAACGTACAAAAAAAAATGCAAAATGTGAACTCACCAAAAAGTTCTGATTAAAAAACCAACAGGGGTCGCACTTTTCAGCCTCCTGTGAAGGTGGAAATATTACTATGCGAAACATTTTAATAAGTATAAAACATCAACAAATATCATTCTCCTACATTTATCTAAATTTGACAAATAAAATAAAAACTTAATTTTACCGATCCCCTTTAGGGGGTGTCACTCGGAAAGGAGACGTCTAAGAAAAAAAAATTATATAAAAGACCCCAATTAATTTTCGATAAGGAATTTTTTTGCGTTGTTTATGTAACGTTATATAACGTTATATAACATAACAATTCATTTTTTTAATGTTATTTATAACGTTATGTAACGAAACCAAATAATAAATAACGTTATACAATAACGTAACGATTTAAAACGTTATTCCATCCCTGGTTAAAAGTAAATTTTAGACAACTTTTTCTTTATTATCACTCATTTATTTTTACACACATGTCTGAATTGCTCAAATTATATTTCTTTGACTGCTTCCTCGCCTTTTTGATTGGGATTTCGATCTAGTAACAAAACGAACTCATTTCAAACTAACAGCAAAAAATTAATAAAGTATATTTCTGGAGCAGCACTTGCAACTATCTCCCGAAGTTTCTTTAATAAAGTTTGTAAAACTTCGATGTTGCTTTCATAGAAAACAATTCCTATGCCGGATTATCCTACGCTTATTAATTTAAAAATATCTGAGGATATTTTTCAAACTTAACGTAAACAACAATTTATATCTGTAGTGGATCTACTTATTCCGACAGTTCTATGACTGGTAAATGCACACAAAGTTTGCTTAAACCTGTTTGAAGTAAAATCTATTGCACATCCATCAGTCTAGAATTATGTAAGGTTGGCATTAAAATCAGGGGTTTGGAGCGGAGCACGTAGCTGGACCAACTGAGCAGTGAAGCAATGGGTTTTTGCCCGGAGCAGGAGCGGAGTCCGTAGCAAATAATTTTGATTGCTCCACTGCTCCAGTTTATTATGTACAATTTTTTTTTAACTTTTTTTTTTCAACCTCTTAAGATCAATACTTTGTTCTTTCAAACATTTATTTAACATCACTTCTTTGTTAGTGTCAAATATTGTAATTTTTGACACTTCCACATATCCAAAAATAATGTAACTTTTTATAAGTTGTTGTCATCAGTTGCAGTGGCAATGCTAAATTTATTGAGGATTTCAAAAAACCATAAGCTGTGCTAAACAAAATCTCCACCTTCTTCTTATTATGTTAATAGATCTTTACTTATCATTTGAACATAAAAGGAGTTTTTCTGTTCAGCTTCAAAAAGGGACAGGACTTCCCTTTGCACATGTTACCGAAAACAGTATGCTCCTGTTAAAAAGTGATTGAAGATCCTTAGCTATTAAAACAATCTTCCAAAATCAGTGTTGGAAATACCAATACCTTTGGTTTGGCAAGTTACATTTGTTAAGAAACTTATATCAGCCTATCGGAAAAATCACGCTTTGAACAAGATAATCATCCCCATATTCTCCTGTCCTTCCTCCTCAACATGTCTTTCATTTTAAACAAAGTAGCGTGTTCTTTAGAGAAAAATCATAATTGACAAGGTGAATCAGGATTACACGATTTCCAAGTTTAAATTCGTTGCATTTTACAGAGCAAAGGATAAAAAACCTCAGCGTAAATAGAATAGGTCAGAAAATGAGATAGAGTTTGTCGATTAAATACACAAGTTATTTTTTTATTTTTTAAAGTAACATTTCAAGCCTCCAGAAAGTACTGATAAAAACCAACAAGGGTCGCACTTTTCAGCGCCTTGAGAAGGTGGAAGATAATTAAAAATGTTACTATGGGAAACCTTTCAATAAGTACAAAATATCTACTAAATATTATTCTCCTACACATCTCCAAATTTGAAAAATAAAATAAAAACCTAATTTTACTACTCCCCTTTAGGAGGGTATATAACTCCAAAAGGAGACGTTTAAGAAATAAAATTGTATAAAAGCCCCCCCTTAATTTTCGATAAGGAATCACCTCCCAAAGTTTTTCGCAATATTTAAAAAACACCTTGTATATGTTGCTGTTAGCTTATAATAAACTAAAAAATGGGTAGGTAGACTTGTTTACGACAAATATTATGTCCATTTGTCTAGTAATTACATAACCTGACGCTTCATTTGTTACTGTTAATCAAATTAGACATGACGCTTCTTATTTCAGCCCTAATGTTATATTTTATAATTTTTTAAATGAGTAAATTCATTAGTTAAGGTTTCCTACGTTTTTACCTGTCAGCTCCAATAATCAATCATGTATTTTTATCGTTGCCACACATTAACTTGTCAAAAAATTTACATTCTAAACGTTTATGTTTAAGAAAAGATTTTTTAACCTAAAACAAACTTTCATAAATAGCCTTAAAGTCGGCAGCTATTATTTGCAAAGACATTAATTATTTTTTGATGAAACATTTATTGCGTAAAAATGCCTTGTGTCGCTAGTATTATTTCTGTGTCGGTAAATGTTAAGTATTTGATAGTTCAGTTCTGATAAATTAATAAAAGTCTGTTATAAATTGGGATAAAACATTGCATTGTAAACCAATTTACTGAAAAACTGAAACTCATATTTATTCACTACCTAAAGTTCTTTAAATTTAGCATGAATGTGTTAGTAATAATATTTTTATTAGCAAGGAATTGGTTGATAGCATTTGTTACTGCAATTGCTTCGACAGGCAAATTTCAAATGTTTTTCACATATCATTTATTTTTAGTTTTTTTTTAAGCTTTTGAAAGCTTTCATCACGACAATAATGTAGAAGTTATCTGAAAAAAGGCATTTAATTTTCAATTAACAGTTTTTACTAAAATTATTAAACGTACACTTAAACTTTTGCAAAAACCGCCTTTAACAATTTTTAAAAAGTTATATTTAATCAACATGTTAAACATTTAAATGAGCTTTTTATTTTAAAAGCGGCATAACTCACCTTTTGCAAAAAATGATTTAAACCTGTTTACGATTATGGTATGGTATTTCATTCTTTAAAACATTTTACTTGCTATTTCTTTCAAAATCATTACTGTTTACGTCAATAGAAAATGTATTGTTAAACAGAAGTGCAATTACATTTATTTTGAAAATGACATAATGAAGGATTTGCCTATTTCCCTATTGCCCCCAATTTATGACAGTCATTTTTAAAATATAAGACAAAGTGGAAGTCCGAAGACTTTATCACTCCTATTAATGACAATGATTCAATACATGAATAAACTTTTACATAAAATACGTTTTATAAATTAGGTACTTATACTTATATTTTAAAATGTACTGATGAATTTAGTAATGACTTACTTATATATTTCATGAATATTAATGACACTGAAAAATACTTAAATAAACTTATAATGAAATGCGTTATATAAATTACCTATATTTTATAATTTACTCATCAATTTTCTCAAATTACTTTCTTATCAAATGTCACTTCAGTAAAACATATCCTACAAAATCAACATAAGTCTGTAGTTTTTATAAAGTATTAATTTTAAAAGTGGCTTAAGTCACTTTACACTAATGTCACTTTACAGTAATGCAAAATGACGATTCTTTAAAGTCTGTGCAAAATTACGTATACTAAAGAAAATAGTAAGTAACCAAGATAGGAAATAATAAGTAAAATTTCTTCATAGTTAGCATACATATTTTTATGCCCATTAAAATACAAGACATTCAATACCTTAAAATCACGTAAAAGTGACTTCTGCCCTTTTAAAATAAATAACTCAATTGGTGGTAGCATTTTTTTTGCAAATGTTTTGACGACCAACTTTCAAATTTTTTTAAAACTATTTTTTTTTATATTTTTGACAGCTTCGTAACACTGTTTGAGAAATATTAAATAAAGTCACTAAATCTTTAAACCATTATTAGTTTTTAATCACGATAGTAATACAGAAATTCCTCGAAGAAAGAGCATCGGATTTTCAGTTAACAGTAAAAGTTTCTTTTCCAGAGTTAACGTAAAAGTAAACTTTGGTAAACTTGCGCTCGGAACTTTTTTAAACCCCCTAGATACTTGTTACAGATTGTATTCAATCAACACGTTGAATATCGCGCTTTTTACAAGGACGAAACATCTTTTCTTACATTTTGCATCTGGTTTTTGTTAATAATAACATTTTTTCAATAATTACTTTTTTGTGCGATCGTACTAGAAACAGCTGTTTTACGGACGCGTTAGCAACCGTAAAGTACTGCATTATCGGCGTTATCCTTAGCAACGGCCGATAAAGTTACTTTATAGGCCGTTGCCCTTAGCAACGTCCGATAAAGTTACTTTTACGGCCGTTGCTAAGGAGAAGGCCGGTAATGCAGTACATACGCTGTCATCTGTCAGTGACAGAATGTTACGTAGTTTCTAACCTATAATTTTGAAAAATACTAAAAATTTATATTGTTTTTATTTCTATCGCACAAAAAATGTAATATGCACCTCGGCCAAAACGTACTTTTTGGCCTTGATACATAAATAACTATTTTATTATTGCTGACATGGACAAAGAACGGAACGAAAACATTAAACGAAATTAAACGAAATTTTTATAAGGACGAAAACTAAATTATTATTTTTCGTTCAAGAACGAAAACGAAATGAATAATTCCTTAAACCGGTTTTAACCGATTTTATCAGTTTTTAATTTTTATTCATTGAACATAAAAGCGAATTTACTATCTATGTTGTGAAGACTCCAACTAAGCAGTAAAATATCTCACTTGAAGTAAGTGAGCTTTGTTTTTATCCATATACATTATGTACTAACAACTTTGTTGCTAATACTTGCAATTTTGTTCAATACAAGTAACGGTACAAATATTCTATGTTTCTAATTTGTTCATGGAATCATCAGTAAATAATATATATACACTTGATTGGACAACAAAAGGGTGCGTAATAATCACGTCATTTTTAACGGTTTTAAAATATGACATTTAGCGTTGATAATCTACGGTTTGACAAACTAGTTGTGTTTTTGCACCTGACGGGTGTTGTACTAAATAAAATGGACTAAATTTATTTGGTTGTATGTTATATGTGTTAAACGATTTGATAAATTTAATATGGCGATTCGCTAGTCCAAATTATGCCGTCCATAATGATCAAAACCAAACATCGCCGTTTACAATTTAGCAGATGCCCAACGATTACTAACAAACAGAAACAAAAATGTAAATAGGCTTTAAAATTCATCAAAAATATTTTATATCTCACATTTATTACCGAAAGTACAAAACAATGACGCCAAATTTGTTTTGTGATTTACATATTAATTCATACGAAGTATTTATAATCCGAATAATCGAATACTCGAATAATAGGGGTTTCATCGTATTAATAGAGTTGCCAACACTGTCATTTTGACATTTGGCGATTATTCTTTAGAAAGTTCTGTGCTCTGGTTTTTGTAAAAAGAGGTTGATGACTAAGAAAAAATTGGTCCTCGACTTGGAGGCTAAAAAAGATGGTAAAACCTCTTTTAACCATTATTAAATTTCGGTTATTCAAAAAGAAAAACGAAATATTTCGTTTTCGTCCCGATAAAAACGAACCAAATATTTTTTGTTTTTAATTGCCGATTGCTGTCAAAACATATTAAAATGATAAAGATGAATCTTTTTCTTGCTTTGTTATAAGACTTAACAAGGAGGGAAAAAGACATTTTACTCAAATTTAATGTTCAATGGGGCAAAGAAAAGTTAGTAGTGTCTATAAACGGAAAAACGAAGGATCGGACCTGTCTATACTGGCTTTTCTTATTGTCTGAATGTTTTATTATTCAAATTTTTCACAAACGCAAAACTCGATTACACAAGGACACAATATCAGGCTGATATTTAAATAACGCATGCCCGGTCGCACAAAGCTGCATTAAAGTTAACAAATGACCAATTTTTGGTCATATTGTTACTATGGATACGATGTTAAAGTTTTACTGAGCTTTGAGAATCCACGTTTTGTTTACATATTTTCAAAACAAAGTATCGACTGACTGTTCCGTTTCGTTCGAAACTGAGATAGAAATTGCTTGAAACGGAATAAGCCGAAAGCGGACAATATGCAAAATTTATTTCCTCCCGACGACATCACTGACCGGAAAATCGAAAAATTATAAGTTATTTATATTCTTGCTGCTCCTAGCTTAGTTGAATTTCAGAATCTAATAGTCGTAATTTATAATTTTCCAAAGTATTAACATTAATCTAACATTAACCCATTTGTTCCCAGTGTACTCATTTGAGTACGGTTCATAAAATATTTTTTTTAAGTTCCATTAGTTACATATAGTAGGGTGACCATTCGTCCCCGATTTTCGGGGACAGTCCCCGGAACAAGACTCAAGTCCCGGATTGTTCCTGTCCCCGATTTTCATAATTTTTCTATACACATTTAAAATAACGAATATATTGTATTTTCACTGTTGCCAAATTATGCAAATCTGTTAGTCTGGCAACATTGTAACAGTGTAACCGCTTATTGGTCACGAAAACTGGAGTGGGGAGGAGTTTGTGCACCTTAAATAAAGTGTCAAATCCGAAAACGTTATGTTAGGTTAGGTTACTTATGGTTACCATACGTCCTTTTCCTGGAAATATCCTCTCTTTTTGTAATGTGCAAAAATGCGTGGGTTTTAAATCCCGCTTTTTAATTTGAATTCCGTTTATTAAAATGAAAGTTGTGGTTTGTGATGTACGGGAAACGGGAAAATAGATTTTACGAAAGTTAGTTGAGGACCTTTTTTTTTGGTAACCCCATCTTAGTGTCCCCGAAAGTTCAGGGAAAAAAATGGTCACCATAATATAGGTGGGAATGTTTAGTACCACTTAGAAGTACACAGAATAGGGAATAGTAGATTAAAATTTTAAACCTAAATGTTGCTTCTACATAGGAAAAAACGTCACTTTACTTTGTTCTACAACTGTGCTATTGCCACTGTGTACTTTGTTATTAATTTTTATCTTTGTTTTAAAATATAAATTAATTTTTCTGCTGAAATTTGTTACTCGGGTATGTATGTTTTACAGTTATTCATGCAAATATTAAACAAAATACATAGTGTGATTTTTTTTCATAGTTACTTACTGGTGTACTCATATGAGTACACTGGGGCATTACGTTGTTAGGGCTAAATTTGCCCTTAGGATCTAAAGTTGTATTGGACTTACTAAAAGTAGTGATAAAACTGGCAGACCATATAATATTTGTCGACAACTTGTTTACAAGTCATGGTTTGATGAAAACTCTTATAGTTAATCGCACAAAAAAAAAATCCTTTTTTTGATCAGCAACAAATGAAAAAAGAAATTCGCGGTTGTTTCCAATATAAATATGACAAAGAACATTTATTGCTTCTGGTAAAGTGGAAGGACAATGGACAATAGTATTGTGACTATAATGACAAATTATGATAGTATACATCCTCTTTCCAAAGTGAAACGTTGGTCTAAGTAGCAAAAAGAAAAAAATTGATGTGCCCCAACCTTGTCTCTTTGCCAATAATAATACAGCTATGGGGGATGTAGACTTGCTAGACAAATCTGTAAATAATTATCAAGTGTCCATCCAAGGTAAAAAAAGGTGGTGGATTCTCTGGACCCATATGCTGAATATTACAACAGTGAACGCCTGAAGGATAAATTCATTAGCAGGTAGAAATATTGATTTACTGAATTTCATACGAAGTGTATTAAGACATCACTTAAGAGTCTTTGAGAAAGCTCAACTTTCCGGGCATCCACGTACGGTCCCAAAAAGTATTATACAGGATCAAGGAGGACATTTTCCTAAGAAATAATTGATAAACAGTTGCGCTGTAGCATATGTCATCAACGAGCAAGGTGCATTTGTATCAAACGCCATGTCACACTGTTTGGAAATAGAATGTTTCATAAAGTTTCATAGTGAATACCAGTTTTCGATTGTAAATTATTACAATAAATTAGTAAAAAATAATATAATTTTTATTTTCTTTGCCGCCGCTATGTTCCCGTTGTACTCATATGAGTACGTGCATTTTTTTCACTTCTTTTTGAAAATATTTTTGAAAAACTTGCATAATTTGTAGTTTGGACATATTTCTAATAATAAAAAACGTTGTATTGAAAAATTTAAAAAAAAAAATGTTTGTGGGAACAAATGGGTTAAGATCAAACAGCTTGGCTAACATAAATTATATTTAAAAAATTTCCAGCAGTCAGGTCAGGGTTTATCAGTGACCGGACCCGTGCCAAATTTCATTTTCTAATGTTGCGTCAGATTTATTGCAACAAAAATTTCATTCCTTTTATTAGGCTATTTATTTCTCTAGCATGGATAGACGATGTCGGAACTAAATCAATAATAGAGTAGTTGCGATAAATTTTGGTGAACGTTTTATGCAATACTTACTCGTTTTTCGGTAATAAATATGTTGCAAGTACATTATGTATACTACTGACTACTAAATTTACCCTGTAAATTTCATTTTAACGTTTACATCATACATAAGTATCAGTGTTTGATGACTTACAACGTATCCCTCGGATAATAAAACGTTTAAAACGTCAATGCGTTGGTTCGTCCACGAGTCCAAGACGGTAAAGCCGAAACGGCCAGGCCTTACAAGATGAAGGAAATAAAACTTAGATGAAAATTCTTGCAAAACACTGCGGCTGGCTACTCGACGAAGCAACTTTTTAATTAAATGGAATTGTGAATCGACGATATTGCGTCTGCTGGTTTAAACTTTGCACGAGCTACGTATTAAGATTGAAAGGATACTGCACTTAAAACACGCTGCGATTTCAAATGTCTATATGATAAAATATAAATTACACACAATGTGATTTGACATTTCTTCCTTATTTAAATAAAAAAGTCTAGTAATCGTGTGATCATCGACATTTCTTTACAAAGATTCGCAAAATTTTGTAATTGCTTATTGCTCTGCATTTACAAATATCTAAACAAAAATAAAAATGTATGAAAGTATTATAGAAAGTATTGCTATTTATGAATTTGAGCTATGGATATATCGGAGAAAATGTCGACTCACTAGGAATGATAGGGTACGATATACTGAAATTAGAGAAAAGTAGAACTTTGTATTGATATAAGTCAAAATATTAAAATGGTACGGATAATTTGAATAGAATGACGGGATAGTGGTCCTTAGGTTTATAAAGAAAACTCTTTACATCAGCTAAATATTTCGGATCTTTATTTGATCCTTCATCGGTAGCTATAAACAAAATACAAAAAGTCCTTAGAATTATAATTTAAGTCTTATTGTTCGATTAACATACAGTTAAATTAAATGTAAACAAAATTTTGGCTTTAATTAAGGCGCGCACTTTATGATCCTGGATGAAATAAAAGGACGCTAGCCATTGAGAAAACCTTTGGAATCATAATTCCAACACGGGATCAATGGAAGCGTCAAGATATAGAGCTAAATGGCCTGGTCTGGTATACAGACGGGTCAAAAACACAAAATTTCACAGGCTGCGGAATATGGGGAGCAGCTCAACTGAGATGATAAGCATTTCGATAATTTAAAACAATTTTTCAAGAAAAACAATTGAAGTGCAAAACGTTTATTTAAATAAACAAGCGATTAATCAGGTCTAAATATACAAGAAAGGTGACCCAAAGAACTGTGAAAACTACAGAGGAATATCGCTACTAAACAGCCTATAAAATACTTACACTAATAATACTAGAAAGAATAAAAGAATACACAAATACAGGAATAGGCGAATACCAAAATGGCTTTAGACAAGGAAGATCCACCGTTGATGCAATCTTTACGCTAAACCAGATTATAGAAAAATGCTACGAGAACAATATAGAAATACAAATAGTTTTTATTGACTTTAAACAAGCTTTTGATAGCCTAAAGCGAAATGTAATATACACAGATGCAGAAGAAATAGGAATCCCAAACAAGCTAGTGAGATTAATAAAAATGACTATGGAGGGATCAAGAGCAGCAATACTATCACACGAAGGAATCTCCAAAGAATTTGAATTTAACAAAGGGGTCAAACAAGGCGATGGGCTATTAGCTACAATATTTAACATAGCGCTAGAAGGCATAATCAGAAAATGTGGAATAAAAGGGACAATTATTGAAAAATCAGCACAAATAGTGGCATATGCCGACGACCTAGCATTAATAGCAAGAGACAGGAAAACTTAAAAAAAAAACATTATCGAAAATTGAGACGGAGGCAAAGAAAAGAGGACTTAAAATAAATCAAGAAAAAACAAAATATATGGAAATAAAAAAGAAGCATACCGAAGGGGAAAACAGACAAGTAATAGTAGGAAATCATACATTCGAGGAAGTAGAAAATTTTAAATATCTGGGAACAGTAATTAATCGCCAGAACCACAAGGGGGAAGAAATGAAACAACGGATACAAAGCATATTATAAATATAAAATATACATGAAAGAGAAGAAAATTAGTAATAATACAAAAATGCGAATCTATAAAACAGCAATACGGCCTGTGGTGATATACGGAGCAGAGACAATGTGCATGACAAGAAAAGAAGAAGAAAATTTTAAAATCTTCGAGAGAAAAATAGTGAGGAAAATTTATGGAGCAAGAAAAATAAAAGAGGAATACATAAGGTTAACGAATAACTAAATTAAAACAATACTAAAAAGGGAAGATATAGTCAAAGTAATAAAAGCTGCAAGAATTAGATGGTATCGACATATAAATAGAAGACAAGATCTTGAAATGGAAACCACAAGGGACGAGATCGAGAGGAAGACCGAAAATACGCTGGGAAGACCAAGTGACCGCAGACATAGAAAAAATAGGAATAACGGGATGGAGAAAGAAAATGCTGGATAGACAAATGTGGAAACAAATCATGCAAGGTACAAAATCAAACAACGAGCTATAGAAAACGAAAACAGAAACAGCGGAGTGACTACCCGGACAATAATAGTCAGCAGGGCTCTAAAGAGCGGCTATAATTCCATTTATGGAATGTACAGCCTACTATAATAATAATAATATAGAAATATTAATAAATAAATAATTTATTAATACATTTTTCTCTTTTATCAACAGCGGAAAAACCATTTTGAAGATTTTTCTTTGTAAAATAGTTGCTCTTAATTCGTAAATCATTTTGACTCATTTAACCAACTCTGTATCTCTTACCGTTTTCGATATCCCCATGCTTTTTACGATAACTGGGACACGTATACGTACCAATAAAACTGGTTGATGAAATTTAAATTTAAGTTTCTCTTTCATAACTGTACAAACATGCATTGCATGCAAATTATTAATGAAGAGAGCCATTTTTCATGTCTGAAGCGTTTCTTTGTCTTGTATAATTGACGGGTTACATTCTTTAGCATTGATCGTTGCCGGTAGCATTTCATTAAGTTTGTTTAACATCAAACAGCTTCTTGCAAAGTAAAGAAGCAAAACAATTTAAACCGGTTGCATAAATATGTCGTAGACAAATGATATAACACATTTAAGGAGAAAAGTGCACTGATGGTGATTTAAAATATTGAAGAGTGCTGTTGGAGGAATAATGTCATCAACAATCATTTTACATTATTTAATTTTTTTATGACACAGTTGTGGCATTTAACTGTGTAAATGGTTTATTTTAAGCAGTAGGTACATGACGTCAATAAGTTTGTACTTCATATAAAAACTGGCCGAACATAAATATTTTGCCGAAAAACAGAAAATTTTATTGTTAATAATGTATTTAGCAAATGCGTAAGTAAAATAATGTTTCCATCGACAAAAAATATGCAAGTCTTAAGAAATCTCTACAAGCTGCTTTACTTTCAGCCATGCGATATTTTCTCATGACGATAAAAAGTTTGAATATAAAAATGATCCCTAGTGCGACTTGATGCGTCCCTCCTGTACATTTTTATAAATAGAACAAGTCCTAGAATGACAAAACACAAAGCAAGACGAAAAATATGTGCTATTAAACGTCGCTATATCCGTTGCGGTGCATTTTGAAAGCATTGTGCATAGAATACCCATTGTTACTAATTCGCGTAGGCAATTTATGTTAAACTTCCGCTCGGCTAGTGACGCGTTTAATTCGTTCGTTTCTTCAAAACCATTCAGAACAGTAAGCAAGAGTTTTAAAATAAATCTGCAAACGACAAAACTCGTTGCGTTTATTGTCGCACAAGTCTACTATAACTTAGGAGTATAATAATAACGACTCGCTTTTTATTTTCATTGTGCTATTTGTAAAATATAACGGGTGTTTCAAAAATACTTGCACAATTTTATTGACGCATATCTTGTCCGCAGTTAAATAAATATTTTAATATGCAGTGGAAGTAAAAAACGATGAAGGAGGGGTGTTATTCGCGGAATGAGACAGAAGATAAACTACGGTCGGGCTAAAAATATTTTTTTTGTGTCAACCAATCACTAATCTTAAATCTTCTAGAGACAACTAATAGGAGCATTATTACACGGTAATAATTTTTTTATTCCGCTGTCAGATGTTGATACACCTGTCAAATATGCGTTTTCGACCAATAACAAACTCAGATTTCCTAGAAAAGACCAATAAACATAATCATACACTGATAATATCCTTTTCGCAATTAATAGATTTTCATGCGTTTATTGGTTTCTAAGAAATCTGAGTTTGTGATTGGTCAAAAATATAAATTTGTAGAGGGAATTAAATATTTTGTTCTTGATAATTTTTTGTCGAATTTCGGCGACCAGTAGCGTTACTTTAATATAGATTAAACGACACCCCTGACGCACCACTCTGACAGTACTTGTAAAATACATTTAATTTGACATGTAGGTTAGGTAAAGGAAATTTTCTGAGAAAATACAACTCGTGCATTGCAGATAATCTATAATTTTTGACAATTCTTCACTCATGCAAGTTGAATCAGAAAAAAATCACTCGTGCACTCGTGTTTTTTACAGCTCAACTTGTATTCGGGATTATTTATCAATATTTATCGACAATTTTCAATGCACTGAAAATTATTTTCAGCATACAAACTAAATTTCGTGCCGATTGTCTTATTAGTTCATTTACAATCGTCAAAAGAATAACTCAATGTGGGCATTATTTCTTTAAAAAAAAAGGTGGAATACTGATTTCCGTGCAGTAATTACATTCTTCACAAAACAAGACAAAAGTCTTAAAAACATCCTGAATGAAAAGCAAACAGTTTATGGAAATGCTTTTCCCGATAAAACTGTGTTTTATAAGCGGTCACGTTTATTTAAACCATGTAGAAAAACATTAGAAGATTATGATCTCAATAATAGACCAAGTGACGTAATAACACATGAAATAGTCGTAAAAGTTGAGGATGTCCTTGTGGAAAATGGTCGACTAAAGCTTGGAGAAATCGCAGAAAGGTTCAAAATATCCGAAACAACGACAGACAAAAGTCAGCGCAAGGTGGTTGCCGATAAATTTTGCACCGCATCAAAAAGAACAACGAGTTCGGTATTGCAAGCAGTTATTGGAGCTGTGTGGAGCTTTTCCAGTACACGTTATCAACAGGTTTGTTACCGGAGATTTTTATCTGTTTCCTTATTTGAAAAAGAACCTTTGTGGAAAGTATTTCGCCCATGATAAGTCATTGCAAGCAACAATAAATGAGCATTGTGATATAAAATCGGAAAACAATTTCTTAAAAGTCTAGAAAAATTAATTGAAAGATCTAACAAATGTAAACACTTCGAGAGGAATGTATTAAAGAATAAAACTATAAAACTTGAATCTTGCAGTCTCTTTCTACCTCATTCTGCGAATGTAAAAAACACCCCTCTTCATGGGCGTCCATAGAGAGGGACCAACGGGGCACTTGTCCCTCCCTGGAATCGAGTACTCCATTAATTGACCAAATGAAAGAGGGTCAAGTTAAAAGTTCGTTAAATATTTCAACGCATTCCTGATGGGACAGTTGTGCGCAATTTCACCTGCAAACTTTGCCCCCCTGGATAATTTTCTGGGGTCGCTCATGCCCCTCGTATAAAGTTCTAAACTGGTATTCTTATTATTACGAGGAATATTCAGAAAGTAAGCACCGTTTGGCTATTTAAAAAAAACTACAAATTATTTTTATAAGATTCGCCATACCTTAAATATTGAAACGTTTATCATAACTGAATATGTAAAAAGAATGCAGTACAACCGTACACCAAGAATTGCAAGAGATGGAATCCAGCAGTATCTTAAACATTAACATCAAACTTGTTACAGTTAATAATTGAACATTATACAAATAACAGTGTAAATTGAACTTTTTCAGGTTTTTCAGAATATTTCAGGAACTGGGTACGGTATGAAAATTAACCCTCTCTCACGGATTGCTTAGTAAAGCGTACTACTTTCGAACGTTTTTCCCGACCTTTTCGAAGGGTAATTGTGGACTATATGTTTACGTTTTTTACAACTATTTAACATTTCTGAATACAGGAAGCTTTTCTTTAGTAAATAAAGTTGCTTGCAACGCTTAGAAACTACACTTTTAAATTAAGAAATGGTTTTTGCCTGACCACTAACAAACGTGGTGCGTCGTGGAAATATTGATGACCTTGAATAATTACAAATTAAACATGAAAATGGAAGTGAGAGTGAATTTCTGATTTCTGGTTATGATACTGATAAGAAAGAGGATTTAGAAAATATAGTAATAGTAGTGATGAGAGGATATAATGACACGGATCAAGAGAAAATGTACTATTTTGTAGAAAGGCTTTCCAACATTTGGTGGAAGCATGTTTTTGGTTTTGTGATAAATGTTTGCATCCTAAATAGTTTCACGAAATTTAATGTAACAAATAGAGCAGCAACTACAAAGCAAATACATACAGCTCTACTTCGGAAAGGAACTATTTCAACAGGTGATAGTAAGGTCAGCAAAAAAAAAACTGAGTTACACATTTAACTGCCCAAATAATATCCGCGGGAAATGGTTAAAGGGTATACATATTCTTACTAAGCACATAAAAACATACTTCTTAAACGAATCTTCTACCTCTAACAGTTTCCTAGATCAACATGTCTTTCATGAATAATCACATACTCTGTATTTTAAAAACCGTAATAAAACAAAAGTGATACTTCACACGTCCAAGCGTTCATTTAAAACATTTCAAAATAGTCAATGTTCAATTTTCTTGTAATATTTGAACTACTACGCCAAACGCACGAATAAGATAAACTAACTAACTCGATAGATTTTAAAATATTCGTCAACAATTTTTTATCATCCGCTGTGAAATTCATTTTAAATGCTAATTGCTTCGAAGCATTTTCTTGCTTTCTTTTACTTGGTGTAATAGACCGTTTAAGATGGAACTCTTTTACAATTCATTCCCAAACAAAACCGATAATTGTCAAGATGAATTGAGAATTTGCGCCAATTTTACTTTAAAAGTTCGTTCTTTTCCATTGTTTTATCAGGCAAATTTTATCACATTTAAATATTTTAATATGAATTTTTCAGCAGAGTGGTTTTCAAGTTTTCCTTGAAATGTTTGAGTCTAAAATGGATCGTAAAGTTCGAATATATTTACAGAAAAAACACAATGTTTGTGATTTTGTGTAAGCAAAACAATAACAACTGACGGATAAATAAAGACAAGTAGAACATTATTAAATAACTCTACGTTAAATATTGAAGTTTTTTTTTTGACATTCACATACTTGTACAAAAGTTTGTAATGAAGAACCTATAAATCATTGAAACCTCTTTCAATATATTCGCCAGTTGCACTTCTAAAAGCCTTAACGTTATTTTTATCCAAGAAAGCTTTTTAAATATCATGAATGGAGAATATCCATGTAATCACATAAAGAAACCATTTAATACAAACGCTGAACGGAATGACTTTTACATATAACCTTTAAATTCCTCTCATTCAACCACACTTGCGAATATAATTTCGTTTTTTTAGATGTTTGAATGCCTAAAAGTAAAAAAAGGGTTTTTCGGTGAACTTCAATGTTGGATTTCATATTAATTATAATCATCCAATAGCATCGGTATTGGTTAAAAAGAATTTTTTTTTTCCTGTGATAAAATTGCTTTTCCACCCTACATTTCAATCTTAATCTTAGAACTTCAAACATATAAACAATATTTCATATTCTTGGCTCTGTTGAGCAGAATATTATTTGCCAGATATTTTTATTTTTAAAATTGTGTCCCAGTTAGGTTTCCTGGCGAGGATTTAGGAATGTTAAAATACGTTTCTCTTATAATTAATCGCTTTAATTTACAACATGCTTTTCATTGAATAAGTTTTTTACGTTCATCTTTGAATGAAAAATCTCAAAGAAAACATTGAGATATTATTTTTATATTACAGTTAAACAATATAATGTTTCGTTCTAAATCATTCAATTGCCTATAAAAATAGTAAGGCTCTTTTCCTATTAATCTCCATTCAAACGACTATTTGGGTATGAGCACAGTTTACCTAGGAAACAATATAACGTTTTTGTGGACTCTGTTTCCTTGTTAGGGTATAAGTTTCAATACAACATGAAATATGAGAACTGTTTTTTCCCTTCTGCTTCCATGCGGAAGTTTAAGTTAAAAACAAAAATGACTTTATATGGTGCTGTTACTTACATCAGCGGTTCTCAAACATTTGTCACTCACATCCCTCTTTTTTACCATGAACAAGTCTACGCCCTCCCTAATCTTTTTGATCATTGTTAAAATATATTAATTAAGCCGGTAGTTCTATATTTACACAACTGTTTGATCAAAATAACGAAAACATTGTATAAAGTACCTAAATATTGGTTTTCTATAAATACAGAAGAGATTTATGATAGTATTTTTCACAATTTAGAAGGGTTTTACAAGAGACAAGGCAAAATTTATATCGGCTAATTAAATTTGCTGCCTTAGGACAATTTCAGAGCGCATATGGCTCAGAAAGTTTAATAAATTATTCAGAATTCTGGTTTTGTTGAGCTAAGGAAGCGTTTTCCAAATTGGAATTCCGCTAAGCAAGAGAAGGGGTTCTGTCAAAAAATGGTTTAAAAAAAACAACAAAAGGGTTTCATGATTAAAAAATTGAAAACGCTGAGCTATAAGGTGTTCTCCATGTAGTCCTGATGTGACTTTTATGTATCCACAAATATTTAAAAAAAAGTTTAGAGAAAGGCGATTTGAATCTGATAAAGAAGTTAAAGTCATTGTGGAGGAATGCTTTGCAGCCTGTCGAAAAACAATTTCTAATGGTATAACATTGTTGGAAAAAACGATGCAGCGAAAGAAAGTAGATGACTTCTGTTACCTAGGCAGTGTGATAAGTTCAGGAGGAGGTGCAGAGGAGGATATGAACAGAAGAATAAGACTGGCCCAAATGCGTTTAACACACTCCGGAAAGTATGGGCATCAAGCATAAACAGGAAAACGAAATTAAGATTATTCCAGACCCATGTTAAAAGTGTCCTACTATATGGCTCGGAAACCTGGAAAGAAAGCCAACAGTCAGAAATTGCAAATCTTTGTAAACAGGTGTTTTCGAATTATTTTCAATATCTTTTGCCCAGAGAAAGTAAGCAACGAAGAACTATGGAGGATGACAGAAGAAGAAAAAATAGAAATAACAATTAAAAGGCGAAAATGGACCTGGATGTGACCCACATTACGAAAATCGACTACAAGTATAGTGAGACAATCAGTGAATTATAGTGTACCAGGAAGAAGAAAGAGAGGAAGACCACAAAATATATGGAAACGAACAATTCTTAAAGATCTCCAAAAAAATAGACATAACGTGGAATGAAGCCAAAAGAATAGCGAGAAATAGAAGTGAGTGGAGAGTGCTAGTGAGTGAGTGCAAGAATAAAATAGACGGCGCCCAAGGGTAGCGACCTTGCCACCATTAGGCACACTGCTACAGAAACACCGAAGGTGCCCTTTGCTCCAATGGGAGCTATATATTATGATGAAAGAAAGTTACATTAAAAAATAAAATTTTGATTTTGTCCCTTCCCTTTTTCAATGCTAAGTAGATTGCTAAATAATTTACCCACCTAATTGATAATTATATTTGTTCGTTTTGTTTAAAATTTATTTCGGGTATATTTTTAAAATGTTTCTTATCCCTTCTTGCAAAGACTACACCGTCCTCCTAGCCTAGAGGGAGCGTACATTATAGTTTGAGAAACGCTGATATAAATTACATTTTTTTTTGCAAAAAAACTGTCTTCCAATTTTTTTGGGGAAAAATAACGGAAAGGGATGAGTTAACTTATTACTGTTTTTTGATCAGATTTATTTCGTGTGAATTTTATACTGTTTCTTTGGTATGCCGTACCTTACTTACAAAATTTTTGAAAAATGTTATGAAAAACTTACTGGCTTAGAGTTCTGTCTGCGGAGGTAGGGCCCGAATCATGGTGGCGCTTGTGGTGGGTGACGATGCCCATTAATTTCATCCAAGCATTGTTCTTCCCCCCCGGGCCCCCCATTCCACTCTGCCACATCGTCATGATCGCGGCGCATTACAGACAGTCCCTTGGCACGTAAGACACTGGCCTAAGAGGCCGCACTATGTACGCCACTGCCTTTTAAATACTCCTAAAGTTACGGGCACTTCATCGTCTCTATACGTTTTGTCAGGGATCATTTTTAGATTAAATTCAATAATATTCTAGACATTACCGGTGGGACTATTAGCAAATTATTAGACTTGGCAAACGTCTCTAGAATGTTGTTACTACTTAAACGTTGGTGTTTGTAAGCAGTTGCTGAGTAAATGCATAAAATAGCGAAAGAGTTGCGAACATTATTTAAAAATAATTATCACTTTATTATTTTATTTTTTTTTAATGAATCCCTATAAGTACACCTAATTACAAATTGTAAAATGGAAGATGGTTATTATTAATTTATAAAATGTAATTCCGCGATAGCTAAAAATTGAGCAAGATTTTTTTTATGTAAATGCGAATATAATTTAAATTTTTATTGCACTAGACCGTAAGCACAATCACTAATCACTGTTACCACTGTTAATAGAGTGTGAAAAAGTGCCGTATAAAATTAGTTGTGCATAGTGCGACAACTAGAATTAAAATCGAGGTGGGCAAAGCGGCTTTCGTGCCCAGTTTATCCATTCACTTGTAGACATACCGAACCATTAGTTTCGCGGGACTCAACCGAACAACCAACAGGTGAGCTAACGGGTAGGTTATCCTCGGTTGGCGCGCGAATCGTGCACTGCACTAAAGGTCCAGTGGACGCCGACGCCGGCATCGCGCAAGCGTCGCCCACTGCGGACCACCTGGGCCCCGAATCAGAGCACCGGTGCTGCAGCGGGCGGCAGCGCATCCCACAACTTCGTACCTGATTATTCTGCAGCAAGCACATCACCTGCCCGCAATCTGCTTGTCTAGCATTTAGCCACGATGCGGTAAAATATTTCACGCCAACTAGCTAAACGAACACAAAAAAAATCCGTCATTTAAAACACGAAGCCGTAACCGGCGCCAAACAAAATTAAACTGCGCAAAATCTGCAGCCCTTAACACACCATACCAGCTAATATTATATTCCAAATTCGTCCGACACAACAAAATATAAAAACCAACCCTCATTTGAATCCATTCAAACAAATTCCAAAAAACAACCAAGAAAAACAAGCGCACGCGCGCCTGTTTTTAACCGTTTTTTAATTAATAAATTCGTGATAATGATCGAACATACCATGAGTTATAGGACAAATTTGAATCGTCCAATCGTTTCTACAAAAACTGAATCACTTTCGTGTAAATAAAGCTGAATTATTTCTCGTACGTTGAACCGCGATTGAACGGCTCGCTTGGCGATTTTAATTCTGGAGTATTGAGTAACGCTTCGCGGTTTAATGAAAAATAGTTTCAGTTTTTAGTTGGTGTGGTCTTTGAATTCCGGAAAGCTTTCTTGAGAAAATTTATCGGCGTATTAAAGTCTTCCTCTACGGTCTTTAAATGTTACCTTTTTGTTTATTTCGTTAGGACGTCAATTAAATTGTCGCGGTCGCTATTTGTGACTTTGGGGACTCAGTTTTTATTAAAAAATGATTTATTTTTATGTAATGTGTTTTTAAGCAGAAAATGAATGTGCTTGTAACTTAAAAAGACTTTGAGTTTTTAACTTATTGATCGAATTGGAGCGTCCTTTTGATTATACTATTTAATATTATTTTTCTACAACCACTAATCTAAATGACTCTTACCGTACAGCCTGCATGCATAGTAAGTGGGTCCTTACGCACGGTAAACAAAAAGCACAGTTTTTTAAAGAAATAATTAAAGTAGACTCACGTCAAACACTTCCTGCATGCCTAGTAAGTGAGTTGTTATAACGAACGGTAAGCAAAACGCACACTTGTCTAGAAATGTCGAAGTAAACTTACGTCAAAATTGACAAGACAACGTAATTACAAGTGTATATTAGCCAAAAAGTCGTTAAAATCGTAGGTATTATGTGATCGTAGAAAAAGTAAGCTACATAACACGAGTTGTAAAGCAATTAGTAACTCGTGCAAATACGCACTCGCCGCTACGCGGCTCCGTGCGCAACTTTTCCATTCGTGCGTAATATGCTTTTTACAACTCTCGTTATATACTCCTAATATACTATAACTGATTAAAGATTCTTTCAAGTTTAAAAAAATGCAATTGTGTGATGATAACAGCATAAATTATATTTTTCATGTTAAAAATTTACCAGACATGTTTAATAATTAAATAATTAAGTATACAATATTAATATAAATACTATTGAACTTTAATAAAAACATAACTTTTCTCTTTTCTAAGAGGAATTGCTTCTTTAAAAAAATTAAACAGGTTTTAAGACTCTCATCTCTTTGTACATTTTATAATTACATTTGTTAGAATTGAAATTTGAAATAAATCATTTAAATAGTTCAAACATTTATCATGTAGTATGCACTTTGTATACTTAATAATTATTGCTTCAGTAGGTTGTAATTTTTTGGTGGAAGTCGAAGGTTAAATGAAAATTAAATTAACAATTTCTTTGCAATGTATTTTCTTATGTTTTAAAGTACTGTGTGGTATTTAAGTATAGGTATATTCAAGTGTTTTTTATAAATGTCTATCAAAATACTAGATTTCCAAAAAAATCAAAACAATTTAAGAAAAAAACAGTTGAAAAATCGTAACTGCTTTCCCTAAAAATTTATTTTGGGTCCCTGAGTGGCAATTATAATTTTATTTAAATCACTTGTACAAAGTTTTTATTTTCTGAATACTATGTCCTATTTTAAGACTACAATAGCGACTATTCTTTCTTGATTAATCATAAACATTGTGCATAATAATAACCATTGTTATAACAATCATAATTCCCCAAAATTTTCACCTGTTGTACATACATACATACATACATACAATGCTGATTGAATAAAATTACTAAAAATCATTTTTACTTTTGTTTACCTTTAAATCAAATTCCGCGCCAAACTGTGGCAGATATGAAGAAAAGTCAAGATACACTTTTTGTTTAGAATAAAATGCTCTATCAAAAAAAAAAGTTCTAGTTTAATTTTGAACAGGGCCATACTAGTTTTTTTATAAAATTCTATGAAACTGAACCCCAACAACTCCGCCACTGGTTGCTTGTGGGACTTGACATTTTCACCGAATGTGGTAACCTGTAAGGTGGTGCTGTATACCAAATTTTGTTTTAATATATGTACTGGTTGGAAAACGGTTAAAAATTATCGATATTTTTTCGAAAATTTCAACACCCTGTATCTTTAAAATGAAGCGTTTATGGACCCATGTTGATATGAAATATTCGCCCTAAAATAATTTTTTGTATCGACTGTTAAAGTCCTGCTACAAAAAAGTGGACCACTCTGTTTGTGTTGTAACTGTCACATACTCCAGAATTTTAATCAAGTATTAAATATTTTTTTAAAATGTTTGTTAATTTCTAATTTTTCTTAAATTTAATTTGAAAAATAAGTAATTTTTATACACTTCCATGAACTTTTAGGTAATTGCTACATGTATTATTTAAACCAAGTAAACATTTAAAAACAAATAAATTATTCCATTACTTAACCGAATTGTTTACTATCAAAAATATTATACACATAGCAACTTAAAAATAGGCACCACTTTTATGGCATAAAAATAACAATATCGTAATATATTAAAGCAGTGTTCCCTAAAGTGTGGTCTATGGGGTGCATGAACCCCCGGTGGTCAGTGAAAGGTTTGCAGTAATTACGTAGAAAAACTTGTGATATTTCTGTTTATTTGCTACAGAAAACATTTACCTAATCAAAATATTGTGTCCATGAATGACAAGCAATACAAAGACACCCGTATTTTCGATATTGTATATTTCTTAATACATTCTTGTTCCAAAATAAGTACAACTGCAACACATTTTGCTGCCATTCTTCCTAAATTATGTTTACCCCGTGTTTACAAGTTTACATGACTATTGAGAGGTTGGTAAAACTTTACTAAACAAGTTAAAAAATAATCTACGGATGAAGGGACGGTAGTCTTGAAACTGATTGTTTATTTTTAGAAACGTTTCCTTGTAGAAATAGGATAAGTGATTTTTAATTATAGTTTCATACATTTACATGTGAAATAAATCACTTAAAACTTAAACGATTTTAACATTTAAAATTTATTAAAGTATAGGACAGTAAACTACGCCCATGCGAGTTAACAGTTTTGCAGCTGCAATAATTTTAAATGCTCGTTATGTGTGCGTGTTTTATTTTGAATGACACGAAAAACCGTTTATGGTTAAAGTTTTTTTTAGAGATATTAACTTTTATAACTGGCTCGGTTTGACTCAAACAGTAGAATTTTAATCAATCTGTAAAGTTTACGATAACATAAAATGTTTTTAAAAGTCAGGTAATAGAGACAAAATACTTTATATTACCAGTACTATCCTTACAATAATCAATGGTGTAATAAAAAGTAGATTCATAAAAATTACCGGAAATTAAAGCCTTATGTCGATTCTATAAAATTTTAAAAAGACTGCTTTAAACGCTTCATTAACTAATCATTTATAATTCGCCTTGAAAAATGAATATACAGACTTGGAGAAATTAGGTAGATCCTAGGCAAAACGATAATTTCAGATTCCATTCCTTTTTACAATAAAAAAAACTTTAGGGGCGCTTTATTTGTAATATTGCATGTTTAAAAACAAAGGTAAAAAGTTTCACAGGTACCTCTTCTACCTACCAAACAAATACGGACTATAACTTTATTGGCCCTCTTGTGGCTTTTAAGAGTCCCGAATGCGCGCCTAGCAAACCTAATGCACCACTACCTAATTTGCATAGGCCAGTGTTACTCAGTGTGATCCACGGACCCCTGGGGGTTCTTGAATCCTTCTGAAGGGGTCCCCAGAGCCTTTATGATGTTCGAAAATCAACCAAATTAATTTACCATGCTAAATTGAAAATACAAATATTGTCCATAAAACAGTTCATTGGGGTGCTCTGTGAGTTCTTAATTCTGAAAGAGGTCCTCAGAACAAAAAGTTTGAGAAACACTGGCCTAGGCTAGTGTCCAACTCTGCTTAAAAAAGGAACCAACTGATTACTTCATTTCTCTGTTAGACTGTTCTTCATTAATTAGTTGTGTTGTTGTGTATTAATTACTTGTTTAGATCAAACAACCAATTCTGTTGCGTCTTCACCGCAAGCCATGGGGGCCCCACTGCAGCAGCTCAGTCTTTGATTGTTTCTTATGCCGGGCCTGATTCTAGGGGCAAGAATTCATACCCATCTTGATCTTCATCGTTGATAAAATAGGCATTTCGGCTTTTTTAATGACAAATGTAGCCAGGACATGCATGAACTTTGAACAGAAAACTATTTCTTCATGCCGGTAGGAGATAAAAATTGTCGATCAATATAATTAAACGCCAAAAATAGAAGCGCTATTTTTCATTCCATTTATAGCGACATTTTTCATTAGTTTTATACGCAAATTACAAATAATTTCACGCATATGTTTAACTTAGCTTGTCTGATCGAACAGAAAACAGATTAACTTAAAATATAATGTACATTCGCTCCTGATAGCTGCGCTGCTGCGCATTTTCGCTTTTAATAATTAAAAAATTAAAAGATATTGTTCATGAACATTTGTTTGCACATGTTTGTGGCTGTAGAAGTTGTAACGACCAGAATTTAGGGGAATCCCTGATTTTATAATCAGTTTCGATAAGTATTACGCTTTCGGTGTTGGATAAAATTGAAAACGGCTACGGAAAGTTATAATTCATCTTATTATGTGCATAGTTTTTGTGATTAAGTGTGAAAATCGTTGAAAATCAACCCTGCAGCAAAATCGAAGAAAAAATTCAATTTAAAACAACTTTCGACATCTATGAGGCATTGGATCAACTATGTATTACGACCGTTGCCCGATGATGTCACTTTATCCTTGTCTAGTGGCAGGTGGCCATCTTGATTTAAGTGACATGCGCATAACTGTCAAAAAGTGCAGCATAAGAGGATTCCGTCAGTCGAGCAGTGCAAAAAAACTGTGTTTTGAACAAATCTGGTCCATTTGGGCTTGTGATAGAATAAATAATGGCTAAACCAGAGCAAGTTTTAATAATCGAGCCCCAAAATGAACTTAGATTTAGAGGTAAGATCCATTAAATTTACATCTGACATATACGACCTAGCTTTTTAACTGGTCATCAAGGCGAATGTCCATGAAGTATTGGTAATTTGAATATTTTTCGTAATAAATTCTTGTAAATAATGACATCACATATGCTTTTAAAGTGCAGTTCTATGAAATATGCCCATATATGCCTGCACAGATTTTTCCACTTGTAACTCCTAATTGCACTGATATATATGGTTTAAAATTAACAAATTTGTGTCTTTTAAATTGAATTCGGTTATAGAATTGTGTGAGTACACAATAATCCCACTGATATTAAAATATGTTGATTACTCAAGGTACTGTGCAATGAGTAATAAGATCTATCATATGTAATCATATTTGTTTTGCCAAATATATTAGTCCTGTTAAATCATATATTGTGGAAAAATTCTAGGACCGTTTAATGTACCAGTGACATCTTATATGAAATTAACGAATCCATCAGATAGGAAGGTACTATTTAAAATTAAAACCACAGCCCCTAAGAAGTATTGCGTCAGACCAAATTCCGGTTTACTCGAACCAAATAGCAACAGTGAAATAGCAAGTATGTAACAAGGGCAATAGCAAAATAATACAGTTTCCTTATTTGTTCCTCTTTTTAGTTTGTTTGCAGCCATTTATATTTGATCCAGCAGAAAAAAATAAACACAAATTTATGGTGCAAACAGTGTTTGCTCCTGATGGCGAATTTAATTTGGAACAACTTTGGAAAGATATTAGTGGGGAGCAGCTTATGGATTCTAAACTTAAATGTGTCTTTGAGTTACCAGTAGACAATACCGAGACACACCCAGCGGAAGAGCCCGCCAAAGTATGTCCCAAGGTTCCGTTGACCAACACAGCCACTGGAACATTTGAAACTGAGTTAGAGAAAGCTGCGGTAGAGGTAAGTCTTTTACGTCATCTTGTTACGTTATTAAATACAGTGCATTATCTATCAACGCGATCTTTAATGTTCGCAAAGCCTTAGTGTAAATAAAAATCACTTAAATGAAACTAAATCGAGTTTTAAATCACTCAATTATATGTTGGATAGTTAAATATGACGGGGAGTCAAAGTCGAGGCTTTTTGGAAGAGTCAGAAAAACTCTCGACCCCCCGACTCTGATTCAGTTTTTATCAAGGATGAAAACAAAATAATGGTATTAGCTGAAACGTAAAGAAGGGAAACGACATTTTGTTTTTTTGTTTAAGAACGGAAACTAAATTGAAAATATTTATTGTTTTAAACTGGTTTCGCCTTATGTTCTTCAGCGTAGTGCATTAATGAAAAGAGTCGGTTTTAAATAATACCGACATCGGAAGCTGACAGTCGTGAGTAGTTTTTTTTCTCTGCCGACTTCCCAGCCCTGGTTAAATATAGTTGTAATACCAATGTTTACATTACATAGCAGTGACAAAACCAAGAATCACTTAGTCCGACTTATACACAATGTGATTAACAACAAAGAGACTAAACCAGCGTACAGATAAGATAAAAAATGTAAATACAAATATCAGGTGGCATAACTTTAATGCACCAAACAAATGAAAGTGCGTAAATATTGTTTTATTTGTAATAAACAAAACTTCAGGGTACAGAGAATTCCATTAGGTGTTGTTTCAGCCCAGAAATCAAAAACATGCATTGAACACCAACCACCTACTTCCAATATTGTGAATCAAAAGTAGGAACAAAGTTTGGGACATATATTAATGCATGATTATTATCTTTTAGTTTAGGATAAGGTGACCATTTTTTCCCCCGAACTTTCGAGGAAACTAAGTTGGGGGTGACCAAAAATAAAAAAAGATTCTTAACTGACTTTCGTAAAATCTATTTTCCCGTACACCAAAAACCACAACTTTTATTCTAATAAATGAAATTCAAATTAAAGAGTGGGATTTAAAACCCACGCATTTTTGCACATTTCAAAGAAAGGATATTATGTCAAGGAGAATGGATGTATGGCAATCCAAAGTAACCTAACCTAACATAACCTAATCGGACGACACCTTATTTGTGCACAAACTCCTCCCTACTCCAGTTTTCGTGGCCAATAAGCTGTTACACTGTTACAATGTTGCCAGACTAACAGATTTGCATTATTTGGCAACAGTGAAAGCACCATACATTCGTTGTTTCAAATTCAAATGTGTATAGGAAAATTATGAAAATCGGGGACAAGAATAATCCGGGACTTGAGTCTTGTTTCGGGGACTGTCCCCGAAAATCGGGGACGAATGGTCACCCTAGTTTGGGATGATTTGATTGGCCAAATGTTTAAAAATTTCTGTATACTTTCCGTCTTTAAAATTAATACGTAACTTAACATTTTGACTCGTAAATGGTACATTGAATTGGGAATATTTCAGGTTCAACAGTTAAGAGAAGAGGAAAGCTCGTTGAGACAAGAGAACTTGCGACTTAAGGAAGAACTTTTGAGGCTCAAACATTCTGCAGGCTTTCAACCGACAACGACCAATAAGTACACGCCTGCTACTGTGCAACCGCAGAATATGTCTATATTCTATATGTTAGTGGGTGTCGCGATGGCTCTGGTCGGTGTAATACTTGGCAAGTTTATACTCTGAGCGCCCCCACCCTTGCTACACACGTGCAAAGACTATACATAAGTGGCTTTTAACCTCTCCACACTATTGTATATTTATTTTTTTTTTCAACTCATTATACTTACTGAGTGTAAAATAAATTTTCGTAAATGGAATGTGCTCCTTGGAGTGGTTGTTTGTGCCCGTTAGTTACATAATCGTTTTATTTCTTGTAGATAATAGACTTTTTCTAAATGTTTAACCAGCTGTGTATATTGAATATTGCATTTTTATAATAGACATGTGTTTGTTGTACAGGGTGGTCCATTTTTAATGTTTTAGGATAATTTCGGTTATTAACAAAGTTATTTAAATCAATGTTACTCCAACTTTTTTAGCCAGTGCTGGATCAGAAACAGGAATTAAATGTTTTCATTGGTCTCTGAGTTGCTTCCATTAAAGTAACATATATTAAAACAAATTTTGATGACTTTTTTTTAGGTTATATAATTTTGTACATAGATGAAGGTTAGTGTAGTGTAATTTGTTTAATTACCAGTGATTTTTCAGTTTAGTTTATCTAAATGGAGATATCTGGATCACAGCTCGTAAATTAACTTACCACTTTTTTTTTTTAATCCAATAAACTGATAGCTGATTGCCTGTTACATAATTTTTGTGATTAACAGGCCCTGATAAATATTCTAAACAACAAATAGTGCTATGAATTGTAAAAAATCTTTTAATAATTTGTGGAGTACTAGTTTTTATTATAACTCAACAATAATAAAACACAAATTAAATAATCCGCTTAGAACATAAACTGCCTGGAAAATCGTTTTACATATTATTGAAACAAGTGAATGATGAATGCATTTTGAAACAAGAGAATGAATGCATTTTGAAACAAGTGTCAATTTCATTTTCAGCCTGTATTTTAGAAATGGATTTAAATATCAATTTACCCAATGTTTAATAGATTTTATTGATAACTTTATTAATAACTAAAATTATCCTGTAATCTTATCAAAAATTAACTGTCATATATTACCTAAAAGATTTAAAAAAATACGGTGCTGGTGTTAGTGACAGTAAATTCTACTTGATGTTGTTACTAAAATGCTTAATAAATTTTACCCACTAAACAGTGAAATTTTGATCAATCTTTTGTTTTATAGATTGCTGGTAATATAAAGCAAACTGTGAAGTAGCGTAGCTGATTTCCTGTATCGTTTGCACTTGTCTGTAATGTATTAATAGTAAAATTATCATTTAAAAGTTGCTTTATCTAGAATAACACTTACAACCCAATATTATTAACGTTTGGGTAATACCGAAGATATTTTTAAAAATCTTTAAGTTTTTTTATTCCAACACCTAATCGTTAATAAAATTAAGTTGACTCTAATATCTTAATAAGTCGTCAAACAATCACGAGAACATGTAATAATCCTACAGTGAAAAGTGTCGAGCTATTTTTAAGGTATTGCTCGCCCTTTTTTTAATAAATATACTTGATGAGTCGCAGTAATAAAGTCTCATTCTAATTTGAGAACAGCAAAAGTTATTGAAAAATGTTGGGTTTGCATTTTGAAAATATGATGCCATGTGTTATTTTATTCTAATCTTTAAGATGCTTTTAAAAATATAATTTATTACTATTGATTTATTGAGAGTTCTTGAAGAGGAAAGCGTATTATGGTGTGTTGCCAAAATCATATAGCCTTGAAACATATGAAACAGTTGACAGCAATCAATATGATGCTCTTCTTCTTTTTGTTTTGCTGTTTTAGTTTTTATGCTTTTTTTTACTGAAACCTTATAAATGCAAAATTAATTTTATTTACTAAAATTAAGGAACGGATCCTGAACTTTTGTGGGTTGAAACTTTTTAAACAAATGTCTTCCAAACTATTTTATTTTTGGAAGTGAGAAATTGTATATAAAATATCTAGTCACCGTCAAACGATATTAAACTTTAATTGGGTGTTTTTGTAAAAAGGACTCTGTTCGGACCGTTCAATTCAGTTTGATTATTTGCTCATTCAAAACCAATTTTTTTATATTTATGAATGATTTTTTTTTGAACTGGCTCATCTTGTATATGGTGTATAAATTATGTTAAGCATGTTAAGTTACCAACTTTGTACAGGGTGAAATTCCTACAGGCTTAAGTCAATTAAGTAATGCTCAGTTTAAAAAAAAATGTTTTAATGTTTAATTGTTTGTTAAGTTTTGGTAATTAAGTGAGGTGCCTTTTGTGCAAAATGGATGGTGTAACATCAGTGATATGAATGTACCACACATGTTAAATTTCATCGTTAAAAATCGTCATGAAGTGGATGCTATCCTTCGGTGTTGTAAAATTATTAAGAAGCTTAAATCCTTTCTTGATGTAATGCCATGCTAGAATTCATCAAAATTAATACATGTAAACTGTTGTTGTGACCTAAATCATAATAAATATTTAACGTGGCCTCTGGGTGAAGAATTAAGTGGAGACATTATATGCCTTTCTTCCTTTGTTGATTTAAAAGTTTTTAATTTTAGCTTACTAGCATTCAAATATTCGAAGAACTTTGTATGTGCAAACATCAAAAGAAGTTGACCGAAGTCGTCGCTATTGCATGCTTCATGCATTCACTGAATGCATCCTTATGTTTAATCGAAATAATTATGCAGTAAATGTGTAAAAATATTCATTTTAGGGTACCAGCATGAAAAGTTCCTTAAACAATTCTCTGGTGCCCTAAAGATATAGATTGTAGTTGCACCAATATTTGAGACAATTTTTTTTTGCATTAAAGACAGCATACACAGATTTAAATGTTTTGTTTTTACATTATTTAGTCAATTTGTTATTAGCAAAAAACATTAATTTGTTTATGTACACTGAAGTCTGCAAAGTTGTTAAAATTGAAGTAATTTTACGGAATAGTGAAAACTTTTGGTTTTGAATTCAGGTTTTAAAAAAAAGTCGAAATTCTGTTATTGGTCTCATTAGATCAGTGGTTTCCAACCTTTTTGTACCTCCGCCCCCCTTTTTAATTGTTTAATGGGCTACAAAACAATATACCATATTCTGTATAAATGAAATTCTTTTGTTGTTTTTATTCAAAGATGATATTTTGGTAGCAGTTGCGCACCCCCCTTGCAATAGTCACGCCCCACAGGTTGGAAACCACTGCATTAGATTCAGATATCCGGCTTGTAAAATAGCACCTGTTTATTTAATAAATCACTCGATATATTAAGAGTGATCATAATCTAATTTTGTTCTAACACAATGTTATACGTGCGTGTGTATATTTTTGTACAGCTTTGTGTAAAAAGTTTGTAAAATTGTGTCGAAAAAGTCTGTTATACGTAAATCTTGATTATGTAACTAAAGGTATTAGATTTTATGCAAATTGTTGAAATATGTACACAAAATTAAAATTGATAGATCGATGCGACATATGCAGTTTTACTTAATAAAAAAAAAAGCAGTAGCAGTGTGTAATGTTAAACCTTAAAAAAAGAAAAATTATTTTAATTGTGGGTGGTTTCTTCCGTTCTCTGTAGCATTTCCAGTTGTGTTGATGTTGTCCTCTATTTAGTTTAGCACCAGTAACTTTGTATCCGTAACAGTTTTAATACTTCATTGCTTCAAGGTTATTGTGCTATATAATATATCATTTTAAATAATTATCGAATTAGAAAAACTCATGTCATGTTGATTTTTTAGTTTAATGTATGCACTTGCCAGGTGTTTTGTCAAGTTTTTTTGAAGTCATCGAATTGTGCCGGCATTTCTCAAACTTTGGCCTATGAACCTTCACAGAGATTCAGAAAAGAATGGAAATCTAATATTAATTGGAAATTATTGAGTATATTTTTTTTATTGTAGTTTTTAAGTTGTATCTACGCATAATTTTTATTTTAATGCAAGTGAGGGGTTTGTAGATCAATGCATATTGAGCGATGCTGGTTTGTGGTTTTGGTTACCATCAAATTACTTGTAAATGTCTCTGTAGCCGTTTGTTCGTTTTTGATTTTGAGCATTTATATTTGTTATATGTCTAATACTTTTTCTACAGTAAACAATTGTAATTACAAAATGCTTGGTGGTATTTAACTAATTATTTGTTAGTCCATTGCTCCAAGCAAAAATACCTCTTAGTAAATTATATAAAAAAAGCACCTTTTTGTTTTTGTGCTGTTGAAATGCGAAATAATGGTAGTGCAAAGCAATGCTACCTACCTGTTGGTCGATAATAAAAGTTGTAGAAGAAATGACTTGGCTTGGCGCGGCTGAACATATGTAATATAATGATTATTTACTTAACACGTTACTACTGTAATATTTGTTATGCTGTTAGCCTGGTAAATGTAATTTCAGTGAATAAATTTAAACTAAAATTAAACCTTTGTTTATGTTATTAAACTCCTCTGCAACATTAGTTGGAATCGATGCATGAAATAGTGAAATGTTTTGGTTTATATTCAGATACTGGTATAATGTGATTTTCTTAATGAAATATTTGTTCTTGAATACAAATTTACTCTTACCAACATTTTGGACAGATTTTTTTGATCTGTATATAAATGCAATTTTTTAATTTTGTCTACTATCGCTTATTTATTATGAAAGATACAGGTTTGCTTAAATTAGAATATTAGATGAAATATTCTGAAGTTGAAATGACAATCTTAAATTACATAAAAACGGTGATAGATAAAAATTTTTTGTTTATGTAGGATTGTAGTCTATGTTAAGGTCTATAAAAAAAAAACTAACTTTTTTCAATGAAATTGAAAATTAGGATATTTTTAAAAAATTCTCGAAAACGGCTCCAACAGTTTTTTCAAGTTTTATTGTGTAAAAGCAGGGGTTCTTAACCTTTTTTGTTCTATGGACCCCTTTGCCAGTTAGGTGACAGCCGCGAACCCCTTCTCAGAATATAGATTTTTTTCAAAATGTTTAACAACTGCATGCGATATGAAAATGTTTATTATTTTTTTTCAGGACCACCAATACAGCTAATACTTACTATTGTAATTTAATGCATACATTCATAAGTAAATGAAATCTATATTTTAGTGAGAAGTTATAACAATACAGTAAATAAATTAGTTTTTTCCATCAAAGCTCACGGACCCCTAAGGGGTCTGTGGACCCCCGGTTAAGAACCCCTGTGTTAAAGAGTTTATTTTTCTTAGTGAAATGCCGTTTGTCTCAACTCTTGAATTTCTGTAAAAAAAAGTTGTTTTTTTTTTTTAATTTTAAAAATATTATTTTGAGAATACATAAAACGTCATTAACAAAAATGAGATTAAGTAGAGCGCCTGAAGTGGCACTTTAAACTTTTTATACCCGCTGATACACAAACACACACGGCCATAAATACAATATTTATGGCGAAACTCATTTGATGGCCACACTAGTTTATTTAATGAAGTATTTGTTCTTGAATACTAATTTACTCTTATCAACATTTGGGACCGATTTGATCAACATTTGGGACCGATTTTTTTGATCTGTAAATAAATTTTATTACTTATTGTATACAGCATTGGGTTATCGCTTATTATATTTTATAAGAGATACAGGTTTGCTTAAGTTAGATGAAATATTCTTAAGTATGAGAAGAGCTACAATCAATTTTCAAAAGTACAAACTTCCTCGTACAGAAGTTATAGCAAAAATTATAAAAATGTTGAATTTCTTTTAATCTGTAGATCAATTTTATTTGTACTTCCACGAGGTGCTTATTTGCGCAGAATGTTACTGTTATTTTAGATTATTTTTATCACTTTCCATTTTTGAGATATTACCTCTAATTTAATTTTTTCAATTCAAGTTAGATTTGAAATAGTCGAATGTGCTTTTTTACTTTCGCCATACGTAGTATGTAGAAAGTATTGTGATCGTGCAAATTTGTGAATTCCAGATTTCGAACCTACACACGTTTTGAGGTCCCGTGAACCCGTTTTGACTATTTTCGCGATGACGTCCTTGTGTGTGTGTGTGTATGTGCCAGATGTTAAAAATTGACGTTTTTGTCATGTTATTGATAAAACCTTGAAAAGTATATTCCAAAGTACGTGTATATATTTTATTTTTTCAATAACTTATATACAGGGTGTTTAACCCCTTAACGTACACGCTCGTGACATATACGAGCACGCCGTACTGGCAATTTTACACACGCTCGTATATGTCACGAGCGACCGTTGTATGCCAGAATACAAATCTTTATCTGCTCGTGCTGTCGCTCACTTCATAGAATACTTCGATTAAAGTTACTATAGCATAGTAGATGTCGCAATATCGAATTATTAAAATAATTTTGACGTTATTTTGAATTGTTATGGTTACCAGGCGTTTTTAAATTGTTGTCTGTGATACGCAGGTGAACTAAATTTGAATGTTTTACGGGATATCTCGGTTACCGTAATAGTTAGCGAAAATATGATATCGGTCTCTAGGGTTATTTTTTTGAGATAAACACGCCCGTGTTATCCATTTTTTATATCACTTTCCATTTTGGCACTACAGACGAAAAATGAAATTTCAATGTTTTTGAAAATTTACCATAACTTCATTATTTATAAAAAATAGAACTAAATGTTATAGAGGGTTTTTGTTAACATTTTTATACTTTATTATCATTTTTTCCTTTATTTTTCTCCATTTTTAACGACGTTAATTTTTAGATTTCCGTTATTGGGAGTTTTTGACAGAATATTAATTTTTAAAACTTGCGCCCACGAAGTTAAAATATACTTGCTGCGCCACTGAAAATTGGTTTTCTTATATTAATTATGTCCTAGCAATAAATTTCTTTAATAAAAAAAGTGATTATTTTTTGACCGACTTCTGGAAATTTATGTGTACGTTAAGGGGTTAAGTTGAAACGACAGTCCTAAATTACTTAATAATGGTGCTAGATAAAGATATTATATTTATGTAGCATTGTAGTCCATGTTAAGGTCCATGAAAAACCCCTATAACTTTTTTTGATAAAATTTAAAATTATGATATAATTTAAAAAATTCAAAATTTTGAAAATATTTCTCGAAAATGGCTTCAACAATTTTTTTTTAAATTTTAACATGTTTAAGAGTTTATTTTTCATAATGAAGTGCTGTTTGTCTCAACCTCAACTCTCTTGAAAGCCTGTGAAAAAGTTGTGATTTTTGTAAATATTTGTTTTTAAAAACGCTGTGGTTGTTCATATTCATAAACATTCGCATGATACGTCATTTTGACAGATATCATTTACATCATGTTGACAGATGTCATTAACAAAAATGGTAGAGCACCTAACCTCATTTTTGTCTGAAGCGGCACTTTAAACTTTTTATACTCACTAGTAGGTACACAAACATCATAAAAATACAATATTTGTGGCGAAAGTCATTTGGTGGCTACACCAGTTTATTTCCTTTGTCCTCTCTTCTCTCTTGTACTTAATTTTTATGAAAATATGTTTTGCAAAAATAAATGGTAATGACAGGCAAAATAGTTACTATTGCTCTTTCAAAAAATTCCAAATATTATTTTTAAACAAAAATTTATTTTATCAAAAATTTTGTGACCCCCAGAAATAAACAGTTTGATTGTCACTGACCTAATTAATGTAAATTAATATTAATGTTTAAGCTAATTGCAAGCATGGTATTAATTGAATACAATCATTTTGATGCTAATTTTTGACTTACAAGAGACATTAAAAAGTTTTCAAATATAAGATAATAAAAAACTCTGATTGGTGTATACATTTAGTTTATTTTATTGTTACATAATTCTTACACTTGTAAGTCAGATCACAATATATAAAAAATTAGATTCCGTATTGTATAATGCACAACCATATTTACAAGAAATATAAACAACTTTTTTTTTAACAAAACGCAACAAAAAATAAATAATGACTTAAAACTTTGAGCGATTTTACAAATCAGTTAATAGCTTAATTATATTTCGTTGTTATAATTACTATTTTAGTGACCACTTGAAGGGGCCTGTTGTTGTGCGTTGCCAGGATTATTTTGCTGAACATTGGGTACTTGATTGTTTGCTTGTTGGTTGTTTGCTTGATTAGGTACATTCTGTTGTTGATTTGCTTGATTCTGTACATTTTGCTGTTGATTAGCTTGGTTCGGTACATTTTGCTGTTGATTAGCTTGGTTCGGTACATTCTGCTGTTGATAATTTTGCTGCTGCTGATTTATTTGAGGATTTTGTACATTCGGCTGGTTATACTGAGGTTGGTTGCCATGCTGCTGTTGTTGGTTTTGATAAATCTCATTGGTATTTAGCGAAGGATGGTTTCCTTGAGGTACAACCTATAAATATTGCATTTAAATTAACAATTAGCATTGGCAATAACTGTACAGGGTGGTCCAAATTCGATGGGATTGCATGGGTATCTCGGTTAATATTTAAGATAGAGAAACGGTTAACTGACCAAAACTGTGCAGTTTTTTGAGACAAACTCAGAACCGTTTTCAAAAATATTCTATCATTTCCGGTTTTCGAGTTATTGAATAAAACGTGTTTTTATGTCATATTAAAATGTGTCATATCCCCGTTATTGTTGTAAATATCGAAAATATGTATAGGGATTATTTTTAGATATTTTTATGTTTAATTTGATTATACTAAAAAAAAAAATTTACGCTCGCCGTTAAAAAGTTATGGCACAAACTTACCTTTTTTTAAATGGGAACGATAGGTGGCTATGACCTATTTAAATGTCTTCTTTTTTTCTTAGTCCAAATATATAAGGGTTGATGTATTTATTTTCAATAATACGCAAGTTATGAAGGTTTTTTAGTTTTTTTTTTCTAAGAAAATCATAGTAGGCTGTGAAAACAAAAAAAAACAAGGTGTAAAACCTTATAAAGCTCATGTGACAAGTTACCAAGGTTTTTAAATTTGTTGCTGAGATAAACATAAAAAATGTTTGAACATAAGATAAACAGCAAAATACTACATTACTGCTGATTCCGACTATGTTGTTGTTATCTTATGTTCAAATATTTACAATGTTTATCTCAACAACAAATTTAAAAACCTTGGTAACTTGTCCCACATGAGTTTTATAAGGTTTTACACCTTGTTTTTTTTATTTTCACAGTCTATTATGATTTTCTTAGAAGAAAAAAACTAAAAAACCTTCATAACTTGCGTATTATTAAAAATAAATATATCAACCCGTATATATTTAAAATGAGAAAAAAATAAGGAATTTAAATAGGTCATAGCTAACTATCGTTCCCAATTAAAAAAAGGTAAGTTTGTGTCATAACGTTTTAACGGCGAGGGTAAAAATATTTTTTTTAGTATAATCAAATTAACAATAAAAATTTCTATAAATAATCCCTATAAATATTTTCGATATTTACAACAATAAAGGGGATATGACACATTATTAATATGACACAAAAAAAACACTTTTTATTCAATAACTCGAAAACCGGAAATGATAGAATATTTTTGAAAACAGTTCTGAGTTTGTCTCAAAAAACTGCACATTTTTGGTAAGTTAACCTGTTCTCTATCTTGAATATTAAGCGAGATACCCATGCAATCCCATCGAATTTGGACCACCCTGTACAGTATTATTGTAACTTAATTTCTCATCAACTATAAACGTTGGTGTAGAATTTTAAACTATTATTCTCAAGTTCCAAATAACCCAAACTCTTTTACTAATATGAAAATGAATTAGTTTTTTGTTTTCCTCTAGATATAATTTGTTTTTAGGATAATTTAATGACATTGCTGAAAGCTATCATTTGTTTTTACACCATTTTTTTAATTTTTTTTAGTATTTGATTGTTAATCAGTTAACAGTCGCCATATTAATTAATGAATTTTCTCACCAAAAATAAGTGAAATTTTTGATAAGAATATGACAATCACAAAAATTTTAAATAAGAGTGTGAAAGCATTTTTCATTTAAATCAACATCGAAATTGCTTATTAAATATTTGTTCATTTACTAGCAGATAAGTCTTAATGAATGAAAGTCGTTTTAATGAACAAAGTAGCACAAACAATGAAATAAGCTACTGATTTGGTGCTTACAAAGCAGAAGTTTAATTATGCAATATGTGTAATAGTAATAGATTATTTGTAACATCAGCAATTTTTAATGACATTACACAATTCCAAAATGTTAAATGGTTACATTTTGATATCAACCAAGTGTTCTATTTTATTTTAATCAAATCACTTCCTATTTGCGTGATTGATGTATTTTTTTATGTCAAGGTCCCACTTTTTTTACATGGCTTATGTGTATAAACACGATATAATTTTGGAAAAATCAAGAGTTTCTATAAATAAATATTACTATGGGTTAAAGTGCAAGAACAGTAAAAAGTATTTGTAATGTTTTTTGCAGCACTTAACATTTTTTTAGATCAAAATCGCTGATACTTCTTCTTCGAAACATTTATACAAAATTCAACCAATGCTAATTTTTTTTTTAAAATTACTATTTGCTAAGATTATTTTTTCCTTAAAGGTCCTACCTGATGGGGTATTTGTTGTGGATGAACTTGACCGTGGTTAGCCTGTCCTGGATGGTATTGAGCTTGCCCTTGGGGGATTTGGTTAGGATGGTAACCCTGAGGAACCTGATTGGGATGGTATCCTTGTGGAGGACCCTGATAGCCACCATGAGGTGGTACTTGATTCGGGTGATAGGCACCGGGAGGGGGATGGCCTCCTGGGTAGCCTGGCGGTGGAGGGTGCATCATCTGCACACAAAACAATCGTAAGTATTCAATTTCCAATAAATATGGTTGTCGAAAGACAGGAAGTCAGTATTAACCAGAGCCCTAAGCTTGGCTAAGTTGCCTGTTTAATAATAATGAGGGGGCCCAATTTTATTAAAACGGAGCTTTCGGCAGTCCTGCTAATACAAATAATAAATAATTTACCTGTTGTTGTCTAATATATTCAGCTAATTCTTCATCCGTGTAAGGCCTATTTTCGTCAATTCCTTGCCAGCCGTGATCTTGTTGAAAATCTTGACGTTTAGTTTGCGATATAAACTCTTGGAAATCGATTAATCCGTCCCGGTTGGTGTCGACTTCTTTAAACACCGACTCTCTCATACGTTCCATTTCTTCGGCGCGTTCCCTCATATCGTCTTCGGGCAAGCCGGCGGAGTACAGCTTATCCAGTTCTTTAACGAAAAGGGCTTTAACTTCGTCCTGGTCCCACAGACCGTTGGAATCTAAATCGTGCAACATGAAGAATGTTTTAGGGTCGAACTCTTGTTGCATGTGGTCTTGTTCCTCCCAGACCTCTTCCAATTGTGCTTTGTGGCCAGGTTCATGCAGTTTTTCATGTTTCTTGTGTTTTTCATCTATTTCCTGAAATTATTACTACAGCATTACGAACTAATAATCACTAATGTATGTCTCCAATACTCGAAAAAGAACAAACCACTACATATCAATTAAAACGGCAATTATAATGCATTCTTTTAAATCTAGCAATTAATAAAATCTCTTGTTAATCTTACAAAACAAAAATAAACAACACAAAATATTAACTGCAGAATCTTTTAGGAAGTGATTTAAATTTTTCACATTTACGTTTTCAGGTATAGTTTCATATGACTTGTTTAAAAATATTTTAATATTTGTAGCTATTACAAAGCTATTTCAAAAAATCACTGGATAATTTTCAACGACAAATATTCCTAATGTGATTATAATACAGGGTTGTCCACTTTTTAGTAGGAGGACTTTGTCGAAAGAAAAACTTATTTTAAAGCGAATATTCCATATCAACATGGGTCCAAAAATGCTTCATTTTAAAGATACAGGGTGTTGAAATTTTCGAAAAATTATCGATAATTTTTAATCGTTTCCCAACTAGTAGATATATTTACACCAAATTTGGTATACAGAACCACCTTACAAATTACCACAATTGGTGAAAATTTTAAGTCCCCCAAGCAACCAGTGGCGGAGTTGTGGGGGTGCAGTTTCAATAAATTTTATAAAAAACTAGTACTAGTAGTACTAGTACTTGTTCAAAATCAAACTCGAACTTATTTTTGAGTAGAGCAATTTATTCTTAACAAAAAGTGTCACTTGACTTTTCTTGGTATCTACCACCGTTTGGCTCGAAATTTGATTTATTTTACCATTTTCACGACAAATTTGCTCCTAAGTTCGATCTAAAAATATTCGTAATAAAGTAGTAATTACCGATTTTTGCAGTTTTTAATAACAGAACATACTAATAATAAACGAAGAAGTTCCGCTAAATTAACGATTAATGAGCATTTACTCTGCAAGTTACAATTTTCTGCTTTTCGCGATATTTTTAGATCGAACTTAGGAGCAAATTTTCCGCGAAAATAGTAAAATAAATCAAATTACGCGCCAAACGGTGGCAGATACGAAGAAAACTCAAGAAACACTTTTTGTTTAGAATAAAACGCTCTACCCAAAAACAAGTTCGAGTTTGATTTTTAACAGGTCCGTTCTAGTTTTTTATAAAATTTATTGAAACTGAACCCCCACAACTCCGCCACTGGTTGCTTGTGGGACTTGAAATTTTCACCGATTGTGGTAACTTGTAAGGTGGTGCTGTATACCAGATTTGGTTTAAATATATCTACTGGTTCAGAAACGGTTAAACATTATCGATATTTTTTCGAAAATTTCAACACCCTGTATCTTTAAAATGAAGCGATTTTGGACCCATGTTGATACGGAATTTTCGCTTTAAAATAAGTTTTTATATCGACTGTTAAAGTTCTGCTACTAAAAAGTGGACCACCCTGTATAATTGTAAAAATTTTGTTTTTTGTAAAATTACCCTAAATTGAAAAACTATTATTTGAAATTACATAAAACATTGGTACATATCAGGTTTTTACAAAGTAGGTACCATTATTAAAAAAATTATATTTCACAATAGCTTTTTTCTATTAATAATTAATTAAAAACGTGCAACTGTTACTAACGAAATTGTTCATGTGTTAATTCATAGCTACCTATATAAATAATTACAAATCAACGTATGCATGCCGATGATTATTTAAAAACCATGTTATAAATCAAAACAACTATAAAACAAGTGCATGCAACACAATGCACTAAACAAATCAATAATTTTTGTTTTTAACATCATTGCGTTTTTTTGATTAATGTTATCGATGAACTACACGACTACTAAAATACAACACACAATAAATTTTCAAACCGCATTCTCTATAAATATAAATGTAACTTACATGTACCTTGTATTGTTTTTCCAATTTTTCATGTTCCTCTCCCGTTGTATGATTTAATTTATCTTGTTTATCAAATTCTTTTTGCATTTCGTAATGTTTGAACTCGTCTCGCCTTTTTCTGTCCACTTCATCCAAATCCTCCGTAGTCTTTAATATGAGCCTTTTTAAGTCTTCAACTTCAAACGTGTGTTGATTGTCATGATCCAAATGATGGTGTCGAGGGTCATCGATAATTTCATTATCGATTAATTCTTGTTGTTTTTCTTTAAGTTCTAGTAAACGTTCCAATTCCCTCCTTTTTATTTCATCTAGAGTAGTTCTAACGCTATGTGAAACGAATTCGAGTTCTCGGGCTATTTTACCAGATCTAATATCTTCTTCGGTAGCGTTTTCTAATTTTTTACGAAAATCAGGATCTGATTCCAAGACATTAACTACCTCCTTTAAATAACGATTATATTCTATGAAATCTAAGCCATCTTGAGTTTGTGTTTCTTCTTCTTTATGTTTTGAAACTGGTGGCGCATAACATTGTTGTAATAACACGAAGAATATTGTTAATATATATAGTTTGACCTTCATATTGACTGTAAAAAAAAATTTATTAAAATCAATATCAGCAAACGCGCACTTATACCAAACAATTCTTAAAAATGATTAACTGTTATTACTGATTTGCTTTGTCATGAATTGCGTGAAATTTGAAAATACATAATATAATAAATGCAAGATAGCAGTTTCTAAGTAATTTAAAAGTCACCTTATATTACATTTTATAACACATTGGCAAAATTTCTAAATACATACCACAAAATATAGATATCATAAATAGTAAAAGTTTTTTTATTGCTACTTTTACAACTTTCAACTTGAAAAATTCGGTTATTTAGATTTTAAAATTTATATGATTTTGATTTTAGACTGACAAACAATATAGTCACAATAATATTAATAACATATGTTATAATTAAACAATTCAATCACTTCATATGAATTCACTGATTTATTTTCATTACATTTTTCTTACACTTTTGTTAATTTAGATATAGCCAGAGCACCAGTTAAATTTTAATTCTTAATTACGTACCTTCAATATTATTTGTACTATGGCACTTAAAGAATCTTTCTAACTTTATAATATAAATATAAAAAATAATCTTTCCAGCCTAACAATATATAAAATAAAATGCGCAAAATCAGCTTAATTTTTATTTAAGTAGTGCAAGGTTGAATAACTTTTGAAACGATTTCACTTTCACGAGTTTCACTAAACGCAAAATATTGTTCTAACCTCAAAATAATCAACCCGAATAAACAAATGTGCATACATATTTATAATACTTCTTTTTTAAAAACTCACATATTGATGTCCTTGCTTTTATCTTAACACTGACGTGTACTATTGCACCATTGCTTTGGGTTCAGAAGTACTTATACATTGCAAACAGGTTTAATTGTTGACAGTTGTCAATAAATACACGTCAGACTACTGAAAACAACTAGTTGCCAGTAAACCCAATTTCTATTGTATCTAATTAACGTATTGAACTAAATATAGATTACATCTTCGTTTATAAAAGTTGATTTATTGTTGGATGATTAACTTTTTAGAATCAAAATAACAAAGAACTTTTGCTTTAATATAAAACATTTACATATTTTATCTTAATACATGATGTGTTGATAAAATAATTTAATGATTACGTAGTTTATGGAAATTTTTAAGTTTATTAATACTTAATAACAGGTGTGGTGTAGCAAATAAAAATACAAAGCATTTAAAACAATAAATTAATTTTATTTATATAATATGGTTTCTAACTTTCATACTTTATTCTGTTCTTATATCTAAACTAGGGTTTAATTCTTGAAGAAGCAAACATGTCATTTCCATTGCGTCTGATGCTAGATTATCATCAAGATAAAGTATTTTTAAATTTTTCAGTTTTTGTATAGCTCCAACTCCTCTGTCTGTTATTTCTGGGCAATCACGAATATCTAAATACAATAACGAGTTGCTGAATAAATTGCTTATTCTATCTAAACCCCAATCGTCCATATGTTTACAGTTGTTTATACTAAACCATTCCACCTGACGTAAATCTCGCAGATTAACTAAACCTTCATAATGAAGTTCCATATCTGAGCAATCAATGGCTTGGAGTATTTTGTCAGCTTCATAATGCTTGGGCAAACTGTAATCGTTCATTTCATCTGCTTTGATCCATTTGTCATCACCAAAAAATTTAATTGCACCACCTCTATGTACAACAAAATGAGCAGCAGCCAATTCATTCCCAAGCATTTGATTTCGTTCGGGTATATACTGTTGCAACATGATATTTTTGTATTCTGTTCTTTTAGCCCACCACTTCTTTATAGCTGTAGGCGATAGATTGATGGGTGTCTGTATGAACTTCATAATGTTCGAATTATTTTCTTCCGAATAAAAAGTTCTTAACATACTGTAGTATTGACCCTCTCTTTGATGCCATGGGGTACGCCATTGTAATTCATCTTTATTGACTATATTATCTAATTCCGTTTTAGAGGTTATGTCAGTCGTTTTCGTTAGTTCTTGAGGCATTTTGTTGTTAGGATTAGGAGCCGTTCGGCAATTACAAACAGTAAAACGATATAAACTTTTTGAAGGATGCATCAACTCGAGCACTTTGTTAGAAAACATGTTTTTGCCAAAATATTTTGTCAATAAGTTATGTACTTAAGGTTCACTTGAACTACTGCTACCAAGTATAGTCGTTTTTTTGACCGTGCACCCCACCCCTATTAACAGAAATAATTTTTCATAATTTAAATTAAAAATTTTAAGAAAATCCTTTAAACAAGTTCTTTTGTCTTTAAAATAAAAAAGCAATTGTACACAAAATTGTTGACACACTAAAGCGCAGTCTAAAACTTGCAATTCCTGTAATTAAAAAAAAAATTATGACGACAAACCAAAAATTAATTTTAATTACTGTTACCTTTATTGCTTGCCGCACTTTGTTTGCTAGTATTACTTATTCCTGTAAACATGACTTACATTAATAATGCTGCAACATTTATATTTTATAATTACCATTTGTATTGCTTGTGAAATTAGACTGTACCCTAGGGGGTGGTTCAATTATCCTTAATATTGCTGATGCGTCTGCAATCTTAAAAGATGGTCCTTCGGTAATGACCTCACATCGATATTTTCCCGCTGATTTTGCTGTCAATCCAGTTAATGTTACTTTACAAGAACCAAGGACTGCATGATCTGAGTGGTACACTTTTACGCCTTCGACATCAAATTCCACCACGTCACCATTAGGTTCACACCGGAAAAATTCTAGATCATCTTTGTACCATTTCACAACATAAAGCGCATCATTTTCTAAATCATAACGGCAATCTAATGGAGCATCGTGAGATGCTTTTCCAGGGATGTAAAAAGTGGTAATGCGCACACTAGTTCCGTAATCAGTTATAGCTGAAGCTGAAAATGAAAATATTTATTATTTTAATAAATGTATATTAAGAAATTTCATATCACTAACTAGTTTTTCAAGAGAATTTTTAAAAAATACTTTTACAATTTTTAACAAATTCTAGTCAGGCTAGATTTTTTTCAACGTTAACTTTTTTTTATGGATTTAATTATTACTTATTTTATTTCTTTATAATCAAAGTATTGGGTGTGAACTGCCTTTTCATACCAGTGCGTATAAAAATAATCGATAACGAATTAAAGGTGGACCAATAAAACGGGCGATTTTTAATGTTGAATATTTATTACTTAAATATCTGAGAGGATGTTCTTCGCCGTAAATATAAAACGTACACAATAGCGTTTGATTTTATGTTGGGAAATTTCTCAAGACTTGAATACAACATTCTTAAAAAGATCTCCATTTCGCTGCACACATTTTTCATATTTTGGTCGTACGTCGCCCATCACACGATACGATATGGCCAAGGAAATTTGAAAGACTTCGTGAAGAATTCTCTGTTTCTCGAGGTCTTTTGTAGGAGGATCGTTAAAGACTGCTCTGAAATATTCCCACAAGAAGAAATCGAACGCTGGAAATCTCGAAAACCATTTAACATTTAACATCCCCTACCGAGCTCGGTGGCTGGTTGTGTTTAACAACCTTAATTACAATCGGGAGGTCACGAGTTCGAATCCCAAGGCCGACTGTCATTGTAGAGGTTTCAGGCGGTTTCCTCTACAGTTTAGGCAAATGCTGTGGTAGTACTTCCACCTATCCTTGCCTATACTTGACTATCCACATCCTTACCCGCTATCCTTGTATCTCTAACGACTGAAAAGGGGGTCAATCCCCCTATAGCAGTCTGCCGCGCGAGCGGAATACACACGTGAACCCCCCATAACATCCCCATGCATGGAGGTAATGCGATTTGGAAACAAATTTCCTTCGATAGGAACCACACGTCTTTGATCTTACATCTTAGGATGCTTGGCAATCTGATGCGTTGAAAAACGCTCAATCATTTGAACGTACGGCTCAAACGCGATTCCGTAACGCAATTATCGTGTTTATAAAATATTGGACAGTTGGCCGTTTAGCCATTTTGTGTTTACATAATGTGTCTCAAATTCCTGCGGCCATGTTTTATCTTTTGACCTACGATGAAGGTATGAAAAATCTGTTCAGCAAAATAGAGATTACCTTAGGAATGTAGTGTTCAAAACTTGATAACTTTTTCTAATAAAAAATCAAATGCTATTGTATAAATGTTTTCACTTTTCACACCTACTTTAAAGAACATTTTTCATAATAAACATTCAAGATTTAAAGTCTCCCATTTCATTGCTCCACCTTTTATTTATTTCCCAATTTCTTTTCTGTTTCAATTTTTTTTTAAATAAATTAAATTTCAACGTAATTTTTAAAGGGAAGCAGTTTTAGCTAGAGCAACATTTTTCTTTCACGAATTTTCAACATTTTCGAACGTTTGAAAGTTAACAGTATTTAACCCAGTTTTCATGAATTTTCCCCCAGGGAACACCCTCAAATTGTCAACCTGGGGCACTTATACACGGATAATTCTTTTTGCTGGTCCTATGGGTGGCGTTTAGCATGTATTTAGGGGAAAATAAAATACGCAAGTCTTTCAAATAGTGTTTAGGCACGAACGTTTTCGCGCATTAAAATAAAAATAGTGGTGTTTTCTCAACCAAAAATATTCGCTTCCCTGAATAAAAGCGTCGAACTGCTTTTTTAACGATGGATAATGAACGAAATGGTTTCGGGGGCGGCGATAATTGGCTATCCCATCCCGTGCTGTTATCAACTGCCAGAATGCATTAGCTAAATTAAAGATAATTTTTCTACGGTGTTAAGAAAGCGACGTGGCAACCGTCGAGTTAAAAGATAGCGTGTGGGCCTTCGGGCGTGGTCGGAGAGTAGCCCAGTCCACACCCCACGTGTTAACATGATAAACATTACATCGAATTTGCTGTAATTGATTATTACGTGCGAGCGTCTGCTGTCCATTATTCATTGTACCCTCCCAAATACGCTATATCTGAAGGTACTAACTAAATTGCACACTAAATCAATGTTGGTGGTTATCTACCAAAAAAGATATTAGATTTATTTACAGTAAAACGTCTTAGTGTATCGATTTCCAAAATTTTTACTTGGAATTTTTTTTGAAGTTTTCGAACCACAAACAAGTCCTTAGTATACCTAGATACCTTCTATGTTTCGGGTCTATATGACCCAACAAGCATTCAGTTGCTTATAATTTCTTTAGCATTTATCTCATCATTAAAAACTTTTTGACCCTTCTTTCTTACAAGGGAGGGTCACGATACGTTGTCGCCAGCATTTGATTCAGGCTGTATTTATTGCATCAAAGTCATCAAAACTAAATGTTTTCCAGAGTTATATACGTGCCACTGGCCATTTACTTCGGAAAAATAGGGGAAAAACTGGTATAAAAAGGTCATTTTTGCGATCGCGTTGGCCATGAAACCGTCAGAGAAAAAATCGAAATTATTCTATTTATCAATTCGCGTATCCTTTGCAAGTAAAATGGTGCAACGTTTTTGAAAATATCTACAACGGTTCCGGAGAAAAACGTCAAAAACGAAACCCCTGCAAAAGCGCTATCATTTGAGGAGTTGTGGTCTATATCTGTTATAACTATTATGTATCTATGCGACTTGCATAGGCGTTAAACATAGGAAAAACCGTTTATACAAAGGCCTCGTTTTTCTCCGGAACCGTTTAATATTTTTTCAAAAACTTTGCACCAAGTTACTTGCAAAAGATGCGCGCATTGGTGAATAGAAGAATTTCGATTTTGTCTCTGACGGTTTCATGGCCAACGCGATCGCAAAAATGACCTTTTTATACCAACTTTTCAGTTTTTTCCCTATTTTTCCGAAGAAAATGGCCAGTGGCACGTATAACTCTGCAAAACATGTAGTTTTGATGTTCTTGATGCAATAAACACAGCCTTAATCAAATTCTAGCGACAACGTATCTTGACCTTCCCTGGTTAGCATTGTAAACATTTTGGATAAGTCAAAATCTTGATTTTATTAATTTTTCTTTGGTTTTTTATATTTGTTACATTAATTATGTTCGGGTCACTGTGACCCTTATGCGATATAAAGCATTCAATATATTGGTTCTATGTTACATGTTCACTTAGATCAAAATAGCTTTCTATGAGAGTAGTTTTGGATATTTTTTTTACTTTGATTGCATTGGGATAAATGTTGTAAAGTAAAGAAACAATCCAAAAAATTAACGTTTTGCAAAAAAATACCTATAACCGAAAGGAGGTTTTCTCTGCAAAAGTTTATTTCGTAATAATGCATTTGTAGTTCCCTACACAACCCAAAAAAAAACAAGAGTGTGACACTAATGAGTAAAATGAAAATGCATATCGTGATAACAGTGGCGGAGCGACAGGGGGCAAGGGGTATCGATGCCCCGGGTGCCAGTCTTGGGGGGGGGGTCGCCGCGAAGACAACATATTTTTGCGTTTATTTAATTTATTTAAAGCCAGAAAACTAAAATGCCATTATACTATTAAAAGTTATTCTCATTATCATGACAGTGCATTTAAATAAATAATAAAACATCATTTTAGTTAAAACTCACAAAGTACAATAAAAATTCGGGCGAAGGGGGGCGAAAAAAAACTATACCCCGGGCGCCATTTACCCTCGCTACGCCACTGCATACTGCATGATAATACATTAAGTTACAAAATTCTCAATTCGGTTTTAGTTTACAATAAAACTAACGGCGCAATAGATAGATGATGGATAATATGGTTTTACTTTCACACAGCATACAGGTGTAATTTTAAAAGACAGATACAGCGTTGGGCAATGGTAGTTTTTATAATATAACATCGTTTAATTCTAGTTTGGCAGAAGCGCTCCTAATAAAACGCAGGATATTTCTTAATAAAAATAAGAAAAATCTCTTATTGAGCAATTTAATTCATGCAGAAAATACATCGATTTTAAAATGCTACAAAAGTTGTTCAACAGATGCAAGCGATAAGTTAAACAGAAGCAAAAATTATTAGTAAAAAACGAAAAAGGTGCAGTTTTTGTCCTTCATGTAAAGACAATAAAACAATATTAGCTGCTGCATACGTTTTAAATATTTATGTAAAGGACACGTGTAGCATTATTGTCAGACTTGCTAAAATATAATAAAACATTATTAGTTTTTAATTGCGTTGTTATTGCTACATAAATTTCGATAAGTTTTTACGAAATATTTTTATACTACTATAAAACAAATTTAAACGGTATGACGAAATAAATCAAAACGTTGTTATTAAACCACTGTTCAATATTCGCAGACGACGTTTAATTTCTTTAGCAGTTTCTCTTTTGTTCTAATCCCATATGCTTTTTTTTTCAGCTAAAAATCGGGACGTTCAAAATGTATGGTGCCACGTGCTGAATGCTGAATCTATTCTAAAGGGGACAATCTGTAAAAATTGGGATGAACAACTGTAAGTACGATAGTGATAGACTTTTTACTTCCACCTTATCACCATTTGTAGAGTAGACATTAAAATTAATGAAATTTAGTACGAAAAGGCGCAAAAAACAGTTCGTTTATGTTAACTTTTGCGCCACTTTTATCGTTTCTAATCCTGTTTCATCATTTTTCTTTCTTTCATAACTTATTTGAAAAAAAAACTTGAAAGTTTTATTATCAAAGTCTCTTTAAATGTAACATTGAAATTTTAACAAGTTTCACCTTTGGTCGTATTTTTGAATACCAAACAATCTTTCTCCATGAAGATTTTTTTGTAACTCTTAAAATAAGGCTCTTGGAATATTTCTGAAATCGCTAAAATCTAGTATCCTATGAACGTTTAAGAAATTTTTGCCATCTTAAAGTTAATTTTAGATCATACGGCAACTTTTATCAAAAATAAAAGTTGCTGAGAAATTTTTAATACAAAACTTTTTCATTTGTTGATACTTTTTGAATGACGCTGTATAGAAAATGTAATGTACGGTGAAAAATTAATAAATTAGTTGTGAAAAAAAAAATAGTCAAGTTTTAAAAAAAATTCAAAAATTCGTGATTTTTTTATTCTTTAAATTTAAATCAATAATTTTTGATTTTTTAAACAAAAATCAAATTTGGCCCAATCCTGGTTATAACAGATATACCACAACTTCTCAAATGATAGCGCTTTTGCAGGGGTTTCGTTTTTGACGTTTTTCTCCGGAACTGTTTAAGATTTTTTTTAAACCGCACCATTTTACTTGCAAAGGATGCTCGCATTGGTAAATAGAACTTCGATTTTATCTCTGACGGTTTCATGGCCAACGCAATCGCAAAACTTACCTATATTATTCAACTTTTCAGTTTTCCCCCTATTTTTCGAAGGAAATGGCCAGTGGCACGTATAACTCTGCAAAACATTTAGTTTCGATGTTCTTGGTGCAATAAACACAGCCTTGATCAGATTCTAGGGACAACATATCGTGACCCTTCCTTTCAGTATACATAATTTCGCACATACGTTAACGAATCGCCATTTTGCATTACTGTAAAGTGACTTAAGCCACTTTCAAAATTAATAGTTTATAGAGACCAGGGATGGAATAACGTTTCGAATCGTTACGTTATTGTATAACGTTATTTATTATTTGGTTTCGTTACATAACGTTATAAATAACATTAAAAAAAGGAATTGTTATGTTATATAACGTTATATAACGTTAAATGAATTATGATATACAAGGTGTTTCTTAAATAATGCGAAAAAATTCCTTATCGAATTTATTTAAACTGTAGGATTTACGAGAAAAACTAAAGAATAAGACAGGCTTTAAATAAATCAAACTTACAAAAAAAAAATGCAAACTTTGAACTCACCAAAAAGTTCTGATTAAAAAACCAACAGGGGTCGAACTTTTCAGCCCCCTGTGAAATATTACAATGCGAAAAATTTTGTATAAAACATTTACCAAATATCATTCTCCTACATTTATCTAAAATTGAGAAATAAAATAAAAACCTAATTTTACCGATCCCTTTTAGGGGGGTGTAACTCCGAACGAAAATTATATAAAAGACCCCTCTTAATTTTCGATAAGGAATCACCTCCCGTATTTTTTCGCATTATTTAAGAAACATGCTGTATAAAAATAGAAGAGGGAGGGGTAATGGCGCCCACCTAAGCGAAAAAATTCATATATTCTAAACCGTAACAACAATTACCCTGTAATTTGAGGTTGTTGTCGCCAAAACAATACTTAGTGTTCGGGTTAAGTCAAACTTGATTGAACCTTAAAGAACAAAAAGTTATTAATAATTTAAAAACATGTAAGTGAGCGGAATTACCCGCCTGCTAGTGGGTAATGGCGCTCACCTATTTTATTTTATGTGTAAACATTTTTGGATATTGATATTCCCGGATGCTTTACCAGTTGTTCTTTTAGTTGTACGAGGCATTGTGCACAATTACTATAAGAAAAAATAAAATGTAAATTAAATTATATAAAAATATCAATGAGGGTAATGCCGCTCACCAAGCGGTATAACCGTAGCTAATTGAGCGTCATTACCCCCTGTTGCACAATTGTCTAAATTCGGTATTTTACTAAACTAGCCCTGAATTTAAAAAATTGCTTTATATGGTCACTCCTGCTAAAAATGACACAAATTTCATGGGAGACCAAAGCACAAACTCAAATTAGACTAATTGAGCTACTTACAGATTTTTTTTGTAGGCGATTTCTTATATGAAAATGTTAAAAATGACACACACTCAATTACCTTACGTTTTATGGTGAAATAAGTTTTTTTACTTACGGCATTGTGTTTATTAGAACGACAGCTAGGTGGCTGCTAAGTTTAACTTTTAAGTATTTGAAAACTGGCGCAAAACGACGGTGAGCGTAATTACCCACTGAGCGTCATTACCCCGCTCTCCCCTAATTTTTATTTGTAACACTGAAATTATTTTTGGGATCTGTAAATGTAAATTTAAAAAATAGCACAAAATTACGTTGAGATATTTTATTTTCATTTTAATTTCTAAAATACAAACAAAATATTACATCTTCTGAAAATAAAAAGAACGCCATATAAAAATTTAATTTATAGAGAATAACGATACAAAATAACTTTTAACGAAACGTTATCGGTTATTGTAACGTTATATAACGTTACAAAAATATCGTTACGTTATTGTATAAAACATTATAGTTGAATCGTTATTATAACGTTATCGGGTATCGTTACGTTACGTTTTCCATCCCTGATAGAAACTACGGACTTACGTTGATTTTGTCCGATGTGTTTTACTGAAGTGATGTTTGATAAGACAGTAATTTTTAAAAATCGATGAGTAAATTATATAATAAGTATAAGTCATGTACCTATGTAATGTATTTCATTATAAGTTTATTCAAATAGTGTTTCACTATCATCTATATATATAAAAATGAATGTATGTATGTATGTTTGTCCTTTATGCATTCCTATACCACTCATCCGATCCTGACCAAATTTGGCACAGACAATCTATAGGACCATGGAAAGAACATAGGCTATATGAGAATTCCCAAAAGTTCCAAAAATTCCCAAAAGAACCAAAATTCCCAAAAGATCAAAATATCACAAGTTTCAAAATTCTCAATAGATACAAAAATTCTCAATAGATACAAAAATTCCCAAAAGATCCAAAATTCTCAAAAGGTCAAAAACGTCCACCGGGCGCGAGCGCGAAGCGCGAGTAGTCTGTGATTGATAAAAAAATTCACCGAGCGAAGCCGGGTCCCTACGCTAGTTATTTATAAAATACATAAGTAATAAGTAAATTCATCAGTACTTTTAGAAGTATAAGTACATATAAGTAATTTATATAACGTTTTTCATAATAATGTTTATTGATTGAATGATTGTCATTAATAGGAGTGATAAAATCTTCGGACATTTCAATTTGTTTTAAGTTTATAAAATAACTGTTGGGGCATATAGGGTAGCAAATTTCTGTTAAACAATAAAATTTCCATTGACTAAATAGTAAAGATTTTGAAAGAAATTGCAAGTTATATGTTTAACTATAAAAATACCATACAGTTTTGATCAGAAGCTTTGTCAAAGAAATAAATAAGGAAGCCACTGATGGAGACAAAAATGTCAAGCGTATCCACAAGAGATTTTTCCTAAAAAAAGATAAGTGATTTTTAAATAAACTTATTCATTTTTATTGTGTTCTTTTCGTTGAATTTTACTCAACTCTTTGCCTAAAATTCGCAAAATATGTTTAGAAATTTCAAAATTTTAACAAAACCGTTCTGTTTGGCCAATAAATGGGGGAAAAAACGTTTTAAATATTATTTTTAAATAAAATAGTCGTTCGCTACTGTTAAAATAGTAAAATATGGTCCATTGTTTTTTAAAAAGCTGTAAAAATGCGCACTATATTGTGAAATATCATTCGCAAACAGGATATAGCGGTTTTATGTAAATATTTCAAACTGGTCTCTTTGTTGTCTTTGATGGTAATTGTCCAACCATAGCATAGTTTTATATTGTTTAAATTTAAAGAATGCATTTCATAGTTAGAACTGCGCATATGAATTATAAATTCCAAATTCAAGTAATGATTCATATAAGATCTAGTAATAATTTATAACACTCAAGAAAACCGAAAATATTAAATTTCGGTTATGTTGTTTGATTTTTATGACGAATATCTTTAGAAAGTCATAGATTATTTTCAAGTTTTGCCTTTTTAAAATGAAATAATGAATTTTAATTTAATATGTGGGTGCATATTATGTAATTTTTGTGAGTTTTATTCTTTTTTCTAAAAAAATATCAAGTCTGTAACATTTGAAGCTGCGCGCTATTTGTGGACAAAAACAATATTTATTCGTTTTGATTTAAACGTTTTTGAGTTTTTGCGTTGCTATTTTAACAAAATAAAATCAAAAAATGCATTAGAACCTTGAACTGAGATATGTAAATAAATCATACTCACCAATTATAAATAAGATGAACAGAAATTTTTCGTTCATTATCGGTTATTTATTACAACTTGATTTAAGTAAATCCATGCAAACTACGCGCTCATTTTAAAACTTTTTAGATGACAAAATTTGTCGCACGATGCTGTTCAAGCCACTTCTTAATTAACGACGCAAATTTAACTGTTGTGTTGGCATAGGGAAGACGTTTAACAAGTCAAAAGTCAATTGCGCTTGATTATTAATTTGTCTAAATAGTTTTATAAGAAGTTTCACAGCGCGATGTGAATAAGTTTTGAATTATTACATATCTTTGTAGGGCGGAAAGAGTAACTTATCCGTTTATATTGCTTAAACTGAGACAATACTAAGGAACACTTGTTTCATTACGTTAATTAAGATTACTTGAACGTATGAGCATATATTATAAAATCACCACATGAACGACTCTTGACTTTTCCGAGCTATTCTCAACGCGTGTTTCAGTGGAACTAACTGCAAGCATGAACGATAAAATAATGTGCGAGTCCTGGCAGACTTCGACAGGGGTTAATTTCTTCCGCAATAAGGGAGAGAAATTTGAAAGTGACACCAAATTAATGGTCAGAATAAAATCGTAAATGTTTTCACACTTCTCACTGTTGGAAGTAATTATGTCGTTAATTTTTTAAACGGTTTTAGTTTGCTTTTAACACCGCAAGTAACTCGTTAATTTCACTGCACTTTGTCAGGCACGAGGAACGTTAATTTTTGTTTCATTATTGATCTAAGTGTTAACGTAGGATTAATATTTTAATCGGTAATCAACAATTTATTAGTTATGAATTAGTATCATATACATTTTATTTGTGTGGATTGATTATCTGGTTTATAAGAAGTGCGTATTGCAATTTTATTGATGATGATAAACGAAACCAAACGTTTTTAATGGACTTTAAACTATCAGTGCATTTGAGTCGGTTATTCAATTGGCAAAAAAAAAAATGCCCGTAATTAACGTCGCATATTGTTAACAAATTATTATTATGGGCTAACTTTATTTTTTTAATAAGTAATGTTATTTCACTAAAAACTATAACTGAACATTTTTTGGGTGGTTATATTACTGTAAAAGCCCAAAATTTGGTAAAACAGGTTTTACCGGTAAATCCTAGTATTTACCATTGGCTTTTACGTTGTTTTCATCAAAAAAAGCTTTAACCTGACCCTCATTCATTGGGTCAGTTATAGAGGTCAGGTTAAAGCTTAGTTGAAGTTTTAAAAAAAATAAATGATGAAAATGAAGCTAACAATAAGCTTGTAAACGCTTCATCTTGACGTAGTTAGCCTCCAGGTTTGGGGGGGGGGGGGCTACAGCCCCAAGTGACTAGCATTTACCTTTTATACTACAACCAAATTTAATTAAAAGCTAAACGTTAAACAAAAAATGCACAGAAATCAAAACGGCGGTAATTTATTATTAGGTACACATTATTAAAAAACAATCTATAAGTACCGTTTAAAAATCATACGGTTAAAGAGTGACAAAAAATATAGTCAATAACTAGCAAGAATGCCCAATAAATACCTAGTTGTATCCTAGTTTAATATTTATTTTTTGTTTGTAATCTTAATAGCCTAATTCTAAATTTTTTTAGTTAGGTACTGATTACATTTTAATTGCAAGAACAAATTGATTATTATAATTTTGAAATAAAAGATGGTTTATAAGTAAAAAAATTAATGTAAGTATAGAAAATTTAAAACATAATGCTTACTTAACTAGGTACTTACGTAACAAACAAAAGCACAGTTTGAATTTGGACTTATTAATAAGTTAAAATTTATCTTACGGTTTCCTCTGGAAACAACTGAAGCAATAATTTCTTCGAAGTTCGTTTTTTTTTACAGTTTCACTTTCATTCATGATAATTAACACGTTCACTGCCACTGACTCGAGGTTTGAGTCATGGCGGTCGTTCATCAGGAGCCAATGACTAGACATTTGAGTCACGGACATATCTGTACTAAATGTTCCAGTATTTTGTTGGCCGTTGTGAGCCTACTTTACGGTTTTACTGGCTTGTAGGGAAAGGTGAACCTCAACTTTTCCTGGTGTCGGTTTTTAAAATTTGTTTTGGTAAGCAGTTACAGTTTTAATAAAATATACTAAACATTAAATATTTCAATAAAACGCGTTGGCCTCTGAGGGTCGGCACAAAATTTTGGTTGGCAGTGAACGTGTTAACCAATTATTAAATCTTTCTTGAGTCATTCAACTAAAAGCCAGGGGGGCTAATGGTTGGCTCATGGGGGGCTTAGCCCTCTCATAACTACGCCACTGCACTTCGATTAGAAAATATAACTTTAAATAAAATCGAATTCCTCCAAATTTTCTCAATTCTTTACATAATATTGCATTTCTTAGAATTATCTCAAAAAAAAAAAACAAGTATTGAAATTCGATTTTTTGTTTATTTCCGTAATAGTTTTGATTATCTGAAATTTGAAAACAAAATTGCAAGGAGCTTAAAATGCTACACTTTTTTATTTCTGTCACGGTAGTACTTGTAGATTCCAAAATGTGAGAAAATGTAGTAGATCAACCTGTCTAACTTTAGTAAGTCTTGTACTCCATTTTTTGTAAACCTACTACTTCTAATGCCTAAGACGCTCAGACTCTCTTATCCATTAACCAACCATTCCAATTTTCATAAATCTATACTTTGCAAAACTAAATAATTATGAAATTAATGTGAACATAATTTAAAATTTATTCGGGCTTAAAACGGGTGAGTTTCAATCCGATTTAAATAAATAAATTGTATATCCTTGTAAATTTGTATATTGTCAATTTTATTTTTTAATTAATAATATCGTTTATTTTCACATTTGAACGCCAACATTAAATTATACATCTAAAGAGATCAGTGAAAAATAAACTTCTATATTTTATTTATGTAGGCTGTTTAAAAATATTTCTTTTTGGTATGAATTTATTTCATTAATAAATTTATGATTTAAGATTAGTGTTCATATTCTGACAAGCAATAATTGTGTTTTTGGGGTCTATGAAACATAATACAGACAGACACCTGTTTCTGGACAAAATTACGAGCGGGAATTTGAAATTCTCGCGGTCACCAGACTAGAGGCCTTTCAAGATAAACTGAACCGCGAAGAGTGGGGATGGCGGTTGAAATTCACACCTTTCTAAAAGCGTTATATTATTATAGGTTATATACCTGTCGTTGAAATATACGGATGTTTTTAGGTGGCGTAGTAATTAACGCTTTAAGGCGAGTTTTGGTTTCTGCGTTACAGTTCAGTTCATCTTGAAAGAGCTCTAGTTTATTGGACGGCCACAGATGGCGTTGTGTAGAGCGCCCTAGGCGCGCTTATTTCGCTGCATTTGGTGTTGATAACACAATTTTGTGAAGTTTTTTTAACTTATTTTGCTCAAATTTAACCCTAACTTGGTTTTAAGGTTGGTCTGGCTAAGTGGTTAATCCGGCAAGACACCAAGAGTGCCGGAAAATCTGTTGGGTACCTGTATCACCTTTTGTTTGATTTAAGAAATTACCTGGTTTTTTGGTGGTCGACTTTTTCTATTACTTCGAAGTTTGTTTTAATTCCTTAATCCGAAAAAAAATTACCCTGGATACTTATCCCCACATCCTACAATTTTTGATTTTCATCAGCTTGTATTTTGTAAAACAATGTTTCCATAGGTTTACTCATGTTTTTGCTTCGTGGTTATATAAAACAAGTCATTGAAAACATTTTAATATTTTATTAAAAACTTTCTCAGTGTTACAGATTTATTTAGAAAAAGAATTCTGTACAATATAAAATTTACATAAAATTAACTGCAATGCACACAACCTTGGAATGGATATATTAACAAATACATTTAAAAATAGGCAGTATAAAAATTATATTGTTATGTAAATATAATTAAAAAATTCATAATGTTATTTTCCACATTAAACTAACTTAGCTAATTTGGTATCAGTAGAAAAATAAATTTTACATAAAAGAATTAAAATTATTCGATAAATTAATAAATTAGTAATCTAATCTACTTGGGTCACTTTACAAATAAACCGAAACGCCAAATATACAAAAAATTTACCGGTACGTTTAGTTACTGTCACCATCTGGTAGACCTATGTAAAATACGAAATGGGGCAGATCCAATTGCAGGAGTTTAAGACCTTTAATAACTTTCGGGGGAGAAGATAAAAATGTAATTTTTCAACTGGTTTCATGCTTGAAAATTACAGGTCAAAAATAGTTTTCTTTACTCATCAATAATTTTAAAAAATCCCGTTTTTTTGTAGACTATTTGATAATAAAAGAAGGAGCTCTCTTTCACTTGGCAAGATAACGAAAATATATAAAATCAGCAGAAATAGGCACTGGAATGCTTCAAAAAATGCACAATGAATCATAAAAATATGAATTTGTGGGCTGCTTGGCTCGAAAACTCTCTTAAATCTCCACTCGATTGAAAGTTAATAAGAGTTAAAACCCATCCGTAGATTCTGCCCCAACCTGTACAACATCTACCAAAATAAACTTACGTACATCTTCAACAATTTACAAGAGTCCAGCTATTTATATAAATATTAGGGTCGCTTTAGTATATAATATAAATTCATCGAAATACTTCAATTTGGACCACGGTTTCATCCAATCGTTTAAAAGCTAGTTTATCAAAATGAATCAAAACGGTAAAAGAATTTGAAGTATCCCAACACAAGTTCAAGCTACTATTACTACTGTTTTTTTTTTCTTCGAAATATTACTCACGTGAATGCACAAGAAAATCAACAAGAATTGCTCAACAAAGTTTGTATAATCGAGTATAAAATAAATATATCAGTCTGCTTTTCTGGGTTTTCGTTTCTTGATTTTTGGACTATTGGGGTTGCTTTTCTCTTCCTGGGGTGATTCTTGACTTTTTTCGTCAGAATCCGAATCGGAAATCTTTTCCTCATCGGATTGACTAGCATCGTCGAGAAGATCGTCTTTGATATCTTCATCGGGCTGTTAATGAACACGCAAAAAATTTAAATTCGAAGTAGGCAATAAAAATGTACAGAGACAAGTTATGAAGATCATGATACAGAAAAATTTACAAAAATTACAATGCAGTGTGTGACGAGCTATACCAGGGGCTGCCAACATGTTTTTTGTCACGATTGACTTTTTATACAGGGTGATTGAAATTCGACTTTAAGCATGGGGATCTCGCTTGTTATAATAGCTAGAGCTAGAGTATAGGTTTAAATTCGGCAAAGTTGCTAAATTTCGTGCTTATTGATAATCCAAAGAGAAATTGGAAATATCTCAAACGGTATCTAAAATAATTAGGAAAAACCGAAAAATACGATTTTTTTAAATCGTCTTTAACTCCTTTGGAGTATGAAATATTTAAAATGTGTAAAAACATTGCCAAAGCAACTTTTTAAGCCGAATCGGATGGCGGTCACAAATTTTTCCTAGATCGATTCGTTTTTTGTTGTATGACAACCAACTTTGTTTTTTCTTATGCTTTTTGCTATTTACATAATCAAATAGCATTTATTTTTCTGAATCCATTGATGTACCACACACTGGTATACATCAGTGGATTTAGAAAAATAAATGCTATTTGATTATGTAAATAGCAAAAATTGCGGTCATAAGAAAAACTAAAGTTGGTTATCATAAAACAAAAACGAATCGATCTGGGAAAAATTTGTGACCACCATCCGATTTGGCTTAAAAAGTTGCTTCGGCAATGTTTTCACACATTTAAAATATTTTATACTCCAAAGGAGTTATAGACGATTTTCAAAAAACGTATTTTTTGGTTTTTCATAATTTTCTCGGATACCGCTTGAGATATTTCTAATTTCTCTTTGGATTATCAATAAGCACAAAATTTAGCAACTTTGCCGAATTTTTAAACCTATATTCTAGCTACTACAATAAGCAAGATCCCCATGCTTAAACTCGAATTTCATATACAGTGTGTTTCTTAAGTATTGCAAAAAAATTCAGGAAGTGATTCCTTGTCAAAAATTAAGGGGGTCTTTCATTAAAAAAAATATCCTTAGACGTCCCCTTTCGAAGTTACACCCCCCTAAAGGGGTGCGGTAAAATTAGGTTTTTATTTTATTTCTCAAATTTGGATAAATTTAAGAAAATGATATTTGGTAGATGTTTTATACTTATTAAAAGGTTTCCCATACTAATATTTTAAATCATCTCTCACCTCCACAGGGGGCTGAAAAGTGCGACCCCTGTTGGTTTTCTTATCAGAACTTTTTAGTGGATTAAATTTTTTTAACAAAAAATTATTTTTTTCAGAGCTTGATTTATTTAGAAACTTTATCTGTTCTCTAGTTTATCTCATAAAACCTGCCGTTTTTGAGTAAAAAATTAAGTAAGTAAACATTAACCATCAAATATTCCAATTTAAAACGACTCATTTTGGTGGTTTTCATGGTTAGTTTATGTTCATGTTGGGTAGAATCGACGGGCGTTATAGCGTTTTCGCTACGTTAACCTCAAAATAAATTACACCCGTCAATTCTACCCAACATTAACATAAACAAACCATGGCAACCACCAAAATGAATCGTTTTATATTGGAATATTTGATGGTTCATGTTTACTCATTTTATTTTTTACTCAAAAACGGTAGGTTTTACGAGATAAACTAGATAATAAATCAGGTTTATAAATAAATCAAGCTCTGAAAAAAATAATTTTTTGTTAAAAAATTTTAATCCACTAAAAAGTTCTGATAAGAAAACCAACAGGGGTCGCACTTTTCAGCCCCCTGTGGAGGTGGGAGATGATTAAAAATATTACTATGGGAAACCTTTTAATAAGTATAAAACATCTACCAAATATCATTTTCTTAAATTTATCCAAATTTGAGAAATAAAATAAAAACCTATTTCCATACCGCAGACACATGACAACTGTCATTTGCCATTTAATTAGTTGTTTTTTGGTTTAATTTTCATAGATAGCTTGATAAGTGATGGGTAAAATATGGTTTTTCTTGATTTTGTAACTTATTTATAAAAATAGATATAGCAAGTAATATCTCATTTTAAAGAGAAACAAAAAGCACATTCAACTATTCCATAGCCAACTTCACGTCTCATTAGAAAAAATTAAGTTAGGGGTAATATCTCGAAAATGGTAGGTGTTAAAAAAAATCTAAAATAACAGTTACATTCTCCATTAAAAAGTTTCTTAAGAAAGTACGAATAAAATGGTTTTAATGATTAAGACAAAAAAGTTATGAGAGAAAAATGAAATTCGACATTTTCATATTTTTTGCTATAACATCTGAAGCACGAGTAATTTTGTACTTTTAAAAATTGATTGTGGCTCCTCTTATACTAAGGAATAATTCATCTAATTTAAACAAACCTGTATCTCTTATAATAAGCGAGATCCCCATGCTGGAAATGTAATCTGGGACACCCTGTATATCAAAATTTAAAAAAGGCTTTATAATATTGCTTACCAGTTCTTGGGTATCTCCACCTGCTTTACCAGTATTTTCATCATCCTTCTCTTCACCATCCTGTGACATTTTTTTGGTAACAACTGGTCTTGGTGGATAAATGAAATCAATGATGCATACCAATATCTACAAAAATTATAATAATAAATACTGTATATAGTACGGGGTAAATAATTCTACTTTTTAGAGCTCGGAAACTCACATAACTTAAAAAAATTCACTTTAATTTTTTGTTTTTAAATCATAATAAAAATTTTGGAAATAAAACTCACCAAGCCGAGTAAAGCCCCAATTATAATAGTAGCGACAGCAAAGATAAGATATGATCCCCATGTCGGCAGTCCAAAGTCTTCCATAAGTTGATTATGTATACCCTAATAACAACGAGAACATGATTGGAAAACGTTTGAAATACTGTTAATTACAATTTATACAACAATAAACAATTTGTATTAATTACCCTTAAGACTTGAGACAACTTGAAAAATGAAGATACAATTGACATTTGTATAGAATTTGGCGACTTCCAACTTGGTACAGGGTCAACGGCTTGCCATTTCTTTTCTTCTACAAATGCAGTGAAGGACTCTTTATCTCGTGTACCTTTGTATTGGCGAAATTCCCCATTTATAACACTAGAATTGTAAACACCTCACTAGATAAGCTCATTTAATTTGCTAATGATCACTTACTGGAATATAGTTGGTAAAGCTGTAACCATAAATCGTCCACTAAGGCCAGGGGACGTTGTTACATCTACCTGTCCAACTTTTATACCTAACGATGGGGCTATAGAAGCAAAGTCTTTCCATATAGGTTGCAGTCCCTTACATGCGGGGCACCATGGTGCATAACTAATACAAGAAAGAACAATAAATCATGTCAATTTACTGTTTTACTTTGAATTTGTACATTAAATTTTTTTTTAACCCCTTTCTTTCATACAATCTATCCCCTTAAGGACAATAAGTACTTCATGTGTCGACAAGAACACGGAGGGAAAAATTCCAATGAATAATTCCCTATATATACTAACTTACATTACTATTGACAAAGTTTACTAATCACTTAATATCTATCTATCACTTAATACTATTTGAACCTATCTTGAAAGTCCGCTGGTCTGAACCGCTTCAAACGTCTTTCTTCTGAATTGCCTTCTATTAGCCGGTTTGCAAGCACATTAGGGTGCACTTTAATTCGTTCACAATACTTTTCACTAAATTTTTTGATCACTTGCTTCATAGTTGGTATTTTTAGATCGCGCTGGATCACGGCGTTTGGGACGTACCAGGGCGCACCCACAATAAGTCGAAAAACCTTATTTTGGAATCTTTGTAATATTTCTATATTAGAATTGCTTGACGTGCCCCAGAGCTGTATTCCATATGTCCATATGGGTTTGATTATTACATTATACATACAATAGCACTTTGTTTTCCATTGAGAGTTGGGATCTGTTGCCTATCATCCAATACATCTTTTGAAGTTGGAGTCCTAGTTGTTTTCTTTTTGCAAAGATGTGTTTTTGCCAATTTAATTTCCGGTCAAGGTGCATACCAAGATATTTTACGGATTCTACGTGATTCAGTTGTTGACCATTGAATGTCACAGTAGGACAGCTTTCTCTTCTGTTGGTAAAAGTTATGTGGTAAGATTTCTTGTCGTTTACTCTCATCCACCATATTTTTAACCAGTTTTGTATGTTATTTAGTGCAGTCTGTAGATGTTCAGAAGCTCTTGTAGGATCAGTATGTGACGAGAGCACAGCGGTGTCATCGGCATATGTTGCTATTGTAGTTAATCGCGTAATAGGCATGTCAGCTGTATAAAGAAGGTATATTGTAGGGCCTAACACACTTCCCTGTGGGACTCCAGCCAGTATAGGATACAATTCTGAGCATTCATCCTGGTATTCCACTAGAAAATGTCTATTTTGTATATAAGATTTCAGGACTTGGTACATCTGATATGGTACGCATTTTTTAAGTTTAGATAATAACCCCGTGTGCCAAACTTTATCGAAAGCCTGTGAGACATCTAAGAATACCGCTGAGCAGTATCTTTTGCCTTCTAAGTCCCTATTAACTTTATTGACTACTCTGTGTATTTGTTCAATTGTTCCGTGTTTGTTTCTGAATCCGAATTGGTATTCAGGGATTAGGTTCCCCGACTTGATAACAGCATTGAGCTTCTTAATGTATATTTTTTCGAACACCTTCGACAGCACAGGCAGTAAGCTAATAGGTCTATATGAGGTGACATCCTCTGCCGGCTTACCCACTTTATGAATCATAACAATCTTGGCAGTTTTCCACTCACTAGGGAAGTGTCCAGTTCTGATAATTGCATTAAATATCTGTGTAATTTCTTTGACTGCTATTGTTGGTAATTCCTGTAACACTGCACCTGTTATTAGGTCAAAGCCTGGAGCTTTTTTAGGGTTGATATTTTTTATTGTATCTCTAACATCCCGAATGCTAAACCTTGCCACGGGTAAGCTCATTTGGTGTGGTATTTCCAGGCTTTTTTCAATTTCTTCAAGTATATCTTGGGATGCATCGTTTGGGAAAGGTCTAAATACGTTTGTAAGATGTTCTGCAAAGACTGATGTTTTTTCTTTGCTAGTTTTTGCCCATTCTACATTTTTATTTCTAATTGGAGGATTCATTTGTTGCGGTCTTTTTAAATATTTTGTGGCTTTCCATAATGAGTGGTCAGTGGCTGGGGTTGGAGTTAGTTGCTCTAGGTATTTTCGGATTCCCTTTGTTTTTAAGTTCTAGCATTAACGTTTTGAGTTCTTTGGTGATTTTGTTGAGTGTTCTTTTATTTTCCGGGCTTCTGTTGAGTTGCCAACGTTTTCTAACTCTTCTTTTTTCTGCAATTTTTTTTTTTAGTATAAGAGGACATCTCTCTTTTATTCGTGCTCTTTCTATTATTGGTGTTGCTTCCCAGGCTGCTCGTTGAATGTGCTTAGTTAGTGTAAAAACTGCATTTTCGATCTGCTCGGGGGTTTTCAGCGGTATTTTTAGCTCAATGGACTTTTCTAGGATGTTTGTAAAGTGATCCCAGTTTGTATTTTTGTTGTAGAGTGTTGCTCGTTTATTAACTGTGTAAATTTGGGAGTATAATGTTACTACCACAGATGAATGGTCACCTGCCAGTTCGTAGCATGATTCAATTTTGCAGAGTCTGGTGTTTATTCCTTTCAAAACACAGAAGTCGATCAAATCTGGTAATTTTCTCTGGTCTGTAGGCCAATATGTAGGTTCCCCAGTAGATAGATGGGACATTTTATGTTCTTGCATGGCTGCCATTATTTGTCTTCCGTCTGTTCTGGTTATTCTCGAGCCCCAGCCTCTATGCTTTGCGTTGAAGTCTCCCACAGCCATGAATCTGTTTCCCAGGCTATGAAAGTAGTTGATGTATTCATCCTTTTTGATGCTGTGTTTCGGTGGGCAACAGACCGCCGAGACATGCAGTATTGTTGCTTGTTCCTGGATCGCAATTGTTGTGGCTTGCAGGTGGTTTTTGTTGTAATTTCCTACATGATAATGTTTAATATTGTTTTTAATTATGACCGCTGTGCCCCCATGGGCGGTTCCGTCTGGGTGATTAGTAAAATATATGCTGTATTTTGGAATTTTGATGTAACTCTTTTGTGTGAAATGGGTTTCAGAGATTAATAATATGTCTAGTTCATTGTTTTGTAGAAAGTGTTTTACCACATTTATATGTTTACATAAGCCGTTCGTGTTCCATGCACATATTTTTAGTAGTTGCATCATTATTTGATTTTATTTACTAGAGTAGTGAGAAGGTTCATCATAGTGCCCATTTGTACGATTAATTGTTTCATCATTTCTTTTAATTCATTAATATCATTTGGTTGTTGTGTAAAAGTTGTTTCGTTCTGATGGTTTGATTGAGCTATTAAATCAACACAAGATTGTTATACTTCACGTTTTCTGTTATACAATCGACTGCTGATACTACTTTTAACTTAAACTGCATTTTTTTAACTATATTAAGGATCAAATTAAGGAAATCGTTGTAAATTAATAACTCATACAACACGGAGATTTGATAATCGTTGTCGGTGATAAGATTTTGGGGAAATATTTTTAGTGTCAACGTACGATTACCAATAATGTTATATATCTTTTTTGGTTGATATTTAATGGCTTATAGGTTTATTACTGATTTATAGGAGCTGTAAATTTTAAATCTCGCAAGGGTGTAGTTAGTTAAATACGAGCATGCTCGAGTGATTTTGACACGCCAGCAAATAAAAATTTTAAAAATACAGTACACATTTAACTTACAATTCTACCATCCATTCATAGGTTAACATATCTTTCCAATTTTCATCATTTAATTCTACAACTTTTTTCTGTCCATTTACAGTAAAAAAGGCACAAAATATTACGAAAATTGTCAAAAAAGTCACTTTACCGCACGCCATATTGGGAACTACAATTTTTATTAGTTTTGTGTTGCCGGCAGTTACTATAGTAACACACGAAGTTTAGAATGTGAATGAACTCAAAGAAATTATTTATAAAAGTAATTTCCTGGCTACGATTCGGTTGTGAAGTATAAGTAACAAGAAAAATCGTAAACACTATTAATCAATCACGATGCGCATAAAAAAACACCTCACTTCAAAATATTTGCTCTATCAATTAAAATAAAATTAACACTTGATAATTTCTACCGTCTAATATACACCAATGTACAACAACATACTTTGTAAATTGCACTAAAAAATGGCAACAAGTGTGGGATATTAATATGCAGTGTAGATATGTATCAGTTGGTATACTGTATTATTGACAGTAGTCAGATTCTTAACCTACCATTTATGATTAAACTCGTGGTTTTGTTTAGAATCGTATTGTGCAATGGATATTGAACAAGAAAACGAGGTAAAAGGAAAATTTTCCAATAAAACGAAACGAAAGAAGCATGTTAAAGGAGGAATTGCCAAAAATTTTGCGGAAAATTACGGTAGCCCTAAAAAATGGCATGAAGAGGTATTTGTTAGTTGAAATAAAATCAAAGCATTTATATTAACGTTTCTAGCTGATCCAAAGTTCTGTAAAAGGTGAACCTGTTACTGATCAAATCTTAATAGAACTTAAAGATGAGGCAAAAAAATGTCATGATGCAGAAGTTGCCAATTACAACATTAGTAAGTTAAAATTAAAAATTCTTATTTTATTGTTTTTAATAATGTGTATTTTTGTTACAGAAAATTCAAAAACAAACTCTGATTACCAATGGATGAAAACGGTCATGTCCAAGGGAACTGTAGCTGACAAAATTGCTGCATATACTGTATTAATTCAAGATAATCCTGTTGCCGGTTTGGAAACAATAAGAAATCTAGTAGGAATGGTTAAAGTTGGGAAGAAGAAAGAATGTACTTCAGTTATAGGTACAATATAACTTAAGTATTCTCTGAGTTAATTTAATTTTGCCTACGTTTGTTTTAGAAACCTTATCAGAACTGTTTTTAACGGATTTGTTACGTCCAAATCAAAAACTTACATCTTTTCATCAGCAGCCACTGTCATTGCTAAATAATTTATCATCTGGAAATGCAGCTACTCGTAAAAAATATTTGACTATATGGTATTTTGAAGATCAGCTTAAAGAAACTTATACTTGTTTTGTTTTGGCCTTAAATACAGCAGCACATGATACAGTTGACAATAACAAAGAAAAGGCAATAGCAGCAATGTACAAATTATTAGCTGGTAATCCAGAGCAAGAAAAGGTAAAAGCTAAAGTATATTATTTATAAAATGTGTTTTTGGTCAAAATAAACGTTTTATTGATTAATTTTATTTTAAATCTTTTGTTTAAATGAAGTAGCTTTTTTAAATACATTCAATTCAAATATAATTCCATGTTGTAACAATCATTGTTAAAACAGTTGAAAGTAGTTCATGTACAAATTATGTTGTTGCCTTATTATCGTAAGATGGTGTCGTCGGTACTGGTGCATTCCGTACGTGCATTCCGTACTGGTGCATTCCGTGCGTGCTTTTCTTCGTTACATCTATGATCGTTGTCGCAAACATGACAATCTATCACTGTTCCTAGCGACAACAATTTTATATCGTCGTTGCAGAAAGCGTTATCGCGGTATTCTGCTATGCAGCCGTACATCTTTTTCGCTTTTATTTTATTATTAGTAGAATCTGAAACAATAGATATTTTAATCTTGTAATGATTATTGGCAACAAAAGTTTTCTGTAGTAGCAAATTTTCTTCATTATTTTTCAATCAAAAGAGTAAAATTATAGTTATCTAATAAATGTATAAAATATTCTCTTGAATTATTTTCAGTAGTCAAATGTATGTGCATAGATTGATGAAATAGACCCTTAAAAGTAACTAAAAGTTAGATCATTTGAATTTTTACCTTTGTATATAATTCTAGCACATTTGTATCTTAATGTTTGCTTAGTAACTGTCCTATATAGTGTCTCCCAATTCAACAGACTGTCAGAATAATGGCAAGTTTCTGTGTGAGCTACGTATCTTGGACAGTTGTCTTTTGCAGAATCGTCTAAAGATTTATAACACGTTATAATGGGGTCTGGCTCCATACCTTCAGAATATATAACCAGGAACTTCATTAATAATATATAAAAATGGTAGAGAAACATTAGATGTTTAGTTAAATGATGTATTTATATACAAGAATTAATTGAACTGTCAATGACTGACACTGAATTTTTTTTTGTTTTTTCTCCATCTAAAAATCTTAAATATTGCAAATCTTTTACAAATAAAATTTGGAAGTGGCTATATATCCGCCGGCGCAATAGCTTGTTTAAACTTAAAAGTCCTCCGGACGGCGGATTTTATATGTTATGCAGGCCCTTTTCTCCGTTGAAGCTGTATTATGCGGACGCGCGGCGGATTCGAGGGTATTTTCTAGGTTAGATTTAATTTAACCAAATTAATTTTCGACTATAAGACAAAATAAAAATTTTAAAGGGAAAAGTGTTCGTCAATTTAGATAGGGGATGACATATACGATATACCGAGGCCTTCGTTATACTAGCGGGCCGACTCCTTACAGCAAAATGCGAGAAAAGTGGTGGGGATAAAGGCCGACCGTTCATTATTTGCTCATGTTTGCAGTACATTTTAATGTTTTTGCTGGTCTCTAAAACAAGATAATTAAAGAAAATTGTATCTTGAACATCTATGACCATACTAAGTGTTCTTCATCGTTCAATAGTAACAATCGATAGGTATTTAGAAGCTAAAATTTCGTACCTAAGAAAGAAAATTCTTATGTAATTAAAACTGCACTGCTTTGAAAATGTTCCAAAATGATTTAAAAATGAATGCTTTGGGTGCAATCACATTTATGCAATTAATTTCTAATTGGTGGAAAATTGTAAATTGCAAAAATGTATATAAAGGGCAACGTCTTCGTGATCAATATACAGAACCAATAACAAACTTGCAACATGAAAACTTGGCATTTCTGAAAAATTTTGTGGAATGGGTTAAGAAATGGGATGAGTTGGAAATTAATAACATTGCTAAACGAAACGGAGCGTTGACAAATCATTTTCTTCATTAAGACATACTTGAAATACGTTACTATTATTGATTAAATATTTATTTAAGCAACATAAAATACAATTTGTATTGTTGGAAAAATTTCAAACAGATCCATTGGAAGAAAGATTGGGTCAATAATCTGTTAAAGTTAAAATCAGCGATTTACGGGAATTTTGAAATAAAAACCTTATTTTTTGAGTTATCACAAAATGACAATAAAAATTCAACTAATATTGACGAATTAGACAAATTATTTGAGGACATATTGACGTTATAGATATATCGAGCAATGAATTTATGGTTTTGATTTATATTGAAGGATATACAGGGTGTGTAAAAATTGGCGGAAGCGCTACACGTGGCGATGTTCTTTGTAAAATTTCAAGGTGAAAATCTTAATACGAAAATGTTGTACCATGGTTACTGTGTCTGCAAGAGGTCCTCAAAGTTTTGACATTTAGTCCTTTAATAAGCGTTATTATTTAATACTTGCAAATGAAAAAGCTGCGATTTGGAATAAAAATAAATTTCGAATAGTATTTTTTCCTAGATATTGTGTTCTTCCTTTCAAAAATTGGTGTTGAAAATATGTAAATCACTGATTTGAATGAAAATAATACATATGGCAACATTGTCATTAGCTGTCATCTGTTTTTCTCGTAGTTATTTCTAGTTTGTGTTTTACGATAACCAAAAATTTGCAGCTATTTTTACGAACTGAAGTCTCTCTGTTCGAACAAATATTATAAATATCTAAGTAAAAATTGCTGATAAAAAAATGTCCAAACGCAAATCAATGTATGCAATGTTGCCAATTTTTTTTTTTAATGGTACCTGAGGCCATAGGAAACCTGGTACAACATTTTTGTATCAAGATTTTCGACTTAGAATTTTACGAAGAACATCGTCACGTGTAGCGCTTCCGCCAATTTATACACACCCTGTATAATAAATAAGTTGCAAACTAAAATAAAATGTAAAATTCGTCTTAACAAAGGATAAAATTTTACCAAATTATGAAAAATATGAATGTTTATTATATATAAATTACTTAGATCGTGGTGGCTTAAAAATCCCAAAAGACTTCATTGTTAAAATTTTGTGTGCTATGTATAAAGTTTTTCAGGTTTTATAAGCGAAATATATGAAGAATTTTTTTTGAAAGCCAAAAATCAAAAAGATATATTATTAAAATTAAGTGTAGATTTATGTACAAGAAATTAATTTAGTAGAAATAATAAATTGTAAATGTTAACAGTAGTGAATTATTTGTAATTTCCAATATATTGTTAAATAATTATCGAAAATTAATAAATGATCAATGGGAAGAAAAAATAAACAAAAACTTGAGAAAATTAGAAACGTATAATAGGAATTAGAACATGTACATTTATAATTAAAGACATTATTTATAAAACTTGTTTCTGTATAAATGATAAATAGTAATAAAAGATAGTAATATTTAGTTATTAACGTAATAATTAACGTTATATTCTATAACCAGGCATATAGTATCATAGCGAAGTATGTTCAGTATCGGCCTTTATCCCCACCACTCAAAAATTCAATGTGCCGGCCCGCTAGTATATCGAAGGCCTCGGATATACGTAAGAGATTATAGAGACCCAAATAAAACATCTTGGGTAAAAGCTAAAGATGATGGAAGTTTTAGGAGTTAAAATATATTTGTTTAACAGAGAACAATTTAAAATGGGTTAGACATGTAGATCAAACCGGTTAGATTTGGGTATGATTCCTATCACTTACCCAAATCTACCTGCATAAGATTTTTGGGTCAAGAAAAAATAAAACTTTTGGCGTCGGTGACAAAGACCAACCTAATTTTTGTCTTTTTCCAACTTATAGCTTAGGCACGGAATGCACGTAAAAAACAAATATGCCTATGCCGCCTTGATAGTGTCGCGTGGGTAAACCGGCTCTAACGAGCGATCAACTGGCATTATCCGCTTCGCGTGTACAAGGCCTCAAATCGTACAGGACGGCACAGACGCAATAAAAACGCTCGAACTCAGTTCGTAGAACAAGGTCAACGGTGCGAAAGCAGTTAAAGTGCCCAAATTCAAATCATAGACCCTCGGTATTAGCGCGAAAAGAATGCCCGAACTCAGTTCATAGAGCACAGTTAAGGGGTTAACACACTTGAGACTCTCATCTCGCCACTGATATATTTCTTGTTTTTACTAATTTTTCTGTATTAATTTATTTTTCAGAATTTATTGGCCTACCTGATAAACAAACTTGGTGATCCTTCGCAAAAAGTGGCATCTAAAGCAATCTATTGTCTCAATCAGCTTCTGCACAAGCATCCAAACATGCAGGCCGTTGTCTTGAAAGAAACTGAAAAGTTGTTGTTCCGACCTAACGTGGCTTCCAGAGCGCAATACTACGCTGTATGCTTTTTATCTCAATTTTATTTAAGTCACGAAGACAGTAACGTTGCGCGACGGCTTATAGAAGTTTATTTTTCGTTCTTTAAAGCTTGCATCAAGAAGGTACATTTCTTGTTCAGAGTAATCTTTATTTGTGTTGTTTTTAAAATGCTGTACAGGGGGGACCAAATTCGAATGTTTTACGGGGTATCTCGGTTACCGCAATAGATAGAGAAAATCTTATTTCGGTGTCTTTAGCTATTTTTTTGAGAAAATAACGCCTATGCAATAAGATTTTTTCTATCAAATTCCATTTTGGCACTACAGACGAAAATTGAAATTTCATCATTTTTGAAATTTTGCTATACTTCTCTATTTATTAAATTAGAACTAAATTTTATATAGGTTTTTTATACAGATTTTTATGCTTAATTGATAAACAAAAGTAAATCTTTTTTAGCCATCTTCACTTTCGAGATATGGAGTAAACTTAAATTTTTTTAAAGAAAACCCTCGTTGGCCATGATTTTATGTGAAAGAGTATTTTTTTAGCTTTTCAAAAATATATAGTTTTATATATTTGTTGCAAAAAATAACCAAGATATGGCCAATTTTGTAAAAATTCGATCATCAAAGTTTGCCATGATTTCGTAAACAAGTGATGTTTGCAATTATTAAACAACTAAACGTCATTTCGAAGAACATTTGTCAACTCTAATGCAAATCCGTGTATTATTTTGTATTTTATAACTGTTTATTGTGGTATTGTGAACATGGCTAAATTTAAACTTTTTGAAAAGTTTAATGTTAGAATATTACTTTGTAAGTGATAAAAACGGAGCAGTTGCTGCAGAATTTACTTGGCAATTACGTTAAGTTGTTTAATAATTGAACGGCTTGGGGCAAGAAGGCTAGATGCCACATGAAGTTAGTTTTGAGATATGACTATTTTAAGTTTTAAAATAATCCCTAAATCACAAATAAAATTGGATTTAAACACTATTGGTATCAAATGATTGTACTAGGTACATTTAATCAAAACATATATTAAAATACAAAAAATATATAACAATTCTGTTTTTTTTCAACAAATTTAAATGAAAATTGTGGCTTGTACCATTATACAAACAAAAATTATTCCAATTAATATTGATGAAAAAGTAAAGTAATTACATATCTTCAACGGAGAACTCGTCCAAGTTTCTACCAAAGTTTTAGTTGCGAGTCGGGATTATAAAAAAACAGCTAATTTCCCGGGATTTCCCGGTCTGGAAATCCCGGGAAGCACCCATTGGTTTTAAGCCACGTATGTTATTGAAAATATGCTATGTCTCAAGACACAAATTTTTTGAGAAAAACGATACATGCCACATTATTATTAATTTTTACCTCTACAGAAGATTCTGATGAAGATTCTTCGGAACTGCTTTCTTCTACATAGTTCTGATCCTTTATGCTATCGTCGGAGTCGAAGTCCTAAACATTTTCCCTCTCACTTTCGCTCTCAAAGTTTAATTTTCTTTTTATTGCACTTGAGTTGCACCACGCCATCTTGGCAATTACGTGTGGCTTGAACCGTTTTTTTGCAAATATATTTTAAAATTTTCAAAAATTCAAAACGATACAGTGATCTGGTGGCTCTATCTATCATCCGATAGCCAAAATATTTCGTGTATGGCTTGTACCATTATCAACAAACCTCATAAAAACAAAATCTCTATTTTCATGAAAGTGTGGCTTGTAGCCTTCTTGCCCCAAGCCCTTCAATTGCAAACATCATTTGTTTACGAAAGCATGGCAAACTTTGATGATCGAATTTTTACAAAACTGGTCATATTTCGGTTATTTTTTGCAACAAATATATAAAACTATATATTTTTTAAAAGCTAAAAAATACTCTTTTCACATAAAGTCATGGCCAACTAGGGTTTCCATTTAAAAATATATAAGTTTACTCCATATCTCGAAAGTCAAGATGGCTAAAAAAATTTACTTTTGTTTTTAAATTAAGCATAAAAATCTGTATAATAAACCTCTGTAACATTTTGTTCTAATTTAATAAATAAAGAAGTTACAGCAAATTTTCAAAAATGATGAAATTTCATTTTTCGTCTGTAGTGCCAAAATGGAATCCGATAGAAAAAATCTGATTGCATAGGCATTATTTATTCAAAAAAATTGCCCAAAGACCGAAATCAGATTTTCTCTTTCTATTGCGGTAACTGAGATACCCCGTAAAACATGCGAATTTGGTCCACCCTGTATCCTCAAGAAAAATAGCTCTGTAATTATTTAGATTTGTCGTAATTTATAGGGTGATATTGACAGTAGGATGATGTCCGCTCTTCTAATGGGTGTCAATCGAGCTTACCCTTACGCGAAACTCGAAATGCAAAATATATCAGAACACATTGATACCATGTATAGAGTTGTGCATATTGCAAGCTTTAATGTTAGTCTACATGCTCTATCGCTTCTATATCAAGTCTCAGATTATGCAAATAGCGTAAATGATCGGTGGGTACACATAATTTATTATTTTCAGTCCTTTTAGATCTGATGTTCATCCAATGCAGTATTTGCCAAAACATGTGATTATTATGGAGTAATTTTTTTTTACAGCTTTTACTCGGCGTTATACAAGAAATTACTTGATCCTCAGATTAGTAACACAACGCATCAAGCAATGATGCTTAATTTAATATACAAGGCACTTAGTAAGGATAAAGAAATTGGACGAGTGAAAGCGCTTATCAAGAGGTTGTTACAGGTATGTGTTATCATAAAACAGTCTAGCAGTGATAGTTCTTCTAATTAATCCTTTCTTGGTCTAGCCTGATTGAAGCTGTTACATGATTCTTCATTATTACCCATGGTCTTTGTATTTTTTATATCAGTGCTCATAATGTATCTTCTCAATGTATCTGCCCATATCACCAGATTATGTTTGCAAGTCCTTTTCGTTTTTAGCTAATAGCACCACATCATCTGCAAAGGGCAGTTTTGTCAAAGATATTGGTTTCAGTTTATTCCATCTCTAGTAGACTTTCTATGTATTTTCTTTTCACTCCCTAATTATTTTATGGTAGAGGGTGGTCCAAATTCGATGGGATTGCATGGGTATCTCGCTTAATATTTAAGATAGAGAAACGGTTAAATTGCCAAAAATGTGCAATTTTTTGAGACAAACTCAGAACCGTTTTTAAAAATATTCTATCATTTCCGGTTTACGAGTTATTGAATAAAATGTGTTTTTTTGTCATATTAATAAACGTGTCATATATCCGTTATTGTTATAAATATCGAAAATATTTATGGAGATTATTTTTAGATATTTTTATGTTTAATTCGATTATACTAAAAAAAATATTTTTATGCTCGCCCTTAAAAAGTTATGACACAAACTTACCTTTTTTTAAATGGGAGCAATAGTTGGCTATGGCCTATTTAAATTCCTTGTTTTTTTCTCATTCCAAATATATAAGGGTCGATGTATTTATTTTCAATAATACCTACCCAAGTTATGAAGGTTTTTTATTTTTTTTTCCAAGAAAATCATAGGCTGTGAAAACAAAAAAAAAACAAGGTGTAAAACCTTATAAAACTCATGTGATACAAGTTACCAAGGTTTATAAATTTGTTGTTGAGATAAACATCAAAATTTTTTGAACATAAGATAAACAGCAATATACTACATAACTGCTAATTCCGACTATGTTGTTGTTATCTTATGTACAAATATTGACAATGTTTATCTCAACAACAAATTTAAAAACCTTGGTAACTTGTACCACATGACTTTTATAACGTTTTACACCTTGCTTTTTTTTTGTTTTCACAGCCTACTATGATTTTCTTAAAAAAAAAGAAACTAAAAAACCGTCGTAACTTGCGTATTATTGAAAATAAATACATCAACCCCTATATATTTGGACTGAGAAAAAAATAAGAAATTTAAATAGGCCATAGCCAAAAATATTGCTCCTATTTAAAAAAAGGTAAGTTTGTGTCATAACGTTTTAACGGCGAGGGTAAAAATATTTTTTTTACTATAATCAAATTAAACATAAAAATAATTTTCATAAATATTTTCAATATTTACAACAATAACGGAGATATGACAAAAAACACTTTTTTTTAACCGTTTCTCTATCTTAAATATTAACCGAGATACCCATGTAACCCCATCGAATTTGGACCACCCTGTACAGGCTGGTCCAAATTCAATGGGATTACATGAGGTGCGTTCGGGACGTACGCTCTTTTTGCTTTATTTGCTCTTTTTTACTCCACAGCGTTCGGGACGCGACTTTGGAGTAAAAAAGATCGCTCCGAAGGGCGTTCGGGACTGCATAAGTGGATTAAATAAATCTACTCTAATTTGCACTACCTCTGAAGCTGGGGCAAGCTGAGCTCGCGAAAGAAGACATACGCATTACGGATTGTCTACGTTTGAATTCTTTGAATTGCCAGGTACAGCATGAGAATAAGATACAGTTAACATCCAGGCTTAGTGTTATTGTGTTGCATTAGTTAACAATTTCTTGTGAACAGTAATTAACTTTCGATGTAATTCCCTATTATTAAAACAAAATTTTGGGAAGTTAAATGGTTTCATATCATGACATTTTACATCAATTTTATAACCAAATAATCTAACAAATTCGAAGCAATACAATTTGTTGCTTGTTTTACTTACAACGATGTCTGATTAGACCGGTCTACAATAAAATAGTGAGGTTACCTTTATATTTGAAATATCCGCTGATTTTCTGCACTACGTCCCGAACGTACAAGATTTACTCTTGGAGGCTCTGAGACCACGTGATTACAATCTTACTCCAATCCTGTCCAATCCACTCCAATCTGGGAGCGTGCGTCCCGAACGCAACTATGGGTGTCTCGCTTAATATTCATAATGGAGAGACAGTTTATTTACTAAAAATGCACAGTTGTTTTGAGACAAACTGAAAACCGTTTTCAAAAATATTCTATCATTTCTGGTTTTTGAGTTATTAGTGAAAAACTGTTTTTTTTTTGGTCATATTAATAATGTGTCATATCTCCGTTATTGTTGTAAATATCGAAAAAGTTTATGAAGATTATTTTTACATATTTTTATGTAATAAAACAAAAATTACGTTCGCTGTTAAAAAGTTGTGACAAAAACTTACCTTTTTTTAAATGGAAACTTTAGTTGGCCGTGATCTATTTTAATTCTTTTTTTATCCTCATGCCAAATATACCGTGTGTCCAAAAGGTATGGAATATATCTAATAGCTGTATTACACTATACAATTTCTTGTACAATTTCTTGTACAATTTGCTGTCAAAAAATGTTATACTAGATTGTACAGCTGTTTCCAAGTTACAACACGTCTTAGGTCGTAAACTGACACTTCGCGTATGTCAATTTATGACATTGTAACTTGGCAACAGCTGTACAATCTAGTATAAATTTTTTTGACAGCAAATTGTACAAGAAATTCTGTAATGTAATAGCTGTATTACACTATACAATTTCTTGTACAATTTCTTGTACAATTTGCTGTCAAAAAATTGTATACTAGATTGTACAGCTGTTGCCAAGTTACAACACGTCTTAGGTCGTAAACTGACACTTCGCGTATGTCAATTGACGACATTGTAACTTGGCAACAGCTGTACAATCTAGTATAAAATTTTTAGACAGCAAATTGTACAAGAAATTGTGTAGTGTAATACAGCTTTTAATACAGCCTTTACATCCATTTAGGGAAAAATGTTTTGATAAACAGGTGTTTGGTACTTAGTTTTCCACCATAAGACAAAATTTATTTATTTTTTATCGAATAACAAAAGTGCATAACTGCTGGTTCTGTCTATATTGTTGTTTATCTTTTGTTCAAATCTTGTTTTTTTTTTGTTTTCGTAGCCTACTTTTTGTTTTTATAATGTTTATTATTTAAAAATTTAAAAACCATTCTAACTTGAATAGTATTGAAAATAACTACATCAACCTTTATATATTTGAAATGAAAAAAAAATAAGGAATTTAAATACCTAGGTCATAGCAAACTAAAGTTTCCATTTAAAAAAAGGTAAGTTTGTGTCATAACCTTTTAACAGCGAGCTTAAATTTTTTTTATTAGTACTATTAAATTCTACATTAAAATATCTAAAATTAATCTTCTTTAAAAAACAGTTTTTCGCTAATAACTGAAAAACCGAAAATGATACAATATTTCTGAAAACGTTTCTGAGTTTGTCTGAAAAAGCTGCAAATTTTTGGTAATTTAACCGTTTCTCTATCTTGAATATTAAGCGAGATACCCATGTTATCCCATCGAATTTGGACCACCCTGTACAGTGAAAGTTATAGAAAAAATTAAAATCATAGCAGGTCACCACAATTTCTAAGAACTTATTAACATTTTCATACTTAATGAATCCATTCTTGTATTTGCAGTTACATCTTGTATTTTTAATTTTTTCTGTAAACTTCGTGAAGAAATATTTTTCATTGTTCATTACTTACAAATCCATTTAAAAAAGTTGAAAAAAAAATTAAACTGATTTGAGTTTAACCAACTTGCAGGCAAAAATCCAAAGTTTTACAAAAAATATTATTTACTTTTACTGTAATGTAAACTCTTTAGAAAAGTACATTAATAAAATGTTCTAGGTCACCTTAAATACACAGCCTGCTTTTTCATGTGGGATATTATACTTAGTTTCACAAGTAATTAGCAAAAATCGCGATCTACATGCTTTGGTTCTTAACTCTTCACCAGTTATCGAAGGTGATGATGATGAAGATGACGAAGAAAAATACGTTGATATAAAGGACGAAGATGACAAAAAATGTGTTGATGTAAAAGACGAAGGTGATGGAACAGTAGAAATTAAAGCCGAGAAAGAGGTAGTAACTTTGAATGATTTTTCACTTGTTGCGATGCCAATTGAACTGATTTTAGGATGAAGAAGATGAAACAGAATCTAAAGTTGTAAGTCAAGAAATGGAATCTAAAACGAAAATTGAAACTTCTAATCAAAATAATCCGGTATCAGGATGGGTCCACATGAATTCTAAAAAATGTGGTTTTAAAAAACGTTTGGATCAGTACAATGGTAATGGTTTAAATAGGAATCCTCTTTATGCTGGTGGAGAATTTTGTGCATACACGGAATTAACAGTGTTGAAGAATCACGGTCATCCGACGGTAGCTTTATTTGCTGACCAAATATTAAGCGGTATGTAATTTATTTTTCTTCTGTATTGATGTTACTAGTGCTTAAAGTTTGCTGAATATAATATACAATTAACCCTTCAAGGTCTACTAGTTCCATTTAGTTGAATTTGAATACTTAAAAATCCATTGTACCATTCTACACAAACTTTTATTAGTAAACCCAAATAAACACTAATTAAATATTATTTTCATGAAATATTTTTATTTTCAATTTTGACCATCTGAGGGTTGATGTTCAGTATTTTATTTAAATAATGTGTATGAAGTTTTAAGCCGATTGCTTAAGTTTCAAAAGTTTCCAATTTTTTCTTGAAAAAAGTAAAAAAGTTATTATAGCCTTTGGACTTTTCAATTTTCCATGGAAATGTTCACCCTTTAGTTTGGACCATCTGAATTTTATAATAATTATTTTGTGTTTAAATAATATCTGTATGAAGTTTTAAGCCAATTGCTCAAGTTTCAAAAGTTTCCAATTTTTTCTTGAAAAAAGTAAAAAAGTTATTATAGCCTTTGGACTTTTTAATTCTCCATGGAAATGTTTACTCTTAAGTTTGGACCATCTGAAGTTTAATAATAATTATTTTGTGTTTAAATAATATTTGTATGAAGTTTTAAGCCAATTGCTTAAGTTTCAAAATTTTCCAATTTTTTCTTGAAAAAAGTAAAAAAGCTATTTATTATAGCCTTTGGGCTTTTTAATTCTCCATGGAAATGTTTACTCTTTACTTTGGACCATCTGAAGTTTATTAATAATTATTTTGTGTTTAAATAATATTTGTATGAAGTTTTAAGCCAATTGCTTAAGTTTCAAAATTTTCTAATTTTTTCTTGAAAAAAGTTTTAAGCCAATTGCTTAATTTTCAAAATTTTTCAATCTTTTCTTAAAAAAGTGAGAAGGTATACAGGGTGCACCACGACCCTGAGATTCTTCGATAGCTCCTTTATTAATGAAAATATCAAAAAATGTTTAATACAAATATTGTGCGAACCTATTTTCTACATAACCTAAAATTATTTTCAAATATACAGGGTGTTTCGTTTGACCGGCACATATAAAAATTAAATTTTTTTAAATAGAACACCCTGTATATTTTTACATTTTTGGATTCCTCTTAAAATTTACTTTAAAAAATGTATTAGGTTATGTGGGTTTTAAGTCAACCGTTTTCGTAAAATTTACATTTTTGTGAAAATTTTGAGCGATACAGCACTTTCATTTTTTTTTACATTGAAGTTATTTAAAAAAGCGGTAAAATTTCGTTTAAAATTTAGATTGACAATAGAATAATTAACACTTTGCGCTAGCTACATTTTAAAAATATTATACAGGGTGTTTTTTACGCTTGGTCAAACTTGTGAAACTTTAAACATCGATAAGTCATTTTTCTTAAATGCAACACCCTGTATATTTTTACATTTTCTTGTAGAGAATTTCATTGTCTTTCGAAATTATTAAGCATGTCCTATACCTAAAGTTAATATTTTTCGAGCTATCTCGATTTTTATTAGTATTACTACGGCAATTAGAATATTTTAAAGTGGGCCATGGACG